>CM021765.1:203637792-203668786 GCA_011076525.1 Nettapus auritus
ATGGGGGCAGAATTAAGGGGATGGGGGTGGAATTAAGGGGATGGGGGTGGAATTAAGAGGATGGGGGCGGAATTAAGGGGATGGGGGTGGAATTAAGGGAAATGGGGGCAGAATTAAGGGGATGGGGGCAGAGTTAATGGGAAAGGGGGGAAAGTTAAGGGTAATGGAGCAGAATTAAGGGGATGGAAGCAGAGGTAAGGGGAATGGGGGCAGAGTTAAGGGGATGGAGACACATTTAAGGGGAGCAGGGACAGAATTAAGGTGATGGGGTCTCAGTTGAGAGGATCAGGGACAGAGTTAAGGTGATGGGGCAGAATTAAGGGGACGGGGGCACAGTTAAGGTGATGGGGGCAGATTGAAGAGGAGCAGGGGCAGAGTTAAGGGGCATGGAGGCAGCACAAGGGGCATGGCTAAGGGACCCCAAGCGCAGGGAGGTGATCGAGGTGCTTCAGCGAACGCTCCCCACGGCATTCGGGCACCGCGGGTACCCCTTCCAGCCACGCAGGGGAACAAAAAAACCTCGCGTCCCCCACCCCAAGGGGCTCAGCCCCGATCACGCGTGTGGGTCGGGGAAACCGAGGCACGGCCGCACCGCGTCCAGGCCCTGGAGTTTGACTCCACCTGGGTGCCAGCCTCGTGCCCGCACCCCTCCAGGTTCACGTCTACGACCCCTACGACGACGACTACTACCAGACGGTGCCCATCGACTCCCACCAGACCGCCTACATCAGCTCCGGCCACTACGGCCACCAGTACGGAGGTGGGTGGCCCCGGCTCATCGTCGTCCCCCCCCCTCCTTCCACCAGCTCTGCCTCACCCCCAGATTTTGGGGTGCTGGGGGCTGAATGGGGCTGGGGGGGGGGCGCGATTCCCCCACGATCACTTCGTGTTTGGGGGATTTATGCCCAGTTTGGGGAGGCGGGCGGGCCGAGAGCCAGCAAACTGGGTGCCGTGAGGATGGGGTTGGGGGGGCGAGGGTGCTTGGGGGAGCCCTGATTTTTTTGTGTGTGTGTATGGAGAGGGGGGACACCTTTTTTCGGTGCCCCCCCCCAGCCTTATTTTGCCTTGCAGCCCCCGGGGTGACCCACGTCATCGTGCGGGAGGACCCCTACCGCGTCTCCGGGGACCAGATGGCTTTGGGGCTGCTGGCGGGGGCCGCCACCGGCGCCGCCCTGGGCTCCTTCATGTGGATGCCGTGCTGGTTTTAGCACCCCCCCAACACCCCGCAGGATGCGGCCCCTTCGCTTCCCCAACCCGCCCGCTCCCGGCTTTTACATCCAAGAACCCGCACGCGGACCCAAAATCCTAAGACCCGAAGCTGTCCCCGTCACACCACCCCCCTTTGCACCCCAAAACCTCCAGGTGCCTGGAGCAAAAACCTTGTTTTTGGGGACGGTGGGAGGGGTGCTGCACCCCCCAGCAGTTTCCAGGAGGTAGGTCAATTTTCTTGCAAAATTGCTTTTTTTTTTTGAGGGTCTTTTAGGGCGATCCAGCACCGCAGCAGGATGCCCAGCGCTGCTTTCCCCCAGAGCAGGGGGTTCGTGGCACAAAACCTCCCCTGGGGATGAGAGAAGCAAATCCACAGCTGCCCCAGGGCACCAGGGTGGGACACGGGCACCAAACGCTGCAAGGGGGAAGCAGGAGGGGGGCTCAGAGCCCGCTCTGTGGGGCTGCAGAAGGATTAAGGGGGGGAAATGAGAACCTTGAAGGATTTCCACCCTCACCCCATAAACAGAGAGCCCCAAAAACTTCATCACCCCCCACACACGCGAGCACCGCGAGGGCTTCGTCCAGCCCTTTGTGGCTTCCAGCCTTGCACCAGCCCCCGGGGGCTGACCAAGCTCAGGAATTGGGGCCAAACCCCTGGGAATTGGGGTCAAAACCTCAAGGATTGGGGCTGGAAGAGCCCCCGGGCACACTGGGGGGGGACAGCACCACGCAGCAGTGGCTCAGGGGGGCACAGAGCACCGAGGGTTTGGGGAAGGGGAAGCATCGGGGGGCAAAGGCGCCGCTCGCCGGGCCCTGAGCCCTTGGTGGCAGCCAAGCCATGGGCTTCAAAAAGGGTTTGGGGTGTGGGGACGGCCACTTGTGGTGGCCCCATTGTGGGCTGGTGGCACCAAGGGGTCTCCTTTTTGCATGGGACAGCACGAGGCAGACTTTGGGACATCGCCCGTCGAGGCTCCTCATCCTGGAGCCACCTCTGACGTTAAATGAGGAGCTCAAAAATCACAGAAACAAAAAACCCCAAAATCTAGAAACCCAACAGCGCCCCGGTTCTTGCTGTCGAAGCTTCGGCTCCTGGGGGCTTTGCTTTCTCTGCCCCAGACCACCCCATCCCCGCACCCACTCCTCCACGCCAGGGATTGGGACGTCCCCAAACGCCCCCTCCTCGTCCTTCCCCCGGCCTCCCTCGCGTCGCTGCTGCTGCTGCTCCTGAGAACTGCATCGAGGTTTGGGGGAAAAAAAAAGAAAAAACAGAAAAACCCCAAAGGCTAACTAATAAAGGCGGCCGAACCCAGACCCAGCCTGGTGAGGAGGGGGCAGCAGGTTGGGGAGCCCCTCGGGAGCTGGGTGATGTGTGGGGGGGGACGTGGGATCGAGGGAAATGTCTCCTGCTTCTTGAGGACCTCATCGTGGGGTCCCCGTGGTGCCGGGACTCACGAGGGTCCCCGGGGCAGCAGGAGGCACGGAGGCACTGAGGAATCCCGCTCCATCACGGCCAGGTGAGCCCGGGGGTGGGAATGGGAGGAGAGGGGTGAGAAGGGAAAAGGGGGGCTGTGAGCACCTCCCAGCTCCGCAGCCCCGAACTGGGACCCGTGGGACGAAGCCACCTCCACTGGGGACCCACAGAGGCTTTGGTTGGCACCGGCACAAGTCACCGTGGTGCAGCAGAGCACCCAAGCAGCCCCGCTCTGAGCCTGGCCTCAATCAACGCTGGATCTCCTCAACGTGCAAAGAAAGAGAAGCTGCCGCTTGCTGCCCCCTGCTTTTAGAAAAATCTCCCGCTCCTGAGTTTCCCTAAGCCAGGAATTTCCGAGGCAGCAGAAGCTCCAGCGCTGCGCTTACCCCAGCACGCAAACCCCGGGTGTCTGCAGAGCAGCCAGGAGCAGGATCCGACCCCACGCACCCCTGTCCCTTCCCTCCTCATCCTCCAGCCCGGTTTCCATCCTCACCTCCACCCAAATCTGCCCCTTTCTGTCCCCGCAGCCCCTGCGGACCCTTGGCGCCGTGTCCCCATCCCAAAGGCAGAGCTGAGCCACCGGCCCTCTTCTCCACCCGGCTGCTCCCCTCGCCCCATGTGCAGCAGCCCCAGCCTGTGCCACCACCGCTAATTAGTGCTGCTGGAGCCTCACCGCTAATTAGCGCTGATGGAGCCTCCCCGGTGCCGTCCCACCTGCCACCGAGCGCCCCGGGGGAATAACGCGCGCGAGGCCGGCGCCATCACCCATGGGAACAACGAGGCTGGAGGTGGCACCGCACGGTGGTAGGGTCACCATGAGAGGGACACCCCCTAAATCCATTCCTTGGGGACTTCAGCAACCCCAGGAGCCCCACACACAGAGGGATGAGTGTCACCGAGAGCGGCACGACTCGTGGGATGGATGGGCCACAAGGCCGTGGACACGTCCTGGGGTCTCTGGAGCACGCAGCGCCTTCCCCACCACCGGCACCTCTTAGGGTTTATCCCCAAATCCCACAGCCCTCTGCAAAGCAAGTAAAAGGCTCCACGAAGCTAAGGGAAGGAGCTGAATGCGCTAAAATTATTTGGAATATAATATGTTGGTATTGGAGGCACGAACAACAAGCCGGTGTCCATGAAATGAGTAGAAATGAAGGCAGGCCTGGGCCATTCACAGGATCCCAGAATCCCAGAACTGTGGGGGTTGGAAGGGACCTTGAGAGATCATCGGGTCCAACCCCCCTGCCAAAGCAGGTTCCTCAGAGCAGGCTGCCCAGGTAGGCGTCCAGACGGGCCTTGAATATCTCCAGAGAAGGAGACTCCACAACCTCCCTGGGCAGCCTGTTCCAGTGCTCCGTCACCCTCACCGTGAAGAAGTTCTTTCACATGTCGGTGCGGAACTTCCTGGGCTCTATCTTGCGGCCACTGCCCCTTGTCCTGTCCCCACAAACCACTGAGAAGGGGTTGGCCAAACCCCTCTGTCTCCCACCCCTCAGGTATTTATACACATTGATGAGATCCCCTCTCAGTCCTCTCTTCTCCAGGCTGAACAGCCCCAGGTCTCTCAGCCTTTCCTCACAGGGAAGATGCTCCAGGCCCCGTCTCATCTTTGTGGCCCTCCGCTGCACTCTTTCCAGGAGATCCCTGTCTTTTTTGTACCGGGGAGCCCAGAGCTGAACACAGTACTCCAGGTGAGGCCTGACCAGGGCAGAGTAGAGGGGGAGAATCACCTCCCTTGACCTCCTGGCCACGCTCCTTTTAATGCACGCCAGGATCCTATTCACCGCTCCTACAGATTCATACAAGCAACATCCCCACTGCTAAAGCTGCTCAAGCCAGCCAAGACCCTGAAAAACAAACAAATAAACAAAAAAACCTCTGAAATGAGGATTCATGTGGTGGGATGTGCAGAAGTAACCAGGCACAAGAGGTTAACACACAAGAGGTTAACACCCAGGCACGCCCGCAAGCAGCCCGAGCAGATTAGACCCCAAACGTCTCAGTGAACATTCTGCTGGTGCTGGCTTTGCTCCTCTGTGACCCAAAACTGATTGTCTGGAAACGAAGCAGCCACGCCGTGTGGTGCCTGGCTTTGCAAGGGGCTGGGATCTTCTCTCCCCGCTGCCGTCCCTCTTCCTGAGCCGAGATAAATGCACAAAGCTCAGAGCACGCCACGGCCGCCACCAGCGGCGCTGAAAACCCGTTTTATCTCACGGAGCTCAGCAGCACCAACCAAGCACACGTGCAGAGGGAAACGGTGATGTTGGTGCTTTCATCAGCGGTAACGTTAATCGAGCCCTTAACGCAATGAGGGCAGCCGTGCTCCTTCCAGCTGGGCTCCGGGTGGCTGACGGCGAACGCTCGGAATTGCTTTAATTTGTACCTGAAACCTGGGAAATGGGAACCTGCAAGGTTCGGCTCGGGAAATGGCAGCTCGTGGGGAGAGCATCCCTGCGAGGGCAGCAGGAAAATCCCCGAGCAGCCCGCGGGGGACGGGCAGAGCTGCCCGCAGCGAGGCTTCGCGCTCAGGATCCCCAAATCCATCCCAAAGCTGCGGTTGGGGTTTACACACGGTGGGGACGGAGAAGGTGGCTAAGGAGGGGGGAAAAGGAACCCAGCTGCTTCAGGCAGACGCCTCTCTGCCTCGTTTCTTAATGATTTGGGTGTTGGGAGGAAGGCACCACGCAGCAAGGGGATGGTGCCGGGGGCAGCCCCGTGGGCACCGCCAGGTGAATCCCCTAGAACCGCCCCAAATTTACCTGGCAGCACCCGTCTAAGCCAACCCCATCGGTTGGATGCTCCCCGTTTGACTCAGTTCCCAGCACACACACGGCTCAAGAGGCTCCGCTTGTGCCACCGGCCTCTTGTGAACGATTCCCAGGGCGGAGCTGGGGCTGAGCACCCCAGGACCACGGTACTCACCCACCCTGCAGCCCTCGTCCTCCATCACCTTTCCACAAAAAAAAGCCTCCTCCAACTCTCCAAACCCAACAGGAAGGAGCAGGAGGGAGAAATCGGAGCCCTTCACCCCCCCCAGCCCGTGCTCTGATGGATGCGGACAGAGAAAAGACACGGAGCTTTCCAATGAGACAGGTATTTATTTAGTTCAAGCGCTAAGGATTTTTTTTCGTTGTTTCATATTATCAAACAGAGCTGAGGTACCAGTGACATTCCAACATGAAGAAAAGGAACCTTTTTTTCCCCTTAGACAATTTCTTCAACTACTCGTATTCAAGACAAAAAGTGAGTGATGGGCAGCTGCGTAATGTACTGTACAACGATCAAGCCAGAGTGGGGAGGAGAAAAGAAACAGAGCAGAAACCTTCGCTGTTTTCCAAGTCGTCACAAAAGAAGTCTGGTCCCATGGTCCTACTGGCCATGCTGATGGAGCAAAACAAAATCAGAACCCAAAAACCGAGGGACAGGTGGCACGAGGCATCAGGGTGCAAAAAATTAGAGACCGTTGCTCCTGTGCTCGCTTGGGAGAGGTTTTTTCCCTGGAAAGGTGGGAAAGCAAAAGGGCAGGACGGAGCCCTGCCGTCGCGTTAAGCACTGGCTGCAGGACCAGCAAGAGTGAAACGCACCCGGTGGTCCTGAGCAGACCTCGGGGACCAAGTCCTTGTACCTGCAGCCACCGTGTTGTCGGGCACGACCCCGGCGAGACCTTTTCTTGAGGGTCGTAAAGGGGCCGCCTTCCGAGCCTGCTCACCAAACCCGGCATCCTCGAGCCCGCCTAACCCAGCGTGGTGAGCCAGCTCCTTGCCAATCCAGTGCTTAAAGCTCAGAACCGCGAGGCAACGTTGGGTTTGGGTTACGTCAGAGCCAAAAAAAAAACGTACGCGGTTGTGGAAAGCAATGAAAGGACCAACGTGAACCGCACGAAGAACCAAAGGGGGGTAAAAAGAAGCGGCGAGATGGGTCGTTTTTGCACAGGTAAGAACAGTACAATACAGGAAAAGTAGCCAGGTTTCCTTCCCCTCAAAGAGTTTCTTTTAAATAAAGAATGATCCTTTGTCACATATCATCGATGTTTATTTCAAGACATGCCACGTCAAAAAAAACTCGCCTTTAATATTGCGTTAGAAAAGCACTTTTACATCTCCTTCTGCCTTTCAAGTGTGCAGAGCTGCTCTAACCCCAGGGCAGGGCACGAGTCTAAGCATTCATCTCAGGAACGAAGAATTCCAAAGCTTTGCCATGCCCGTTTTTCCCGGTGAAAAAGTGGTGGTTGAGGACGATTCCCTTCTCTCTTCCCCGGTTGGTAATTTTTAGGTGGTAGAGGGGCAGAAGGGAACGAAGGAGGAGCCTGAGCGGTCGCTTGCGATCGTGCCTTAAGTAGCGATCGCAACCCAGGCTCGCCGATTCCTTCCTGCACTGTAACTCAGCCGTATTCGCCCAGCAAACAATGTATTTACAATTGGGTTTATTAACTTACACAGCAACTTCACAATGACTAGGAAAGATTAAAAGGGTGCACTTCTAGTGTGGTCGGTTCTGTGTTTCTCGGGTAGCTACATCTCGCAACATCGGCAAAGCTCTAAACGGATTCCTCAGCGAAAAAAAAAAAAAAATTACTGGAAATAGTAAAAGAAAAAATCAAGGAAGGAAATAAATATCGAAGAAAAACGGTTAATTGTAAGCCTAGTTAAATAGAGAACTAATTTCCTGCTTGTTCACCCAAACTATACAGCTCTAGTGAAAAAACTAAACCCGACTCGGAAGACGGAACGTAAAAAAAAAGCTAAAAAATAAAGGCATTAATCCGCATACGTTGGTTTCCATCCTACGAACTCCCTTCCTTTCCCTCTACGGTCTTCCAGCTACGTTTCTGCGTGGCCGAAGCAGCCGCCCCCTCCCCAGCCGCCCCTCTCTCCCCGTCCTCCACTGGCCTGGTGCCGCTCCGCCGTCCCTCTGCCAAACGAAAAGGTCCCCGGGCAGGTCTTGGTGCCAGTCCCCAGACCCGTGAAGGTTTTCTTTTTGCTTAAATAAAAGGCAGCAGAACGCCTCCTCCCCCCGAAGCGGCTGACCCGTTCCGCTCCCACCTCTCGGGCGGTCATCGTTTAGTTTTATTGTTGTTCTACGTAAAAGGAAAAATAAAAAACGCTCTGAAAAACTCATCTTGCACTCCTTTTGTTTCCTGCAAGCGTTTCGCTAACGAGCTTCCACCTTTCCCCCCCAAAAAACCCCTTGGGAAGCCGGTTACCCCATCCGGAGCCCCTCTGCGTTTCTCGGGATGCCGCCTGGGAAACGCGCTCGCGTTGCCTCGGCCAGAACTAAAAAATCCCGGTAAGCCTGGTATCGAACCCACACCCCCCCCAAAAAAAAGAAAGCTCTGGGGTTTGAAAACCGTTCAGCTCGAAGGATTCAGAGCTTGGTTCTGGTTGTCGTCGTCTTTTATTGTTGTTTTAAGGAGAGCGTTTCGCCCTCTGCCATACGCCGCCTCCTGTCCGGCCGTCTGCAGGCGGTCAGCGAGAGCGAGCGGGTGAGATGTGCCAAGCCTTTCTTCTGCGCGTACTTCTCGTCTAAGTCCAATCCCAAACTTACTCGGTTTCCATCGTTTCAAAGTGCAATATCATAACCGATTAAAAAAAGGAACAAATATTAAGAAATTGTACCTATTTTTCTTTTTTTTTTTAAGTTATAACTAGAATACGCTGGAATATTTTGGCTTTTTTTTTTTTTTTTCTTATAAATAATGAAGACACTGACATTTCCTTGGGGTGTGTGTGTGTGTGTGCTTGTGAAGCTAATAGATCATCTCCACGAGACAGCCAGCGATGATGAACTGCGATACGTTATTACTGGAAGGGGAAGGTTCAAGCCAATATTCACACTGCAGTCAATGAAGAGTAAAGGGAGGGGAAGCAGTGATGTTCTGGAGGAAGGCAGAAGCCCCGGGGTATTAGCAGGAGCAGCCTCCTTCACTGACGGGCTGCTCTTGAGGCTTTTCCAGTTTGATGTCGATCACTGGAAGGAGGAGGTTAAGGCCAACGGACGGCAGCTCGGTCTCCCTACCCGCGTAGGGTTTTTACTGGGATTTTCAGCTCAGAACCCGTGTTTCCCGCTACAACGCTTCTTTGTGCTCTTGAAAAGCCCAGTTTCAAAACAAAAACCACGACAGAGGTTTCTCAGCAGCCCCTCTGTGTCCCGGCACCGTTTCCACTAGATGCTCAGGAACGCTGAGCGTCGAGAGCCAGAGATGCTCCAAACGAGCCCTGCCGGCTCCGTCAGCGCACAAGCAGCTCAAGAACCACAGGACAGCGAGCTTGTGCCTTAGCAGCTACGTCCACCACCTCCCAAACCTTCCCCTCTGCTGTAAGACCCCCTGCAGATGGAGTTCCTGCCCTAAATTTGTCCTCTCTTACAGATCCCGCAGCGTTCTTCCGCCGAAACACCATCCCCTCCTCCACTTCCCAGCGAGACGTTCGATCCTTGCTGCAAAGAAACCCGAAAACCCTTGGGAAGGTTCCTCTCCAGCTCACTTCTGGCCCCTCACCAACTCCCCCAAGGTTTAACGCAACCCCTCCGCTTCCGCCTGGGAGCGCCGGCCGTGATCTCACCCCCTTTGTCCCCTCAGCTCCCACCCCTGCTGCAGGAACCCATCTCCGGCTCCTCCATCACCTCCTTTCCTCCAAAGAGAGCAGAAACGAGGGCTGCGGGGCGGACGTTTCCCCCTCCTCTCTCACCGCTGTCCTTCGGGAAGGATACTGTCTTCTCTACTTTTGTCTTGTGTGCTTTCCATGCCAGGCAAGGCAGCTGCCACGCGTCGGAAAAGCTGCAAAAAAACACACACGGGGAACAGATCAAAACAATCGGACTTGGAAGAGCGCGCCCCGGTTGAGCCGGGTGGAACAATGACCCCGTACATCCTCCGGTGGTGTTGGCACCCAAAAGCCCGACGCCGAACACCACCTTTATTCCTCAGAGCACGGCTTTGTTGTTACCGGAGACGAAATGTTGAAGCCTACGAGCGCCAAACCTCCCGGCACCTCTGCGTTTCTGCTGCTCGGAACCCGGGATTTGCGGCTCGGCTTTGCCCCGGGCTTTCCTTGGACCCCAAAACTTGCCCAACACCAACACTTCGGAGCTCCACGGGGCATTATTTACACGACGTCAGGCACTCATCCACCTCACGAGCACTGCTCTCCAGCAAAGCTCCAAACTTCACACGTTTATTCAGCTTGAAGGAGGCTGAAACGAAAGCCAGGCTGAGAAGAACCAATTCTCTTCCCTCATTTCCTTACTTTGCCCCTTCCCTTCTTGTGCGGCGAGGCTCAGACCGAGGGAATCTCTCAGGAGGCATTTATCCAGCCCTCTGCACAAGGTTTGCCCAATAAATGAACGTTCACGTAGATGCCCTGAGCCCAAAATAGTGTTTTCGGTGAACGGGCCGTTGGTGTTACAGGCGTAGGGGTCTCTGCCCAAGAGGTTTGCGTGAATTTGGCCCCGAGTGCCCAAACGATGCTGGGAAGGTGCTCGAAAAACCCTTTGGCTCGATGAGCACTGCCCAAATTAATCACGGACGAACCCCCAGACCTCTGCGGCCGCGATCTCTGCAGACACGCCGGGCTCGTCGGGGTCTGAGCTGCGCTGTCACCGCTCCTCGTCACCACGCGAGCAGAGGACAAAACCAGCAGGTCAAAATAAGCAGAACGCTCTGTGATTCCCATCATCTCCCTCCAAACTGCCTCGGGAACGACCTCCAGCATTTTTACCGGCAGCAACGCACCGAAATCGAGACTGAGCCTAGGGTATGGCTCTGGCGAAGCCGACGCTTGGTTTATTCTGCCGATTTTAGCTTCCGATTTTGAAGCTCCGCGTTCTCATCTGAGCGTCTAAGCCATCATCCCGAGCCAGCCAGCGAAGAATTCAGGCAACAATCAATGAGAAAATAACGAAGATGCGTCGAAATCCCAGGTGCTGAACCGTGGTCAGCAGGGCTGCACAACCACGCTTTTCCGAAGGTTTTTGTTCGCTCAGCTCCGAATTAAGACCATTCACGATTATTTTTGGTCTTTTTTTCCCCCCTCTCATTGAAGATGGTCAAGAAGTAGTTTAGATTGGATCTCATCTTCCCTCGGAAGCCTTAAATTTTTAGTCCTATATCTGAATCCACGACGCTTGGCAATGTTGATGATTTGCCTTCAGTAGTCTTCGATAAAGCTCCCGACTCTCCGTTTGGGTACAGAAGGCTCTGACTCTACTGAGCTGTGACCCTAAAATGATTTCTGCTCCCAAATCACTCCGTATTTAGAGATCTCACCTTCGTTTTTAAGCAGGGAAACGGTTTTGGGATCATCATCTGGGCACGTTAGAAGAAAAGGCTTACCGAGCTGCATGCAAAGAGACAAATACCACCCAGGGCTACGCGTTCAGCAGCACGCCGGCGTGTTGTGGCGCAGAAACACGGTAAGCTACCTCTATAAAAACCCTCAGATATCCATAAAAACCCCCGAGGTGATGGGAACCGAGTGGAATTACCTCATTTAGGCAAAAGCGCTGACAGAAAGGCTGTGGAAAATAAAATAATCCTTTTTTTTTTTATAAGATCAGGAATAAAACTGATGCCTCGAGCTGCATTTCTCCCCTAAATTACTCGAGTAAAAAGAATTTGGCAACGAAGAGAATCAACTTTCTGATTAACCTCCTGCTTATCAGCCGCGGCATACGCGAATAAATCCAATTAGGGGAAATTCAGGATGGGCAGAGAGCCGCCTTCCATTTAGGGACCTTGGTGCTCCGCAGCACCTTCAGGACCCACGCCGGCTCTCTTATCTCCTTGGAAAATGTCACAGGCAGCGGCACGGCTACGCAGATCCGTGGGGTGCACGTGTGTGTGCACATAAACGCAAGAAATGGGTGTTTTGGTGAGGATTTGGGGATTTTTTTCCACAGAGGGAGTTGAATGCGGCAGCCTGAAGGGCTAAGAGCCACACGGAGCGAAGCGAGCGAAATATTTCCCTCATTCTCTGCAACTCCGAGTAATTCGTGCCCGTCAAGCAGACAAAAATCAAAGGACGGGGAAAAAGAGCCAAGCTGCAAGAGCCAGCGCCGTGACAAAAGGGTTACTTGTGTGGCCAAGGCCCTTCTGCTGGGAGAAAGTTCTCCTGCCACAAACCACGTTCAGCCTGGGGCTCTCGGAGAAGGAAGGTGAAGCGTGCCGGGTGCTGCTGGAAGGAGGCCCTCAGGGCTCTCCCTCCCCTTCTCTTTTCCACATGACGGCAAAACGAACCCTGACGTATTCTGGGCACGAAGTCCCCAGGCTACGAAGAAGATTCCCCGAAATATGGCGTGAATCTCAACGGCTTTCAAAGCTCGTTCAGGGCTGACAAAGAAAATGAAGCGGGAATTAACTCTGTGCATTAACCCAAGCTATCTATTTTTCTCCTCTGCCTTCAGGCTCTCCTAGCTGAAACCTGGAGGACCCAAAACCCAATTTTTGGTCCCTCTGTTGCACGGATTTAACCCCAGGACAACGATATCACCATTTTCACACCGTACACCCTCCCATTTTTCCTCCAGCAGTGTGTTCAGTGTGTTCCCCTTTATTTCTCTGTTGGTAGAAGATCCTGGTGTTGAAACACATGTTGGTGCAACCCACCTTCTAGAGTCACGCAGTAAAAACCTCTCTGGATTTGTGGGATGGCTCCGGCGAGCTCAGGGCTGTGGCACAGCACCCTTCCCTCCCCTCAGTGCTTTCCAGCTCCATCCCGGATCTCCTGCATGAGCTGTAACCATGCCATTTTCTACCTTTATAATGGGGCAGAGCATTTTGGGCCAGGAGCAAGACGTTGTGCTGCGAAAAGAGGGCACTGGGGGGAAAAAAAAGGCATTTTATTGAGTTTGCTGGGCTATCCAGGTAGGCGGTCAGTGCTTCAGCAGCCTGAGAAGTTTCAGCTTTGATTGGAAGGGAAAAAACAGTTCGTGTTCCCTCATCTACAATCTCAGTTGTACCTAGTATGAAAGCTAAATGATGGCTAAATCCCAACCCATAACCTAGCGGGCAAACCGATGACTTGTCACCGGTCCGAGGTTTGCCTTTACGTGAGGATTTGATACCCGGCACGAAGCGATGCTAATTTCTACATTAATGTCTCATTAAATACGGGCTCCTTCCTAAATTATTTGAGAGGAATTACAAACCCCGTACGAACGTTAACGTGGACGGTAATTGTTCTGCAGGATCCGAATGCGTTATGGAACGACGGCGTCACGTTAGGGGCAAGCCAAGCTTGAGTTCAGCTTATTGACGGAAGGTTTTCTATAGGTACGGTGGCCTTCTGCGGCTGTGTCCACACCTTCCTGCTTCATCGGGAAAGAATTTGTTGGCAATTAGTGAAATAATTTCAGATTATTCAACAGAGAAGCTGCAAGGAAAATAAAGAACTGGATTACTAGCGGTATGGAGCCTTATCCGTTGAGAATTGTTTCAATAACTGCTTATTAAGCTAATGAAGATGAAAGTTTCAAAGATCCACTCTCAGTTCTTTTCTGGTAAGCGCTCCCATCTTTTGTTTTGCTGTCTTGCAGAGGATAAAGTCACCTGAAATCCGTCTCCTGTCCAGTTGTGACACGCCTCCACGCTCCGGATTACGACGCAGTGATTTGGATAACGCTGTTTGATGGTAGTGAAGAACAAGAAGTTAACCGGCCCCCAGAAAGCCCCAAGCTACCTTCTAAAGGCTTGGCCACTCTTCGGGAAACGTGGCGGGTGCACGGCGGCTCCCTCAAGGAAAGAGGGAGCGGAGCTGCAGCATCATCATTCCTCTCGGCGCGGCCAAACGGCTCCGAGTCAACACCGAGGGCTCCGGCAGGAAATCGAAGCCTTAATTACAAGCCAGCCTTTGTGTTGTGGCACGATAATTGGTGGAGCCCGGAACCGAAGGTTTTTTACGCTCGCTAATGCACGGAAAGGCAGCGCCGCGTTAACACGGCTAATTATTCCATTACGTGGGGAATAATTTTGCTGCGAACGCGCAAGGTCAAGGGACGTTTTAATAACAGACCCTTCAGTCCCATCTAGTAATTTACAAACCTGTTTTAGCAGCTCCTTACAAAATCCTGCACACGAGCTCCTCGAGAGGCTACATATACAAAATAAGCCCCCTTCCAACATGAAGTTATGATTCTAGAAGACATATTTCTATTTTTTACCTATTTATCTACGCACACGTGTGTGTGTGCTCGCTCTGTCGAGACACCCAAGAGCGAGAGCCTTCTGCAGCTTGTAGTATTATTTCCTCCTGCCCTAACACCGGCTGCCAAATGCTCTGGTGGTCATGGCTCCGGAGGAGCTTCGTTAACGCAACCGATTCAATTCGGGCCCGCTGGATGAAGTTTGAAGAGCTGCAGCTCGTCTCGCGGCACAAAACCGAGTCGTGCTGCGGTTGCATCACATTCCTCTGACATTGGTTTGCCCACGTTCGTTTGATGAAGGGGTATCAGAAACCGTTCTTAGCCCTGCATTTCCCCAACTTGTTGGTTGGGGCCTGAATCCCTTCGATCTAAACACCGTTAAGGGCTGAGTCAACAAGAATTTGGGAAGGTTGATTTTGTACCCACAAAACTCCTTCCCAATTCCTCTTTTCTAAGGATCCTTCCAAACCTCAGCCAACGATTTAACTCCAAGATCCTTTCTGTCGTGTATGAACCCCAAACATCCCTCTAACACCCTGAGCAAAGACTTCCCGACGCCTAGGAGCAGATCTCAGGCCCACACCGGCGCATTAACGGAAGACGTCGGAGGGCTGGAGGCGGGCGCGGCGTTACTCACCTGTTTTACGTTGTATCCTGCTTTTGCACTGGTTTCGATGAACATGACATTCAGCTCTTTGGCTTTTCTTTCTCCTTCCTCGATGGACACTTGTCTGGGGAAGACAACACAGAATTAGAATAAAAACAGACACCTTGAGGATTGAGGTTGTTGTCTTTAACCCAAGGAGATGGCTCCTACACTGGAGTTCTCAAAGCTTTTCATGTTTTCCCTGCACACAGATGCCACATTTGGAGCATGGCTCTGCACTAGGATAACCATTTCTTTGTATTAGAGGGACTTCGGTGCCACACCTGGCTCCCGAAGTAACGAAGCCAAGAGGGCCAACGATCCTCCTTCAAGTCCTCTCCAAGAAGCTCTGCTTTTTATGCTTGGAAAGGCAGCAACTGAAAGACTTCGATACCCAATAACTAGCATCAAATTGTAGGGAACAGAACTATTTTAGCAAAGGACCCAGCACAACCGCCTCGTATCAAATGACTTCTGTCGTTTCCCCCCACCCGGGTGTCCCACCCATGAAGGAGTCTGCTAAATCTGGAGAAAACTTTGGCTCAGGAGCTCCCAAACAAAAATCACGAGGCATCGGCGTGTGTGTCAGAGAGAACAATTTTTAGTTGAAAAACTGAAATCTGAGGAAGCAGGGATTTCAATCGAATACAGAATACTTCCAAATTATGCTTAATTTCCCATTTTGATGGCTTTTTACTCCGTGTTAGCAGTACCATAAACCCAGAACAAGCAGAGTACCCAGCTCGAGCTGAGGATGCACATCTTCTAATAGAAATAATTAAGTCTGCCAACTTGGGAAAACACCTTGAAGACTTTGAAACAGGATTACTTGTATCGAATTTATGAAATCTGAGTATTTGTAATGAAATGATTTATCTAGTCTCCAGCACAGTTAAAACAAACTCGAGCATTTGGAAGAAAACAGAAGCGTTCCTTCTAAAATAACCGTCCTGGAAAAAGCAGCAGCAGGCTAAGAAAAGCATTGAGAAGAGGAGTTCTTCCCCCGTACCTCTTGTCTGCTAGATCTGTTTTATTTCCCACCAGCATGATGATGACATCGCTGCCCCTTTCCGTTCTGACATCATCGATCCATTTTGTTGTTTGCTGGAACGAGTTTACATCTAACAGAGAACAGTGGAGAGGATTATCACCGCGGATGTTCTTCACGTCGCACTGCTAACACATCTCAAAGGCTCGTACAGAAGCTTCGTATTCTCTGGAATTGGCGTAATAAGGCGGTGAAGAACCGGCAAGCGAAACCCTACGCGCCCCACGCTGCCGCGTAGGAAAGCTTTGGCTTAATTTCAAATGGGCTAGCAACTTCGCTCCCTGGCTGGGAATTCACCTCTAACGAACGGAGTTGATCTGTAATTTGGTTTTGACAGCATCTCAAATGAGAAGCCTTACTGCTCTTTTAGACCAGTTCCCATTTTGTTCAGCCAAACAGGAATTTGGGGAAGATTTTTGTACGGACATCAACACGCTGGTGCCCTTCGTTCTCAGCTGCTCGTGACTTACGCATCTACAGCGAGAGGTTCTTCGTTTCGTTGCTTCTCAAAGCTATTTAATACCAGCCACGCGTTTCGTGCAGCTTAATCGCTTCCCACGTGCTAGGTTCAGGGTTTTCCCTGGGAAACATCAGGGTTATAAAACCCTACTAGCAACTCCTGCACTGCTGAGCCCCGAGATCCAAATACTTCATTCGCATGGAACAAGGAAGAGAAATTGAACGTATCCACAGGAACTTTTTCTTAACGATACGTCCTTAAAAAAGCTAAGAATTTTAGGAAGCTACCCTGGTCTAACGAGACATGTTAATAAAGTCCCATCCCATAAGGAAAACTGCCACGGAGCTCAGCCTTTGCCAGTTAGCCACGCAAGAGCATCCGAGTCGCCTACGTAGCTTTCAGCACTTCGAACACGGGGGCTCTGCCGCAGTTCTCGACAGTTATTGATTTTTTTTTTAATGGCTTCTACTGCATAGCAATTAATATATTGCGTGCCAGACGGGCAAGGCTTGATCGTTTGCCAGCGTCTTAATTTGTGCCTTTGCTACTCGGCGATATTGAATTTGCTAGGTCGGTAAGGAAAAATATTCGAGGTTCCCGGCTAACTCGCAATTTTAGCTCAAGTGAAAGCGCTATTTTTAACAATTAAAGATTTTATAGGTAAAGCCCTTATTCCTGCTATAATCTTCTAATATTTATAAATCAAAGGATGTTCTCGTATAGATCTGGGCCATCGCTCTCAGTCGGTTCTGGTTTAGAACTGGAAGTGTCTACAGGCTTAGTTCTTCTAAACCAAATTTCTGCTCTTCGGAAACGCTGAAACCTAATAATTGTGGGGTCTCTGGACTGAGGGGAGGGACAGAAGGAGAAGAGTTGAAGAAAGCACTAATATTTTAGTTCACAAAAACGTACATACCTTAGTAAGAAATGAAAGAGCAATCGTTAAAGGGCAAGGGCTCAGGGGTGAGTCGTACATATCGCAAAACGTGGAAGCGATTGATTCGAATGGAAATGTGGTGTTAATGCGCCTTCCCCCCAGCCCATGCCCAGACCTTGTGGGGAGGGGGGTGCAGATGGAGTGAAGCAAGCTACGGTACCGGTGCAAAGCCTGAATTGAGAATTCAGACGTCTACGAACACGAGTCGGGTGTTTGAGACCAAAAATCATAGGTCATACTGTGATGGAAAAGCCGATGGAACGGGGTAAAAGTGCAACAAGAGCAGCCAGGACTCAAGGCTTCAGGGGGACATGATAGGAGAGGGTTACGAAACGAGGGCGTTTATGAGACAGTTCATACATTACAAGAGGGTGGCTAGCTCAAAACATCACTACGGGAAAAGAAAACGTTTCTTTTTTCATGCCAGAATGAAGAACGAGCACATGGCTGTGATAGGACATGCAAAGCTAGGCTAAAGGATGGAAAGGGCAGAGTATTAGAAATGCAGAATTCCCCCCACTCACTTGTGATATCATAAACAACAACTGCAACAGTGGAGTCACGAATGTAGCTAGGAATCAAGCTCCTGAACCGTTCTTGACCTGCTGTGTCCCATAATTGCAACCGTACCTAACAAAATCAGTCAAACAAGCAAGAAAAATAAGAAAAAAGGTCAAACCCAGTGCAATATACCTACTTGTGATATCGTAAACTACTACAGCAGCAGCAGAGTCACGGATGTAACTGGGAATGAGGCTACGGAAACGTTCCTGACCCGCAGTATCCCACAGCTGCAACCTGATCTGTGGGCGGGAGAAAATTAAAAAAGCCAAACTGCCACTAAAAATAAGAGAGTAAATAAATCGCACTTTTTGAAAAAGCTAAAAGAAAAATATGAACTCATGCAGGAGACGACTGGGGACGGGGAGCAGCTGCGAACTGTCTCCTCCTTTACAGCAATCTCTCCCAAGCACCTGTAGCAGCCGAAGTGGCGTACGTGCACCTATCTTCCCTTTCTGCTGTCTCATCTCTTCAAAAACGTTTCCCTTCCAGAAGGGGAGAAATGGGATTGCTCAGCTTTCAAAGGGAAAGGAGCGACAAGGTAACGAAGGCAAATGTTCACCTGCAGTTCTGCCTACACAAGGTTTCCGTGCTCTGCTGCTATCCTCCCTCGGGACTCGAGCACGGAACTCTCCAGCAGCCTGGAGGACGGTTGCTGGTGGAAGAATCAGGCCCCACACCACACTTTTAAAGGAAAAAAAACCCTTCAGCTGCTGTCAAAGCACTGGAGAAGCTCCTAGTGTGAATTTTTGAAGGAGGATAAAACTCTAGTTACGCTCTGTATTTAAGCTTTAGCCACATTTTACATTAACATGCACACAGATGAGGTTTAATGTCTCTTACCATCAAGGTTCTGAAAGAAAAGGCAAGATATACTAAAAAAAAAGTGTATGGGAAGATGTACAGGAGTCGTTTTGACTGAAAGCACTTTTAATGCAATCCCATTCATTGCGGGTTTATACAGAGCCGTATGCAGCACTGCTCAACTTGCTTCTGCGAACAGCTCAGCGGCTGAACTGAACTTCTTAATGAAGGGAACTTCTTAATGAAGGATCTGAGCTAATTTTAAACCACAGACTTTCTGCTGTGAGCAGTGATTTCATTTCAGGAACTAGAGCTGCACCAAGCTAAGAAGCAAGCCTAATTTGTGGGTTACTACTGAAGGCGACCTTTTTCTATTTAAATAAATCACATTAAGAACTAATGAGCTAGCTACAAACTGGCAACATTTGGCAAAACGTATCCTCCAAAAGCTGAAGGGGTTCAGTGTGAAGCGATTTCCCCCTTCCCCAGCCAGGAAAGGGAGCTGTCTGCACAGCTCTTGTCAGTCTGGAAGCAGCTGGTAGGTGAAGGCTCAGCTTGTCCTTCCAAGCGATCGCAGAACCGCGCGCTGCACGGTCACAGCAGATGCCGATCCTCGCTCCTACTGTACACAGAGAAGTGCCAAGGAAAATCTTACTCACTGTTCGATCCTCCAAATACATGGTTTTCGATAAGAAGTCGATGCCAATTGTTGCCTGGAGGGAAAGAAAAAAGATCAACTTCAAATGAAGTACCAGAATAACTGCGGCAGCTTTCAGGGGAGTGAGCATCTCTGCCACAACTGCAGTGGATCTGTTAAAAAAAAAAAAGTGTTTTCTTACTTTCAGGACGTTGCTCTAAGATTCATTTAGGAGCTTCTTTTAACTGGCATGGTATCGTAAAACACAAAAACTTGTGAACCTTAACCTCCCCCTATTTCATGGCTGCATTGAGCAAATCCGAGCTGTAAGGGTTCGTTTGCGTCAGGGTCATAACTGAGCTGAGGCCAAAGGGGTGCCCAGGATTTACGTCAGCATTTATTTAATCAAATGAATTGATTAATAAAGATAATAGACGAGTGTCAGCTAGGGCAAAGAGACTTGATACTTCTTCCCTGCTCTCCCATGCTAAAACACGTTTATATGCTTTATATTGGTAGACTTCTGTGATGTCATCATTATAAATGTCATTTATTATAATATTATATATATTATAATTAATTCCCTTTGTTCTGACAGATATTTTGGGAGGTAGGAATAAAAAATAGAGCCAGCCAGACTGCTTGAGGGCAAACAGATCTCAATTTCCATTTGCAACTAAGCCTTACACATCTGAAAACAAACTTTCCTGGCAGGATGAGGAAAACAGTTTTGAAGCGACACAGGCAAGAAAAACAAAACCTGGAGGGTCTCCACATGGCTACTGAGTGATTTTCACCTGTCCTCATGAGCTGTGACATTACCAGTTGAGACAGATGGCACTGAAAGATGGACACGAGAAGCTTTAAAAGGCTGACAGCGCAATATGCCTCCCTTCTGCTTTTGTCTTGTATTGTTTGGGTGAAGGGTACTCCTCTAAGACGCTTCTGTTTTCCCTTCTGGTTATGTGATTTACAGGAAAAAAAAGCTACAAAACCCCTGAGATCTCACACCACAGAAGTCATGATCCCGTTCTGGCTGATGAGCTCTCAGATTTTGATTCTCTCTGCTCTCTAAGAGCTGGGACATCAGCCGCAAGGCCTGAACCTGCCTCGGCCCTCCTCGCGCCCAGCATCTTCCTCACGGCCATAACAAGTCCCCGTGTGCCTGCTGGAAATGCTGCACAGCTCCGTCAGGCCAGCGAGACTCCTGCACATGAACACTCATAACATGGGAGATGGGACAGAAAGGCCAGGCTCCAAACTTACTTCAGATCTTGGCAATGAAAATATTTGCGCTGATCGTGCTGAGAAAACGGGCTGGCTGGTCCCTTACCTCCAGGCTGTGACAAAGTTTTTGTTTCTAAGCCCCTTACACCTTTAAGAATTACATGAGATTTATTAATATTAAATTACATTTAATAATTACATTTAATAATTACACAACTGAGAGACTGATATATTTGTCCATCTGTACTGTTCTGACCGTCTCACAAGGATACAGAGAAGAACCAGGAGCAGATGGTGAGGAGAGGAGCCGGGCACTCCCCACCCCAGACTTGTACTAAAATAGGTAAGCTGCTAACAGACATTTTGTCACAGTCCTGACAGAAAGGAGGAGAAAAGCTTGGGGAGCCTTCACAGATCGGTCGTAAGGAAGAGCTGTGCAATGTACAAGTGGAAAAAAAGACATTCCTGACTTATTCCTGACAGGAAAAGTCTTATTCCTGACAGGAAAAAAAATACGTGGGCACAAAACCATGGTCACAAATGGTTCTGTGACATGAAGCTACCCTAATTAAGAGGGAGGCGGGTTTAATCCACTCGTAAAATGCTGTGTACACAGGACAAACACTAATTAGGCTTTAAATGGCTGAGAGGTACTGCGAGGCCCAGCTGGAAATTTAAAGACCACAAGCCCAACACAGATGCTTGAGTGGGCCGCACTATGGATGGGCATAAGAACAGCTTTTAATCCAGCTATCCTCACGTCCCTACTGCCTAAGAAGGGCACCATTTTGTAGACTATCCTTGCTGACACAGAACGACCCAAGACTACGCGAGGAGCCTGAGGCAAAGCAAGAACCAGGCCAAGTTCCAGGCCAGAGCTCCAACTCAGCAGCGTCCTCCCCTCTCTTCCTCCAAGAGGCTGAAGCCAAAGGGAAGCGTGGCTTTAATTTTCCTCTTGCGTAACACAAAGTCATCGTGTTTGCCAATGCCGGTCTTTCATTATGCATTGTACACGGTGCCACAGAACAAGGAAAACCTCTCCCAGCACATCCATGGAGAAGAATCCTGGTAATACTGAAAACACCAACAGCATGATTTTATTCGAGGTGTTTGGGTTCGACACGGTACAGCGAGTTCTTGGTTCATTCACAAACGCTGCTTTCATGAAAACAGCTTATTAATAAAGCTATACGGGCAACAGCTGAATTCCTTTTATCTAGCAGCAAGCGAAAAGGAAAGCAATGTGCAGCACAGATTTTATTAAACGGCAGCTTTCTATTTTTACCAGCTGAACACAAAAAGCCTTGTTCAAATGATAGGTTGTGGCAGCTTGCAGAAAACACGCATTCAAAATTCATCAGAAATGTCCAGAACGAGCAAATCATCCATCAGCTAACCTACAGCTGCAGTTAACCACGGACATTTTTCGATACACGTTATCCGGCGAGTACTTTGCTTTGAGAGGTCTCTGTAAAATCCCGGGCATCGAGCTGATACTAACATGACGTGATTTTGGCTGAATTACTTCAATTCTTATGACTCATTCCTTCTTCCAGCTCTATGAAAATAGGACATATTTCCCTGCCTCGGTCATGACTTGAGTAGAACAGAGGTCTTTGAATGAATGACACTATCCCAAGTACACTAACACGCAAAATAAACGCACGTCAGTAATGGCTAAATTGAAGCTGTTTGGTAAACCCTCCAGATTTCTCACTGTTTCAAGTCCCACTCACTCATTTTGCAATCATTTAGTATATTATGTCAGACCAGCTTCCCATGGAGACTACAATATTATCATAAAGCACAGAGGGTCAAACCTCTTCAAGAAAGAACTAGGACGCGAGCTCCGCAGAGAAAAGGAGTAGACCTGAAAGAAAAATACTGTGGGGGAAAAAAAAACACAGATTAAATAAAAGAACTGCATTCACATGTCCATGTAATTACAGCGGATAGAATTTGAAAGGATGTTTGCTCCCTTGGGAGCAATGATGTGTACTCTTGCCCTCCTACACCATAGAAGCGTTGCTTCTCCTGTCATTAAGTGAGAACTTACATCTCACTCTGCCCAACTCACCTAGCAGCAGCAGCGAGGAATTACTGAGGAGGCAGGAAGGAAATCATTAATGGGTAAAGAGATTTCATCAAGAGATACTTGGATAGACACTAAACAACAAAAGAGACACGGCTTTTTTGTGCCTTTTTCCCCGTTGCCTTCTCCTCCCACCTCCCTAAAAAATCCTTCGCATCTGTCAGGGACCAGATTTTCTCAGTTTAGCGAATATGGAACATCACCAAGTGCAATCAAGCCACAAAGCAAGCTTTCGCTTGGAGAAGACCCACTTTAGTTTATGAAACTATAGTTAAACACTTCAGTTTATGAAATTAAAGTACTTTTAGGATGAGCCCGGAAAGGTGGGGAGGTATAAAATTTGGAAGCAGGTGACAAAAATTGCTCCTCTGGAATTCAACTCACATCAACTTGAAGTGACTTGTCACCAAACCTTAACCAGCAACGAGGCTGCAGGGCCAACTGGAAGAGACCACCACTGCTTCAGCCCAAACCTTGCAACCCCAACCTGGTTTAATTAATTAACACGCACAGTAAACAGTCACAGAATTGGAGGGGGGCAGGGAATGAGTGCAAAACAACCCAAAACAACCAGTTCTGAGGTCTTTGTTTCAGCAGACAGCATAAAATGGCGTCCTAAACCACACCAAGCCCTACGGTCCAGTGCTCGCTGCTCCTCTAGGCCCTGCTTCCCCCACTGCACCACCTCTTGCAGTTCAGTTTTCTGCCTCTTCTTTTGAAGAGTTGGGTACCTGTTACATTTTCCCCGCAGAGGCACTAGATCTGTGATGGTCTGGCAGCAAATAGCGGAAAAAAATGGGTAGACTTCACAGCTGCCATCACTGAGGTGCACCTAAGAGGCCTACGAGGCCTTCCAAAGCCCAGCTCATCCTGCTGCAAGCAGCAGATAAGCTATTCGAGCAGAATCCAACACTGAAATGCCGTCCTGAAAGGTTATTAAAATATAAAGCTTAAGGATTTAACAGCCAAGAGTTTGGTCAGAGCACTAATTATTATCCACTGCGCTCCAACGGATTCCTCCTGGCCTCAGAGAAGGCAGCAATGTGGGTTGACTTACCTGGTAGGTGTTGTCAAAGCTGTCGTACATGAACCTGGTGATCAAGGAAGTCTTCCCCACTGCAAGAAGAGAAGAAAACACAGATTCAAGGAGCTGTTTCAAGGCAAGTTTTAAACAAGAGACTTTCAAGTGGTTTCGGGCTGAGTTTTTCCCAGGGTCCTGCAGATTTGCATGGTGCAATTAAACATCCTGTAAAGGAAAGAGCGGTTATTTGGCTTTACAACTGCAAATTAACTCATGGGCACGTTTTTCTGGAACAGGTTAGCTCTTGCAACACTCCTGAGAGGCTTCCTTCCCGTCTCCCCATGCCGCCTGCAATCCTCACCGCTCCGTTAACTTCACCCTTCCTCCAACGAGGCGTCCACGACTCCTTTTTGCACAAGGAGGTCGATCTGCTGTTAAAACCGCCGTCATCGTTAGGAAGCCAGCAGCCAAAAAAGACCCAGGCGAAGCCTGCCCCGTGCAGCCATTTGAGGTGCTGCAGCTCCTCTAATTGCAGATCTGGTTAAACCTCAGGTGTGTTGAACCATCAAGTTGTCATTTCATAACCAGGATCTACGTAAGCGGTGCGTTTATGTGCATGTATGTTCAAATATATGTGTATATATGCAGATTTATACATATACACACTCATATATATAGCTAAAAACACTTCCAGAGCATTCCAGCCAGGTATCAGACTACCTCATCATCTCATTTCTCTTAAAAACCAAGGAAGAAGAGGTTCATTTCCGAACAACAACCGTCACAACAGTTGAGCCGGGACAAAACCTCGCTCCCAACCAACTCCAATCTCCCTGCTCCATCCCACCTTCACCGAACATCTCAAGCTGCCTTAATCCAATGCCTTTAAGGACTCTTAATTGCAGGTAGATCGTTTAGGAAACGAATTTCCTCAAGAATTAAGCCCTCCCGTTGTTTTCTTCTGGCCTCCTTGCAGCTGGGATTTGCCGTCTCCCGGGCAGCTCAGAGGAAGAGGGGGAGCTGGGTGGGTTGTGCTGGCCAGCAGGCACAGATAAAAGGTTGTGTTGTCTTATTAAATCACCTTACAGGGATGTACGCTCTCGTGTTGTCCCGTTCCATCACCCTACAGGGACGTACACTCTCAGGAAGGGTGGCAGGGACCATCAAGAGTAAGAGAATTTAAGCCAAATTTCAGCCAAAGTTGTTTTTTTAAAAAAGTCATCACGCAAAAACTTCAAAAATTATCAGCCTTGAGCAGCATTTTAATCCACCTGCAGGCTTCCGTCAGCTGTAGGGGAGCTAAACCATCAGAAATCCATCAGACAACCTTGGAGAAAAAGTTCCCAAGCCAGAACTTGAAACCCTCTGGGAATTCTCTGCATATTCTGCTCCCCAGAGCCAGCAACAAGAAGAATTCACCGAGGTGGCCAGATAAATCGAGTTGTTTGGGGTGTAAGGGGATTGAATCAAACCCACGAAAGGATTTGATTTGGTAAATCACTTCTTCAGCTGTTTTCCCACCACGCACTGAGATGTCTTGAAGGGAGCCTGGTCTAGGAAATAAAATCTAGAAAGGGTGTCTGTGAGTTCCTCAAGCTTCTTATCCTACCTTCCTACGTTTCATAAAGAGAGGAGGAAAACGGGGCGCAGCTTGGCGTGCTCCTATGTCAATAATTGCCTCAGGCAACGTTTGGATCGAGTTTCTTAATGCGCTTCAGCTCTAAGACATTTGTTCCCCAAGCAGAGCGGGGTTCCTTACGTAGCACGTCAGCAGCCCCAGCTCACAGCTTTAATTCATCTCCGTTCCTCCTTTAAAAAAAAAACACAACACACCTGGCTTAAAATACCCCGGCAGAAGTGAAAGCCTGCAATTCCCACTGCAGCCGTAATTCAGAGGAGAAGTCGGCGCGGATTCTCTGCAGAAATTCCTGAGTTTGGGTTATATAAACGGAAAGCTTGACCAGAGGGGGACAGGCTTGAAAGGTCCCCATCCAAAAGGGGAAAAATGGGGGGAAAGGTGGGGGAAAAGGGGGCCAAACAAGCCTTTAAACCAAAATATTTCTGGTATGCTGCTGGGATGAGAGGAAAAATAGAAAAAACGTTATCCCTGGAGGAATAAAGGTGGAGAAGGAGAGCGGCGAGGGAGGTTTTCCCTCGTGCAGGGCGCTGGTGGAGCAGGGGGAGCTTCTGCCGCATGCGCTTAAGGCTTTGTTAGGGGAAATGAGGAAAAACGGAACGGTTCAGGAGCTGAGAAAGCTTTTTTGGCAAGAAACGGCAGCCTGCACGGATGACACAGAGCGACCAGAAGGCGATGGAGAGCAGAGAAGCACCTACATCCAAGTAGGTCGTCCTCAGGCCTCTCCTTTTGAACATTAAGACCTTACCAGCTAAAAGGCGAGGGCGAAGCCCTACCAGGAAAGGCACACGCCTTTAAAGGTCCAAGTTATAAAGCCTGAAACGAGCCACTCAGCTGCTCCTCGGCATGCAGACTTGTCGGGCGTCATTCATTCCACTGTAGAATTTAGACACGAGGCACCCGAGAAGCCAAGAAAATAAATGATTAAGCAAAAACCCCGCTGGTTCCGACGCTGAGCATCAACCCTGGCAACTCTTCCGAGCGGCTGCCCAACAGCAGCGCCGTGGGTTTCGTTCCTTTTCTGCTCCTTGAGGCTTTGGCTGAGGAAAGCACGCATTAAGCAGCCCCCGATCGCACCGCCGCGGCTCAGGCACCGCCGCTTCCGCGTGCGGATCGACGGAAAGGCAGCCGGCCCCGACAAGACAATAAACGGAAGCGTTAAACTGCCTTAATTTTGATCAGCTGTGATGTTTTAATATCCCACGAGACAGAAAGAAAGCTTTTATGCTGCTACACAAAAAGAAGAAGCTCCTAAAAAGAGAGGCTTGAGCCCTGTTTCGGTACAGAGACAAGCAGATGTCCACAGAGCGTCCTTCTAAACCAGCAACTGAATCAGCAGTGGCTAACCCCGAAGCGTCCGCGAGAGATAATTGAGTTAAAAGATGGGAACTTGTGAAGTTTCTACCCGTGAAATTGCCGCTAACGACGGGGGCCCAAATGATGCGAAGCCTTCAGCGGCTAATTGAGTCGACCTGATCAATACTCTTTGTCTGGAAGCCTTGAGCCACCGCCCGGCACTCATTTCAGGCGGAGCATTCATCTGCGAGATGGGATCGATGCGCTAATCTCAGAGCTCCAGCAACTTTGATCTGCCGGCGGTTGCTGGAGAGAGATTTCAAGGTCGTCCGGCGGATTCTTGATGGTCGTTCCTTTGATTCTTCTGCTGATGGAGCCTCGTGTGCTGGAGGTTGGTGCGTCCAGCGCCAGGCACCGCTAACGACGTTGATTAATAGCGGGTACCGGCAATTCCTCGGGGCTAGAGCTTGTGGAGTACCTGCTGTCGGCTACCGCTGGCAGCACTGCAAGCTTTTCGGTAACGAGTCCCCGGGGAGATTCTCACGGGGAGATGGAGGAGACCCGGTAGGGACAGCACGCCATCAACGCGGCGTTTCCAGGTCGTTTGTCACCAGGTGGGGTCTGCAAAAAGCTCAGGAAATGCTCAGGAGTGACCTACAAAGGAAAAAGACCTTGGGATGCTGGCACTTCTGCTTTAGGGCTTGCCTCTTATACCGGGGAGTCGCGTCTGGTCCAAGGGTTCTTCCAAAAGAGTCACACTTAGGTCTGGGTTCCTACGAATTTGAATTCCTGCTAGTTGTTGTTTAGCTCTTTCAAATTGCAGTCGATAAAAAGAAACGTCTGTAAAGCAAAAGAAATCTAAAAAATAACCAATCCATCTCGCTTCTTCACTTTAAAGCCAAACATCTGCACTTAACCTTTCCAAGTTGTCGGTGGCAGGTTCATATAACAAAGCTCCGGCTTTCTAAGAGGATAAATGAGGCAGAGGAAAATGAAGAACGCTTCTCATCACACAGATGGTAATAGAATAATCCCAAATCTACACGATTCCTCTAAGATTTGGTTGAAGAACAAATCCCAGTGACAACCTTCTCTCCCAGATAAGCTCCCCCCAAAACCTTCGCTGGAAATATTTCCATATTAACGCCCTCAACTCAAAGCAGCCGGCAGGGCAGCACCTCGGGGAAGCCTCAGCTCCTTCCGATTTGTTGGTACTTGAGACCCAATACTTAAAAATCATTGGAACTCAAGGATCGAATGCTCAGGATCTCTGAACGTACTCGTCCAGCTCTGGTAAGAACAACCGAAAAGCACTGCTAAGAACAATATGCCGAATTCTGAAGGCATGAAAACCATTTTTAGGTTGTTATCAAAGATGAAGCTCTGAAGCAAGGATGCTCATACTTTGCTTAGAATGATCTGTACGAAGCAGTAATCAAGAAGGGTATTTTTAGAGATGTCAGTCTGAGCTCTTAAAACAGAAATGCTGTATGAAAGTGATTAAAGCAGCTTCGTTAAGAAAAATCCTCCTCTGCTTTTCGCTGTCGTGCTATGGAAATTTTAAACCAGTGCACCCAGCGCAAGGAACAGAGCTCATTCATCATCCCGAAGACACCGACAGAGCCAGACTGCAGCTTCTCGGCGAGATCGGGTCGGGGACAGCACCAGATCCAGTGGCAGAGGTACAAGCAGAAGCTGGTGCAGTCTCGCCTCCGCGCGCTACCTCGAGGCTGTAATTAAAGAACTGTGTACCCTGAAGTATTCTCCATTGATTCCACTTGTGCTCCACTGTCAAACCTCTTTTCTTTCTCTCTCCTGACGCGAGATGCCCGATGAGGTCAGGCCAAAGGAGCATCAAATCCAATATCTTCTATTCTTAAGCGTCCCATAAATCAAAACAAATCTGGGACAAAAATCAGAAGAAAGTCTGCAAAGAAGAAAACTCCCTAAAACGTCCACAGCTCTCCCCTCAGTAAGTAGCTTTGGTTGTGTCTGAAAATTCAGAGTCTGGAAAAAAAGATCAGTTATTTTTAACAGAACCATATGGCTACAGCTTTTATTTTAAGAGCAAGGGGCGATACTACACGCGCATTTATCACATTTTCAAAGCCTGTTTTGGCTACCCAGGATAAAGCTGGCCAGAGCTTTCGATGCCCTCCCTGCCCTGCTGCTGAAATGGCTGCCCCATTGATTCCGGGCAATGAGAACATTTTGTGCTGTTAACACGACAAAAATTGTGCAAGTCGCTTTCGTGCTACTTCAGCGGTCCTTGCGTTGTTCCAAAGCAGCAATAGCTTCTTTATGCACAAAGAAAATGGCTCCAATAAGCTCTTCTAGGATAATTTGTTCCCAGCCTAATTGAAGTTCTAACTTATCATTTATATTCTTGTCCTTTTAAACAGATTTGTATCTTTAAGGAGTTTAAGATTTTCTTTAGGAAGTTAACTCAGAGCATCCAGACAATGAAAGCGAAACAAATGAGACCCAGAAAAACAAAGAACAGGGTTTTTTTTAAGTAATTTTAGTAATTTAAGAGATGTTCCATCATTTTCTACTTAAATTATATTTGTTCCGTTTATCCCAGAGAACAGAGGCAACTCACCTTGATGTTAATTGATTATATTTTTGACATTCACTTGAAACAGAACGAACAATGGACCGAAGCTGGCAGCCTAAATCACACGCACAGGGCTCAGCAAAGGAAATTAAAATACGTACAGTGAACCCATCAACTTCAGATCGAGCGAAACGCCGCAGAGCCCTGAGCAGCGGGCATACTCTGATTAGAAAGTTAATTAATATACTCCTGGCAGCTTTGTCACTCGAACTGTAGCTGCAGCCTCTTTGAGGGACAAAATTAGTGGCTACTTTGTTGTAGACAGGTATTACGGGCCAGTGAGGATCTGCAGGTAACTTGCTGATGCAAACCACCGGTATTTATTTACATGTATTCGTCGGCGGTTCAGCAGAACCTGTGGTCCATCGCAAGGATGCTTCTAAAATGCAGAAAGTGATTTAAAACAGACCAGGCAGCGCATGACTGGATGCCACCAACCTCCCTGTGCAGCAGTGCAGAAAGCAGAGGTTGTTTTGTGAACAACAGAAATGCAGAAAAGCAGCAAGAAGGCTGCTGCTGGCACAGACGAGCAGTTCGTGCGTTACTGAGCAGGGGGAGGAGGACGGACAGCCCAGCAACGAATCCAGAAGGGTTTTTTTGGCAATACGTGTGCAGCTTTTATGGCATCCTACCTCGAAAAGTAGTTCTAGAAAGGCGGGCGCGATTGATAACAGTATCAGACAACTGCACGTGGCCTTTTTGGGCCAATGAATCACTGCCCAGCCTTAATTTCATTTTAGGTCACCACCCCAACAATACCTTTTTTTCTTTTTTTTTTTTTAATTAAAAGCACTATCGAAAACTGTTAGACACAGTACTGTATCGATTCCTTTGGCCTCAGGGACTGCCAGCAGCTCCCAGCCGGAGAATCGCTGGCTTGTGACCTGCCCCTGGGTGCATGAAAATACACTGCGACGTTTGTGTCATGCTGCTGGAGAATTCCAGAGATGTACGCTCTGCTTACCAAAAATCAGTGGTTACAAGCCTGCAAAAAAGCACAGAATCAGCACTGTAAGGCCTACAAGGTGCAGGTATACGACAACGAGTTCTTTGGGATTTAGGCTCAAAGTAAGGAGGTGCCTGAAGAAGAGCTGTCCCCTCAGGGAGGTGATCGTCCCCCTGTGCTCGGCTCTGCTGAGGCCGCACCTCGAGTGCTGGGTTCAGCTTTGGGCCCCTCACTACCAGAAGGACATCGAGGCCCTGGAGCGTGTCCAGAGAAGGGCTGCGAAGCTGGGGAAGGGCCTGGGACACAAGTCCTGTGAGGAGCGGCTGAGGGACCTGGGGGGGTTGGGGCTGGAGAAGAGGAGGCTCAGGGCAGAGCTTCTTGCTCTCTGCAACTGCCTGAAAGGAAGGGGTGGGGAGCTGGGGGTCGGCCTCTTCTCACAGGTAACCAGTGACAGGACCAGAGGGAATGGCCTCAAGTTGTGCCAGGGGAGGTTCAGGTTGGAAATGAGGAGACATTTCTGTCAGCAAGAGCGCTCAGGCGTTGGGCCGGGTTGCCCAGGGAGGTGGTGGAGTCCCCATCCCTGGGGGTGTTCAAGGCAAGGTTGGACGTGGTGCTTGGGGACAGGGTTTGGTGGGTGACACTGGTGGTAGGGGGACAGTTGGTCCAGATGATCTTGGAGGGCTTTTCCAACCCTAATGATTCTGGGATTCTCAGAGGGCCACCACACACCAAACGCTGCCACCTCAGAGAGGCCTCTTACGGCTGAGGTACGGGAAGCCAGCTCAAGCTGCCAGCCGCAGCCCCCTGCTCCGACACCTCCTCTCTTCCTTTTCCTCCTCAAATACGAGGAGTGATAGATCAAGGCACTAAACCACACATAAAACACACATTAAAATTCACTAGTTTGCTGTCTGTTGGGATTCTCTAAGCTCTAAACCTCTTTCCTCAGCTCTGCGGACATGGCCCTTCCCAGTCTGGGCTCCCCTTCCCCTCACCTTACACACCTGTGGGCTGCAGCACTGGCAGGGACATCTCTCATCCCCCAGACTGATAGGACGTGTTATTTGGAGTTTTAAACACCAATGGGATCCCAGGAATTCCCTTAAGTGAAATGCAGTCCTGCAGCCACCTTAGGGAACTGTACGGAAAAGGTGCACTGAGCATTTTTGTATTTTCTCTCTATGTTTGTTAGTCACCAGTTGACAAAATAATATGAAGTAATGTACGAAAGCCATGACCACGGTTGTTCA
>CM021765.1:203668886-203688161 GCA_011076525.1 Nettapus auritus
GAAGCCTGAGGTAATCCCACAAGCACATCAACTTTTTTCTTTTTTTCTTTTTTCTTTTTTTTTTTTTTTTTTTTTTTTTTTTATCTCAGGCCATTGCCCTGGACATTACTTAGAATTATGACATCCAGGTGAGGTGCTGGGGGGTTCAGCCTCTTACAAAGTCACTTCTTACACAGGTTAAGGAAATCAAGAGCCCTGCACACGATGGTGATGAACTCAGAGATCCAGCACCTGGCGAACCAAACCATGAAATGGCCAGCACAGTAACTGGCCATTTTCCCTCCTCAACGCACGGCCCTGAATATTTTAGACTATGAAATAAAAGATGCAATAAGCGTTGCTTATTTTCTCATTGGGAATTAGATTACCTTAGTCCTTACGGAGATTCTACCCAAACCAAAGACAATTTTTGTTACAGCTGAGTTATCTGCTTAAGGTGCAAAGACACGTTGTACTTATCGCTGCAATTAAGCGAGCAGCAGCACGGCCAGAAGGTTTGCTGCCGAGCAAATTTCAGTTTTCATTTTTCCATTCGACTTTCAGTCGAATATTTGTCAGGGAAGAACTGAGTGAAATATTTTAAAGCCTCAATATCTCAGCAGCTCCACCTGCGAGAAGCTGTGACATCAGCCTTTTAGCTCACTAGACAGCCTTCAGCACTCCAGCGTTTAAAAAAAAAACCAAAAAACCACCACCACCCTGCATTTAACAAACTGGAGGAGGCCATAAGCTAGGTATACAAGCCTAAATGGATGGTAAGAAGCGTGCATGAATATTTATGACTGTCTGGTGCAGAACAGCAGGAAGGGAAGCAACGGAGCCGAGTGAAATAGCGTGATCTAACAGGGAATGACACCTACCTAGCAGATGAGCACACATAAAGCTATTATGTGAATGGCTGATATCATCTGCGGCTTATTCTCACATGCTACAGTAACAGGGACACAAAGAAAGGGAGCAAATCGATTTTCACTGTAGTGAAATATTAAACACTAGGTATATAAAGAAGATGCGATGATCCCGCATCTCACACACGTTGCTGTTACGCTCGATGCTTTCCCTCTCCGAGGCAGAGGGCACGATGCGATCCTCCAAAAGGATCCTGGAAAAATATCCATATATTTCAGTCCTGTCCCCGGGAAGGCAGTGAAATGTGCAGCTCCCTAAGTCCATTGTGCCTCAGTGAGATGTCCTCAGACAGCAGATACCACTGAACCTGTTTGTCATTCGGGAGGCGAAGATTCAGCTCTTCTCCCTGGCCAGAGCCAAAGATTAATTTTTTAATGGCTTCTAATAGAAATTGATGCGTCTGCATTTCCAGCCCCGGCCAAAACGAGGAAAGCTTCACAAGCATTCGAGACCCCGATGCAAGACATGCCCCTGCCATCGGAAAAGCAAGTAGGGAACACAATTTTGTCACAACCCCCGTGTCAGAGCAGAGGGTTGCAGGTCAGGCAATAACCCACGCCAACAAGAGCTGTCGCGCCCGCTGCTCTCTCCTGTCAAGCGTTCCCCTAAGTTACAAAAAGGGACCAATTACTCCCTTATCTACAACAACCAGTAATCAAATGATTAACACTCCAGTGACTGCCTCATAAAAAGGATGCCTATGAAAATACAGGCTCGTCTGAAAGAGCTCATTAGCATTCATTTTCATTCAGTCTTTTCTCCGAGTACCTCAGAAGAGAACGAGCACGGTGCTCTTTTCCAAGCAGCAGCAGCTCGGCCCTGCTTGTGCCACAGCACTTCACCCAAAACAGAAGGGAATGGAAGCTGAAGCACTTCTGTGACCCAGAAAGTTCTGATACAAGAACTTTGCCCCAGGTCCTTCATTCAGAGGGATCAGGACCTCAGCAAAGCAAAGCCCAGGACCGAAAAGCGGCCTTGGCCACAGCGACTGTCTTCCAGAAGGAATCTGCAATGTATTTTCGCGTAAGGATGAACCAAAGGAAGTTTCCAGGAGTACCATGCTCTGAGAAGCTTGGCCTTTGAGTTCTATCTGCCTCGAGACAACCGTGCGTATATTTGAGGGGATTTTAAGAGGTTCTGCATCTGCGCCAACCGAAGAACTGGGTTGGGTCAGATTTCTGCTCCAGATTTTTTTAACCCTCTAAGTTTTACTACAGGAGATACGCAGGAAACGTCCGCTCTCTGAAACTCTGCCCTGCCTCGCGTTTAACTAAAAGCCAACACAGCACGATGCAGTGAAACTCAGCAGAGCTTGAGGCCTTCACGTCCCTTCTTCATGTCCCTTCCAACCCAACCCGTTCCACAATTCTGTGATTTATTCTCACCCCTCCTTATCCGCCCCAAAAAGAGGGTAGAAAAGATTTCCAGAACCCAACAGATCAAGGCTGGCTCATGTCTCAAAAGTGAAGTGCTCAGCCTTCGATGAGCTAAACACTCAAGTACGGACACACGTTTGCATTTCAATCTCATTTACCCCTCTTAACATCTTTGTCTCTGTGGCATGGAACACACAGCTAGCCAACGAAATCTCATAGCCTACTCCTTTTCCTTCCATTCTGATCTTATTGTTGCATTTTTAATGTTGCACTCTGCATTTTCCCAGTCTAATTCCTTTGAGAGCGATCTGTTGGTTCCATCTTGCTACAAGACTCCTTCCACGTCACAGCCGAGCTGGCTCGCTGTTCTATTTTAACAGCGAAGCGGCTCCGGGTTGCTCCAATTTTCACACTGCTCTAAAGCAGCGTATGTTTGAGCGTTTTGTGCCCTGAGCTAGGATCTTCTGATGAAGATCATTTATTAATACCTCCGGAAGCCTTCTGGGGAGGTATGGGGCACAGAAGGTGTGAGAAATACCGTCCTGGCACGTGGCTGCTCAGCCTCTCCTGACTTCAGGCTGCGCTGGTGGCACACGGAGGGAACGGGCGATTCTGAGCCACCGGGAAGCACCAGAGAACACCCCCGGCGTCACAGGGCAGGTCCCTAAATAGTAAAAGCACAATCGTTGCACGTGAAGAAGTGACAAGAGGCTCCCTGCTGGGCAGAGGAGAGCCTGCCAGATCTCCTGGGCACGAAACGCCGCCCTTTCTGGCGCCGGGATCCTTTTGCGAGAACATCCTGAGGACATTTTGAACGAGCACGCCCCAAACCTTGCTCCAGCTCCTCAAAAACCGCGTACTCTGCACCACGCAACATTAAACCTACGCTAAACCCCACGCCCGTGATCCCCAGCGGCACAAAACAGGCAAGGAACTGCCTTCAACAAGCAGGGGAGCGTTTCCCCCACAGGATCCTTCCTACCTTTTACGTAACCAAGCCGCCAAGAAAAAACCACGCCGATTCTTACAGCCGACAGCTAGAGGCTGGAGGCTGACTGGCTAAAAATCTGCTGTGCCACTGATCTCAGCGCTCGTTGCCATCTGGATGCATTTCAGGCCGTCTCTTCGGCATTTTGAGACCAGCAAGCGAAGCAAGGAATTGTCACTTGTACTTAAGGCTGGCAGTAGCTAGAGGGAAAAGGAGGAGGCAGGAAAATGTATTTTCTATTCGCTTTTTTTTCCTCTTGACTCGACATGAGCTGCTTGCTTTCCTCAGACGCGTCAGAAGCTGGTTTTATTTGCTTTACCTATTTAGCTTTACCTGGAGCTCGGTCCTTGTTCTTTTATCACCACGCGGCTTTGGTTCGTGTGAGACTCTTCCACTAAGTAAATCCTAACAAGCACCGGCACAATTAAAACAACGCAGCTCTGATTATTAACGGGGGGGCAAAGTTTCCCTCGGGACACGCGCTGCCTTGCGACGGCGACAAAAATACACGGCGATAAGAGCTTCGTTAACCGGGGGGTTGGATTGTTGGTAATTACTTCTCCTCCCCAAACGGGAAACATAGGAAAGAGCACGAAGGAAAATCTTGTTCCATTTCTTGGTCGCAGCAGCACACCCATAGGTATTTTTACCCCTTTTATGTCTTTTCTAGGGAATATCACTCGGCTCGTACGCTCTTCCTCCTTGCGAGGGCACAGCTTCAACCACGGCGGACTCCAAAGCGAAGGTGGGTGCTCCGAGGAGCTGCTTAACCAGAGGCACACTCACAGCTCCACTGCGTTCAGCTTCTTCAGACATCTGCTGCTGAAATTCCGGCACTTGTACAACCTTCCACGTTAAAAAAAGTAAGAAAAACGTAAAGACTTCGAGGGCCAGTTACTACCCGTCCATCTTGGGATCGTTCTGATCCGAAGCGAAGAATCCATTAAAACATAAATGAAAAATTTCGTACGTTTATTAAAATCTTAGAAAGCAAAACCTGACGGTTTGATTTTTCTGTCAAGACAGTAAAAAAAAAAAAAAGGCAGGGAAATTTCACCTCGCCAGCACCGCCAGGAAACAGCTTTAAAACTACAGGCTTTGCGTTCGGGAGCTGAAGTCACTCGTCTGGTTTTCTGCAGAGCCACATCACACAGCCCGCGCTAGTTTCGCTGGTTAAAGGCTTTCTAAAACCAGCGGAATTAGCGTCACGCGCCGACGACCTTCTGGCAGTTTCAGTTTTCCTCGTCTGGTGCAACACCAAGCACCTGGGAAGCCGCACGACGCCGTTTCGTACTTCCAGTTTGCCGTGAGAACAGCTGGTTTTGCTCACGTTTTGATCTCCGAAGCTTCCGCCGTCCTTTGCTAGAGGGCCAAATTTCCTGCTGCCTCCCGAGCCGCGCGTTCTGCGGGTACAGAAACTTTTAGGGGCAGAGAAAATGGAACTTGAACGGTGCCAAGGCCTAAAGCGAAACGCAGCTGGAGCTGAAGAAGCAGAAAGGTGGCTGATCCTGGATGACTGACACCCTGTAAGCTGGTGGGGAAGTCAAAAGCTGCCTCGTGCTGTCTACAGCAGGGCAGCGAGGAGCTTTTATCAGTGGAAGAGTCTCTTCTACTTTTGTACAGACCTGTAACAAAGATGTTAAGATGGTTATGCGTGAAATCTGCAGTTCAGCATCGGCAGAAGGAGGGTTAGGAGACTCGCACACGCTGTTGCTACACGCTGTGGTAAACGTGGCTTCATTCCAACGACCGGAGGAAGAACGAACTTGAGATAAGGCAACAAGAAGCGCTCTGAGGTGGTAACGGCACAGCCCACTGGTACCAGTTCGGTGTCGCAAAAGCAAAAAACCAGGAGACAGGAGGGCTCCACGCTGTGTCCTGCCCTCCCCATGACACGAAGCAGCTCCGGCCACAGCGCTTGGATCCCCCCGAGGAGACAAATACCAGGAAGATTTACACCAGAGTGCCCCGAGAGCGAAATCTGCTCGACCAGAAGCCAACAGCTCCCTTCTCTTCCGTAAAAACCTGCATTAATTTGCTAATTGTCCACAGCGACAGCACCCTGAAACGGGCTGGGGAAAGCGGCTTCCATTCCTGGCTTCCTGGTTCACTGTGCGAGAAGCAGGGGGAAAACGAGCACAGCCTAGTTAATTAACTGAAGGTTCTCACAGGTCACCTTTGCATTTCAAAGACGGCAGCAGAGTTGTTTCTTATTTGCCAGGAGTTAAAAAAACCTCAGCACATAGAATCTCTTGCAGCTATTTTTCCACGACAGCCTCAAGTTAGTTTTCCTTCTCATCCTACGTAGTTAAACCTTTCCTGAACGAGTTTCCAATGAGGCTGGAAATGTTCTGCAAAGGACCTGAACTGCTCACAAAACGCCTCAGCGGCAAAGCTCCTCGGGCCTCGGCATAAACACCGCTAACGCAGAGCGGCACCTCCAGGAAACCGAGGTGGAGATGCTGGAAAAGGCAACCCGAGAACCTTCTCAAGTCTGGATGGTGAAGTTAAAGAATAAATAGCTGGCAGCGGAGAAGCCCACGGGATCACAGCTCCGGTGGGGAGAAAGAGGCCAGCACAGATGAGGAAGCAAGGGGACGCCACCCAGGAGATGCTACCGGCGGCTCCTCCAACATCCAGGAGTGATTTATTCAAAGATTGTAATTCTCTGAGTCACCTCTTCTGGACTCTGATCTGCTTTTAAAAGCTGGATTGCACACGGCGTGTGGAGAAGCGCTGCAATATCAAACCAGCCTGAGCTAGGCCACGAGGATTTAAAAGATCCAAGCGATTTTAGATCTTGTACAATTCCCCTCCCGAAGGGAAAACGGCACCGAAGCGAGCGTGTGGAGTAAGCTCCCAGGCAGCCCAGCAGGAGAAGGATTAATTTTTAGTATCACTCCCCAAACAGCCTGCTCGGTGAGTGCCTCAGAGGTCCCAGCAACGCTTTGGCTCCAGATTTCCTTGGGAATTCAATTTTTGACACCGTTTGGGATTGTGCTGCTTGGGCGGATGTTTCGGAACAGCGATCTGCTTTCTGTCTGCTTCGCTTTGTTCCTTTTGCCTTCGGACAGCTTGAAGGCTTTGAGAGACATCTCAGCCTCACGCCTTCGGTCCAGGCAGAAAGGGAATCACATCGGCACTTCAGAAGGCAAAGGAAAACCTGGCTCTTGTTCCTGTAGCAGCTCACAGACGGTTTCCACTTGTTTTATTTCTACTTCTAGGCATTAACGTTCCAGAAAATTGCCCTTAGGATGTCGGCTCCGACTGACGTGGATTTTTACAACCGGTATTTATTTTATTGTCGTCACGCAGGGGCAGCTTAATACCCCTCGTAGGCGACCGCAGTTAAAGCCTGGGGAGCCAAATTCACCTTGAGCCTGCACGACGAACGGGCTCCACCGTTCAGCCACCTTATTAAAAACAAGCGCAACACCGAGCAGAAATCCACAAGGAGAGGTGAGGTAATTAATCATTCATCGGACCCAATTTTTTTACATCGCAGTATTTTAAATACCTAATTATCTGCTTTAAGACACTCGGAAGGTGTGACGCGCTGCACGCACAGAGCGAGGGTAATTAAGGCAGTTGAGGCAGGCTGCGCTGGAAGCGCTGCTGTGTCTGCGAGGAACGGTGCTGGTGGCGCGACCTCGATGCATCGACGTCCTCTTGCACGAAGGGAAGAGTCAGGAGCTCCTCTCCTTCTCCCTGCTCACAGGATTTGGGAAGAAGTCATCAAAATGACACTTCCTACTGCAAAAATACGCTCTGGGTACCAAGCCAGGGCCAACACGATGGTCTCCTTGTGCAATTACAATTTGGTTTCGGAACGAGCACGTTAGGAGTAAGAATACTCACAGCTTCATCTCTTTTCTCTAGAATGAGGCAGCTTTAGGGGAATATCAGCAGAAGTACAACCTGTGCACCTACGAGATATTCATTTTTACTGAAGAAGGAGGAAAGGATCAAGAGGAAACGTGCTCTTCAAGCAGATTTCCCGATTTTACTGCCACTTTTCCATCAATTTATATTAAAAAAACCTCATTGTCAAAGCAGCGTTGTGGAAACAAGAGGCACAACAAAAGATAACCATGATTTTCTAGCTTAAATACCTTGAACACAGTATTTGTTTCCAAAACCAACTGTATTTACAGCCAATTTACACAAGAATAGGTGTACAAATCCTCCAAGTTTTCCGAAACTAAGTAAGATAAGCTCAAAATGATAGGCTACGACAACATCCAACGCAAGAAGTCCTCCTAAATTCTTCAAAATTCTATCGCATCGGTGGTATTTCCTTGCAAAATTACCTGTTTCATGACCTCTGCAGTGAGGTACCGCAAAGAGTAACGTCCATTTCTCTGCCATCAAAAATAGATCTTGCAGGATGAGGAACGTAACACAGGACTGAGGGAGATTCCTCTTTCCTATGCAGAGCTGCTTAAATATGTTCAGAAATCCGGAATTTTTCTTTGATTTGATTCTGTGGGCTACTTTTCACTGTAATCAGAGCATCCCAACACCGGTGGTCTTGCATCTTTTAATTAATGAGGATAAAACTCAACTTGAGTGGTCTGGGAACACAACCGCATCATTTGACATTAAATGCGACATCACAACTTCAAATATTCCAAAACTGACCGTTGATAAAGCGTGTTTGAGGTCTCTTCCCGACAAGTCTTCACGAAAAATTCCTCTGCTGAGCCTGCCCCACGCACGAATCTACTCCGATTTTAGAGTAGGTACACCCTGGAAAAATCCACCTGGACCAGTTCAATATTCTCTAGCTGTTGGTGCTTTTGGGGATGCAATCCAACAGTAACAGCGTCATCAGCTACAAATACCACCTGGATTACTCCAGCGTGCGTGAAAAGCTGTAGCCACCAGGAACAAAAGGAGCCACGACTGCTCCGGAGGGCAGAAATCAACATAGGAGGAGGAAAGGAATTGTGAAGTCTCATAGCTATACGTCAAAAAAGTGATTTTATTCAGCTTTAAAAGCATTTTGGTTCCCAGATTGCTATTAAGTCCCTTTAATCTACATTTATTGAAAGCCAATTAATGCTGTTTACCTATTTCAGCGTTTGTGGAAGTTCCTGATGAGGACAAGTTCAGCTGCTGTCAGATAACCGACCTGCCTAACTAGGAGTGAAGGCTGAATTCAGCCTTTAATGCGATGCTTACGGCTTTTCCCAATAAATTGTCAAAAAAAAAACATACAAATAGCCAAAACCTAAGCAGAGAAACGAGGATGAAGTTCAATATTCACTTTAGTTCAATATTTCACTTTAGAAAGCAAAACTTAGCTTTCTAAAAACGTAACTTGAACTTCAGTTTTCAGAAAGCCTGAAGCAAAGTGAACAGAAATCTCCGGTTTTCAGTCTCCAGCCTTCTCTTTAAGAAGGTAAGACACCGAATGGTGGCTGCTTTACAGGTTTCCTGTGAAGAAGTCCAGCTCAGGAGCTGATCCATGTGGGACAGCATCGCTGCGAGGATCTTTTGGGACACTCCATGTCCCGTCACTTTACTTGGAGCCGTCAGGTTTTAACCTCCAGCTTCTTGTTTTCCTTCTTACTTTAAAGCTTCTCACCTGAAAGCTTACTGGACAGGACACAAAACGTTGCTGGCACACAGCTGCTGCTACCAGAAAATGCCTCATTCCCTAGTTATAGGGCATCCCAAGAAGAGTATCCGATAATAGCATCCTAAAGAAGGAAAAAACTCATTTATTAGACACTAATAACATGGAGGTCTGGCTTTGGGATTGCTTCTGGGGGCAAGTAATGCCTCTATTTAATAAACAGCTCAAGACTTGACTAATTAACTCATCATAAGAGGTGTTTACAGCTACAAAACACCTAGACGGGTACTAATTAGAAGTGGCGAGTGCATTAGGAAATTGTCAAGAATAAAAACCTGGAAGAGCTCCGTGTAAGTAAGGTCACACCTCAGGTACAGAAGTAAATTATTGCGTGAATCACCCACATATTTCTGGACCACAAAACATCCCTCACCATCTTCTTCACAGTTTTGAAACTAAAGCTTTCTGCCACATTAATGTGGAACGGAACTGACAAGAAAAAAATTAGCAGAATCAAGGAACTGTTTGGGAAAGGTTCTAACCTGACAAACAGAACCGAACCAAGAGGTCTTGTAAGCTAACAGACCTCTCATTCATTTATCCTAAAGACTCTGTGGTAGGACCTCATTAACATAAAATGGAAAGCTGACACTTTTTTTTGGATGGTTGTGGGGTTGTAGAGGGAGCACTAGGACGATTTGTCAAGGAATAAAGGAATTGTGCAGGTTGAAGAACTCATCTCCACCGAGGAAGGGGATTTGAGAAAGCTAACTGGAAGGATGCCCATTGTTCAAGGAATTCTTGCTTTAAGTCCATGAAACAACATAAATTTGACAGGAAACATCATCCTCCTAATGCCTACCAAGCACGATAACACCGTCCCCACTGCAGATGTGGAAAAGTCGGGGTAAAATTCACCACACTAACACAAATGCCTGATACCAGATCACGTCCAAGCCAGTCACCACAACCCCCACTGCAGTCGGCGGCAGCCATTTTAGTGCAGGTGGACATACGGCTCTACAACCAGCTGTGGCACAATGACAGCCAGGGAAGCTCTAACAGAAAAGGTTACGACCACAAGACCTTAGGATTTTTACTACACCTTGTCCTGAATATATAAGTAGAGCATAAATGGGCCTTGATCTTCACTACAGACTCAGATTCACTGCTGTGATAGGGTTACTATGAATTTCCTGAGCTGAGTCTTTCTCTCCCTATCTTACTACCACTGGAGAAAGCATGAAGTTGCCATATTTCTGTGAAGCCATCTAAACACGCATCTTCAGCCTAAATTTCCTTCCCAAGAATATTTGATGATTTGAAATTTGGTTCATCTCCTTTTCCTACAGATGATTCCTTCCTAATGAAGCCCACTGCACATCACTGAAAACACATTTAGGACATCTTTTACCCCTACATCTGTCGTCGTGCTCAAGCACTCTCTCTTCTTGCCCTTTCTTCCCAACCCACCAAGCCTCACCTAGGTTCCTCCGAGCCTTAATTACCCGACACCGTATTTCTGCGCTGCCCAGGCACAGAAGGATCCCTTCCGAGTCAATCCTTTGATTTACGGCACTAGCAGCACACGCGGAAAGTTTCATCAGCCCAACTGCAAACATGGATACCAGCACCCTTCCTGCCAGAAGCTGTTTGTGTAAACAGGAAGCCTGACATAAAAATCTTGGTCCCTGTTAAGAGTGTAGAGTCTGATCTGAGTCCACTTCAAACGTGGAGCTTTCAGTTTCCCCTCTACACAAGTATACAGAGCACAATCTCCATCTTTGCTCTCTGCTTCCACATTAAAAACCCCTGCCCTGCGTTAACAGCTTTAGTTTAATGAGCTCCAATCAAGTGAATCCAGATAAAACACTATTATGAGATGCAACCAACCCCATTAAGTTAGAAAAAAAATAGATGAAATCCCATACAGCGTACTGCAACGGGGTGAGAAGATGGTTTGTCTTGCAGGAGAAATTCCTGCTTGCTGGTATCAGGGTACACAACGTGTGAGGCTTTGTGTAGCTCCTGAAAGTAACGTTAAGGTGGCAATAACCTCGGGCTGAACGCAGCTGCAGGAAGGAGATCAAATGGGCGGCCACCTGAGTACACATTTCTGAAGTGAAACATCTACAGTTTCTCCTCTTTTCAACACTAAACATTATTCTGATGCAAATTAAACCAGCACAGGTTTGGGATTAGGAATCCAGCTGCTGTTTCCCTGAGCCACAAGCTGAAAGGAGCACTTCAGAGAAATTATCACTGCCTTCCTATTTATGTTTGGCCCTTAAAAAACAAGGAATAATGCTAAGTCAGCCTTTCCAGGCTTTGAAGCAATAATTAAACAAGTTCCAGGAGACTATTAAAATTCTAAGGACTAGATACTAGTGAATTCCCCGCCTTCCGTCCTCTACCCAATATAAGTTTTGCCCAACCACCATTATCCACCTGGAAAACAGGCGAATACTTCTCCTGTCCCCTCCTTTTGTGACTACCAACCCTATGCTGCCCCAAAGAAGGCTCTGCCCCCTCACACTGTACCAATTTTTGTCCTGCCTGAAGGACAGAGGCAAAAAAGAGAAGAAAGAAGTGAGCTCCCCATAGCTTCCACCTCAGCGAGAAGGAAGGGGCTCGGGAAGGATTAAGACGTGACCTTTACTCCTTCCACACGAGAGCAGCAGAACAGCTTCCATGAGGGCTCTCTTCTCTCACACTCATGCTTCAGACACACAGGTGAGTATTTCTGCAGAACAAAGCTCGAAGATGATCTTAAAATAGCCCTGATTCAAGGTCGGCACAGCCTGGCTCCTGAGGAGGCAGCTTGGAGGAAAAACACCGAGCACACCCTGTGAGCTTTCGTTAAGCACAGCCCTCCACAAAGCCCAGCGCGGATCCCGTCGGCATTCTCTGATCCAAGCTGACAAGCGTGGATGTGGAGAATACCTGGGGACTGCTGCAAAAATAACCATGGAGGTAAAAAAAAAAAAAAAAAAAAATCCTCTGCACGACAACACACAGAGGTTGGCCTACATGACGCAACTCCACAGCAACACAGGAGGAAAGGAGCTCGGCACCAGAGCGGATCAGAGCACGTACACCTGTGTGTTACAAGAACGGCACAGGGCCCTGCTTTTCAGCACCAAAAAACCCCACTGAGATAGTTTCTAGCAACAGAAGCCAAAGAGGTAGAGAAAGCCACAGCAGCACGGCTTAGGCAGCTGCACGCTCCTGGCTCCTCAGAGAGCCTCAGGCAATGCATGGCCATAAATGTTTGGTATTAAGAATTCAAGAGGGGTATATCCCCTGGTCCAACCACCCCCTACCACCACTGTCACCCACCAAACCATGTCCCCAAGCACCACATCCAACCTTGCCTTGAACACCCCCAGGGACGGGGACTCCACCACCTCCCTGGGCATCCCCTCCAACGCCTGAGCGCTCTTGCTGACAGAAATGTCTCCTCATTTCCAACCCGAACCTCCCCTGGCACAACTTGAGGCCATTCCCTCTGGTCCTGTCACTGGTTACCTGTGAGAAGAGGCCGACCCCCAGCTCCCCACCCCTTCCTTTCAAGCAACGAGAGCAATGAGGTCTCCCCTGAGCCTCCTCTTCTCCAGCCCCAACCCCCCCCCAGTTCCTTCAGCCGCTCCTCACAGGACTTGTGTCCCAGGCCCTTCCCCAGCTTCGCAGCCCTTCTCTGGACACGCTCCAGGGCCTCGATGTCTAAAACTTCCTAAGTGAGACACAGGCTTCTCTGTTGGCAGTTGAAGCCAGCTGACAAACTTCTTTTTTCCCCCTTCAGCTGCGTTTCACAAATGCCTTGGAGACAGGCCATGGCATGGGAGGGGTCTGCAGGCCCGAGGTTTAAAATCCAGCTGGTAGAATTAAAAAAAAAGTCTTCAAAGGTAGGAATTTGGTTACAAGTAGTCAACGAAACAAGTGCTTGGGTATTATTTTTAATTCTCACTTTTTCTAGAAAGTTTATTCCAGAAGAATTATAGGATTCAACTACAAAAACAGCATTTATATGAAAAGTTGGGTTTGGAGTAGGGGATTCTTTGGAACAGAATTATCTACACTTTGGTTGCAATACAGTACCCTGAAATATTCTCCTCCTGCAGTATTTTTGAGAGGAACAACGCTAAATTAATTCAGAGGAGGGCTTGAAGGATGCATACTCGTTAAGTCCCTATCTACTTGTGATTTTTACTCTCCAGGATGTAACAAAAAAGACTTTTTCCCTTCAGAAACTTCCATAACCAAGCACATCGGATGATTTGGGGCCTTAAGGCTGTCACACCTCCAAAGCCAGCTTCAAGCATGCCACAAGGATGCCTCAAAGAAATAATACCAAAACCACAGTCGCATTTGTTTGCCATTAAGATGCACAACAGAGCTGCCACGAAGTAGGACATGACTACTGCTTGTTGTCTTCCACTGCATGGCTGATGGTGGCAGTAGGGAATCATCTGCCAAAATCAAAGCAGCTTGGAGAAAAAAAGGCCTAAAAGCCTAAAATACCTGACTCAAGAACCTGCAAGTGCTTGGGAAGCATCTAATGAGTGAAAGAAGCACAGAGCTGCTTTGAAACTCCTTCAACACTTCACACAAGGCACTTTGTTCCCTCCTCCCTTGTCCAAAAGGCAAAGCTGGATGGAAGTTTTGTTCTTCCTGGGATGAAGCCTGCAGAAATACCCTCACGGAGGGGTACACGGCTCCCCCACTTGTCAACTCTCATGGTTCCAACCGTGACACAACAGAAATAAGGTGGCTTGATCTAACCTGAAATCAAGCAGGCAGCGCCAGCTCTCGAGCCCCAACTCTTCCTTACCTGTGGGAGTCCTCCACTAGCCACCAGGACTGTTTAAAACATCACCCTCACAATCCTGGAGGGAAACGTTCCTCTAGAAGTCAGGAACTGCTGGAGGAAACGCTGCAGTCATTAGCACAGAGCTCCTCTAGAGCTTATTCTATATTCTGCACTTTGATGATTGGGTGAAAAAATCCAGCTCTATTTCACCAAAGAAAAAACCCTTTGTGTAATTTTAAGCAAAACTGTGGAATTTCTAAGGCCAAGACTGCATAAACAGTAAATTACTTGCTTCAGCAGCCCACAAAGCCTGCAGATAGAACCAAACAGATGCGACCTATCAGCCTCTTGCACTCTTGCACACTGAAATGGGACAATTTTTAACAGCAGATGATTACAATATTGTGATACTCTCACGGAGAAAAAGCTTTTTTCAAATCTGTTATTCCACTACAGCATCCAAATAAAGGGGTAGGTTTTAGGGCACACCACCTCATGATCTGCCTGCTGTTTATGCAGACTCGGGAGAAAAAGCAAAATATCCGAGTGCCATCGAGGTTTAAAGGCAGCTAAAAATAAAGAAGTGGAAAAAGGGCTACGGTCACCACGTTAATTGCATGGTGGTGGATAAAAGGCACTCTAATGAGCGCTTAGCAAAGAGGCAAGAGATAACTCAGAAAAAATGAGGAAGTTGGAAGGACAGAAAGAATGGGAACACGATGTAGAATCAAATACATGAAGGTATTTGGTGGCTGGGGCTGGAAACAGGGCTGAAGAGCTCCAGCCTGAGGGGACTTCTTTGTAATTCCTTTCATTTTTGTCATTCTTTGAATTCTGATTTTTTGGTAGGCCTGTGCGGAGCCAGGAATTGGACTCGATGATCCTTGTGGGTCCCTTCCAACTCGGGATATTCTATGGTAAGGCATTTGGAGGTCAGGAGGAGAAGCAAAACATCATCTTAGTGCTTCCCTGGGATGCCAAAGCCAAACTTTCCCCGGCCTTTTTTAATTTGAGCCTCCTCCTGCTGCGTTCACCTGCTACGCTGAGGGCTTCTCCTGGCTTTACCCAAGCAAGCAGGAGAAGCTCAGCTTTAGCGAAGCCACTGCAGCTCCTCTGGAGCCATGAAGGGATTTTTCAGCCATTTTGAGAGCCCCAACGTGAGAAAACTGCTTCAAGAGCAAACGCATCAATCTGAAACCAGGGGGAGAAAATCATCTATCAGAGACAGCACAAACACAAGGCCGTGAACCTGTAGCGGGAGGACGTGCCTGTTCCTGTCTAGGAAAGCCAGGACGAGGTCAGAACTTCCTTTGAACGAGAAGATAATGCAGCACAGCGCTTGGCTGCCAATTAATTCTGTTACCCGGGGAAGTTCAGCCCCGTTCCTCTGCCTCCACAATAGCGACGGCGTCCGTCAGGAAGCGTTACCTGCAGATCCAGTTGCTTTTCCCAAAGCCAGCGGTCTCCACTTACCTGCGTTTCTCATCCAACGCCCTCTTCCCTGCTCCTGAGCTCACGCTGCTCTCACCGACATGGATCGCTCGCAGCCCTTACAATACATTTCCTTTCCCTCTCCATTTCCTCCGCCGCTCGCTGGATGATTCAATCGCCCAGCCAGCTCCGATCCCCTTCTGCTAAGCCTTCCTTCTGTCAAGACGGAGAAAATATCTCCCCGTCCTGACTTCTCGCAGCCATTGCTGTGCTGGCAGAGGCAGCCACGGGTGTTTGCTCAGGAATCGGCAGGAATTCACTCCCCGACCCCAGCGGCAGCTCCTCGGACCCCTTGGCATGGATAAACTCGCAGGAACGTCGCCAACCCCGCCTCAGGGCGCTGCTTGGAGCTGCGCCGGCGAGGCTACACCCTCCCCGGGCCCCTCTCCTTTGAACCGAGATTTCATTTCCCTTCCCTTTGTGCTGCCCCCATCACGAACATGAAGGACATGAACTGGCCCGAAGTCAAACCTAGACAGAGGCAAGCACAGGAAGCGTTGAGAGAAATGGAATAAACCTCTGCGTTAATTACAAGGAGCGGCGGAGGCACGGTTTCGTGCTGCAGCAATAGCTGCCGGCTCTCCCAGAGGCAAATCATGAAATACTATCACTGAGCAGCGCTCGTCTGTAGGGTCACGAACATTCACAGCACAAAGGTTGGAGGAAATTCAAGGGCTAAGTGAGACCAAGGGACCGTTTCCTCAGCACCTCCCCGGTGTAGCCGGTTCTGCTTGTGCCCGATGACAAAACAGCAAACCGCTCATCGCTGTTATTGATATTTCTTCCAGACTCTTTCAGTTCTGGGCAAATAGAATTCAGATTTCAACCGAATCCTGCGTGTTGACGACTCCTACACACGTCTGGATGAGAACGCTACGAGCCCACAAGGCTCAGAAGAGCTGGGGGGCATCTCCAGGGATACTGGCATCTCTGGAAACTCCTACGAGCGCGCCCCGACGCCAGGCACTGAAGTGGAAGGAAGTCCAGCAAGGAGCCAGGGCCACGCAGGATCCACCCCCAGGGCTCTGCTCTTGGCGATGGGACTAAAGAAGTTCTGACGTGGCCAAAAACGCCCCAAAAAAGAGGTTAATTTTAACAGGTTCCCGTCATCACCAAGGCTAAAGGATTTGGGGGTTGGTTTTGTATAAAAATACCGTAAAACTCAAAGCCGTGCACCAGGATTTCCTTCCTCACCCCAGGACCAGGCTGCCAAACAGCCAACAGGAGGCAGCCCCAGGCTGTGCGAACCAATATCTCGTTCACACAGGTGAAAAACACGCAGTTAAGTTTCGTTTGACACAGTATTTCCTTCCCAGAGGAGCATTTTGTCTTTGTGATGCACTCAGTTGGGTGTAGGTAAGAAGAATTGGACTGACACGCACCAAAAATCTGCCCCAGTTAACGTTGCTTGAATACCCTAAAACAAATGGAGCCTATCCGGCTTCAAACAGGACAGAAAACGTCTGATGTCAGCTGTTTTGATCGCTTGTTCTCCCTGGGCTTGAGCTCCCACAGCCTTGCAGAAACATTTAGCTGTCACAAGGAACCTTTTCTCGCAGCTTACGGGACTCCAACGATGACTTTCAGGCGTTGTCACGAGAACGAGTCTCACGGTGTTGACGTCAAGACGGCAAAATTTGATTTCCGAGCCACGTTTCAACCCTCTGAGGGTCGGTTTGCTTGGCCTGGTGGGCAGTTTTGGGGTGGTTTTCATCAGCAGATGCCCTGACAGACCTGATCGGAGCTGTGGACCTTCCACTGACCGCCCAGAATTCAAAAAGGGACCGCGCAAAGATTTTTATGGGGTGCTGAAGCCTACAAAGACGACTGAGAACTGCAGGCAGCGATGACTTCCAAATGCTAAATGAGCTGCTAGCAGCGATGCTCCTCACCCTGCCTTCCTCCGTTAGCCCCTCTTACATCTTGAGGAGAAGGCTCAGCCATCAGCTCCGCACAACCTCGACTGAGAGCCAAGGAAGAGGCGGCAAACGAAGAGCTGCAGATAAAAGCTCGTTATTTTACACCAAGGGATCCGAAGATTCTGTTCTAAGTTCATCCAAGCTCTTTCTCCGGGCTTGACACGCTTCTTGCGAAGGTTATTTCAGAGATGGAGAAGAAGAGGATGATATTTAGAAGAAGCCAAGACAACGAAGCCCGGTGACTTGAGAAGAACGCATCCAGACTAACACAAAACCAGGCACCTGAAGACACGGCCATGAGAAAATCAAGACCCTGGGAAATCAAAATCAAGCACCTGAAGACATGGCCATGAGAAAAATGAGATGCTGGGAAATTAACGGGTGGGAAGGGGACGAGTTGATGGCTTTTAGGAGCTCGCAAGGCAGAGAACCCCTCAAAAACGAGCCATGAGTTGCCCAGGAACGCTGGTCTTGGAGCGCTGGGCCAGCCTCGCACCCAAACCACCTTTAATTCTCCAATTATCTCCTTAATTACCGTGCTCGGCACCGCATGCTTTCCAAACGGTTCCATCCCACCCGTTCTTCCATCGCACCCGTCAGCATTTTGGGTGTCAACCTCTCAGTTCCTGATAACAGCGGCCGGTCGGATCTATTTTTATCGATTTGGGCCTTCCGCAGCGCGGGGCGAGCCGACGGGGCCTCCTCGTGCTTCCCGTACGCGTCGGTGCCCTTCGGACTCGCCAATAAAAGCCGCATCGCGAAGCCACGTGAGGGGAGAACATCGCCGTGACAGCGCCCCGGCGGCCGGTTCCGCCCCCTTCCGACAAGAAATTGAGGCAGGGAGACGTGCTGGTAGGCGAAATAAAGCTGAACGGTTGTGTCCAAGAGCGAACGGAAGAAACGGAGCCAACTCAACATGGGCGCGACCCAGAAATGGGAAACCCTCCCGCTCGAGGCACTGGGGCTGATGGAAGCCGCCCGATAAAACGGGATCAAAACAGCAAGAAGCGGACCATTTGGGGTTTTTTTTTACACAATAGCTCTACCTAATCCCCCCAGCACAGAGCTCTCTGCCTTTTCAGCCAAGATTAGCATATTTAAAACTACTCAACTCCGTAATCTCCCATCGTGGAGGAAAAGTAATTCAATTAAGGCAGGCGCTGGCGAAGCTGCCTCCTCGCTCGCCGCATCCTCGCGCTACGGGTTTATAAAGGAAGAAAAAAGGAGAAAGAAGCTCCTCTTGCTTTCTCCTCGAGCTGGACGTGGATTATATCGCGGGCGATGAATCCTCGGGGCCCGCGGAGCGACGATGACTTGCAGGAAATCCCGGGGGAGCGGCGAGCGAGCTGGCTCCCGGAGGAACCGCAGCGGGCCGGCGGCTTCCTCGAGGAGCTGGCGCGATAAAAAGGCAGACAATAAACGCGACGGGCACGGGGAGACAGCAAGGATTCGGGCAGCGAGGGGGGAAAGGTTTCTTAAAAAGATCATCTCGGCACGGGGGAGAGGAGCCGCAGCTGCGTAAGGAGGGAGAAACACCGCAGTCCGCGCTGAGCTGCCACAATATGGCTGAGGGGAGCAGCAGAAAGCCACTGAGCAGGCTCAGATTCCAGCGGCATCACCCAGAAACGCTTCCAGAGACGCTGCACGGTTAAAAATGGGGTGAAGGATTGCTTACGAGCGGCCCTTCGGAAGGTTTGAAGTCGTCGTCGCGAGGAAATCATGGGGAAGGAGCCAGCACCCCGCCGAGAGGCGAGCTTTAATTACGGCCTTCCGGCAGGGCAGGCGAGATTTGGGCTGGAAGGGAAGGCAGCAACCCCCCGCAACAGCTGGACAAAGGGATGTGCAGGTTGAGAAAGCTGCTGTTATTAATTAAAAAAATCTACGTTTTCCTTCGACGTTCAAAATGGGGAACGGTGAGGGGGGTGCACGGAAGCGAACCCCGCTCAAAATCCCTCGGCAGAATGAAAGGCGCTCCTGAATTACCTCCGCGACACGCAGGAGCGTTATTAGGACGCGTATTCTTCCAGGAGGCACACGGGAAGGGGAAGCTGTTCACGCTTTGGACACCAGGAAAAAAAAAAAAAAACAGCATTACATCACGCCGGCACCACCCGGAGAGATTCAGCCCCAAAATAAAAAAGCCTTTTTTTTATTTTATTTTTTTTTTCCCCAAATTTTCTCACGCCACAATCATCCAAGAA
>CM021765.1:203688561-203700654 GCA_011076525.1 Nettapus auritus
TACTGGGGGGTGTTCACTCTGGAACCTAACAATGGTGGGGGTGCTGGATACTGGGGGATGTTCACGCTGGAGCCTAATGCTGGTGGGGAGTGGTGGTCCTGGGTACTGGGAGGTGTTCACTCTGGAGCCTAATGATGGCTGGAAGTAGATTGGGGAGCGGTGTTTCAGGACACTGGGGGGAGAATATTCACTCTGGAGCCTAAGGACGGCTGGAAGCAGGGTTGCGGGGCAGTGTTCCAGGGCTCTAGTGGGCTGTTCACTCTGGAGCCTACTGATGGCTGGAAGCAGCGTGGAGGTGGATGGACGCTCCCCATGCTCTCCTCCAAACGCTCCTCCTCCTCCTCATCCCTCCCTGGGTGGAAAAAACCAACCCCCGGTTGGTTTCATCAAAATCTCTTCATGTGAAGGAAAAGAAGGAAATCTGGGTCATTTTTGTTCCTTTTCCCTTTTTTTTATTTTTAATGAACTGCATCCAGTTGACCTGGGGCAAGCCCTCCTTTAGCTGTTTTTTCCCCGTTTCTCCCCATTTTGGCCGGCTTGTCCTCAAGGTCCCAGCTGCCTCAGGCTGTTCCGGATTTGGACATGGTCCACGAAGCTGAAGGGGGCAGAAACTCGCAGCAATTTTTTAATTTAATTTAATTGTCGCAAACGTCCTTTGGGGTCTCCAGGCACGTCCTCTGGATGCCAACGCTCAACCTGCCCCCGACTCCTGCAGACCCTAAGAAGACGGAAGAGAGGGAGATGAGCACATCAGAGGGGTTTACTCCGAGGTGTATTTAATCACCAAATTAAAAGATGGCCAAAAGATCAGGGCCCATGGGGGAGAGGTATTAAAGGGATTTTGGGGGGGGGATAGCTCCCCTCCAGGGACACGCAGCATTTGAGGGCATGGAACAAAGCACCCTCGTGGGCACAACACGCTCGTCATTGCAGCACTCGTCACGGCCTCATCCTATAAATGTAGGGTCGGTGAATTCCCCTCTAGGCACAGCTGTCCCTCCTCAAGCACCAGCATCGCGTCCGTGGCTTCCAAGTTGACCCGAGGAGAAGCCCAGCCCTCCTGGAATGGGATCATAGGTCTGAACCCAGCTCAAACTCCAGCGGCGCTCCTTGCTGAGAGCGCCTTGGGGTTATCAAACAAGCGTCCTGGGGTTGCGGAGGAGAGACCAAAGGGCAAAACGACATCTGGTCCACGCGAGCAGCTTCGTCGTCGTGTGCAGGGAGCGCCACCAAAGCACGGCTCGGGTCTGGGAGCCTGCGAGGGAGGCTGACCTGAAAGCACGCTGCCAGGCAGCTGCCGCCCGGGAAGGAGGGCGTTGAGATGGGGGCTCAGCCCCAGGAGCACCTGCCAGGAAAAAAAAAAAATATATGGGAAATCGGCGTCAGGTAGAAGCGTGGGGAAGAGCTGAGGGGAAATGAAGGCTTGGGTTGGAGGTGGCCTGGGGAAAAAGAGGAGCAGCAGAGGGTTAAAGGAGGGTGGCAGAGACCCTGCAAGGGTCTGTCCAGTTCCTGTTCACTGTAAGGAGTCGATACCCTTTTTTTTGTTGTTGTTTAAGAGGAATCAAGGTGTGATTGTGTTGTTTACCAGGCAGACCTCTTCGCCCGTCTCCTCTCAGCGATAAACAGACGTTACATAGAAATCAGAGAGGCTCCTGCCAGCCCCACTCCTTCCATTTAAAGTATTTTAGGGAATTGCCTTGAGAGGGACAGAAACAGGGATGAAAGCGCGGGCAGTACGGCAGGATTTACCTCAGCAGAGCACCCTGCTTCAAAAAAATAACACAAAATCGTGTTTACTTCTCCCACAAGCCACACGCGTGCCTGTTGCAAGCCCCGAAGGCCTTAGCCCTGCTTCAGGCTCCAGGGCCCTGGCCTCCTGCCAGCATGACCACAGCTGACCCTAGAATGGCTACGTGGATGTTTACTGAGGGCTAAGGTCCGGTCCTGCCTCTGCAAGCACTAAAAATAAAACTGTTCAGTGATCTTTGCAGCAGGGCTGCCCCGTGACAGCTTCAGGAGCGTCCCCTCAGCCCAGGACCACCCCAAGCGCCCCTCAGGCAGGAAGAGGAGGCTGAGGGGAGTCTGGTGGGTGCTGGCTGTGATCCTACAACCGGAGGAAACGGAGCTGGGCCGCCTGAGGGCTGACAAACGCCGACCCCATGGCCCCACAGCCCCGATCCCCTCACAGCGCCCCTGCGCCGCCCTAACATGGCCGCCACACTCAAGATGGCCGCCGCTCCGCGCTGGGGCGGGGCCGGGCAGGCCGCGCTCTGCGCACCACACTCAACATGGCCGCCGCGCTTAGCCGCAACGGTGCCCACCTAGACTTGACTGACGCAGTGGAAGACCAATCGGATTGCGGGAAGAGAGGGAAAGACCAATCAGAATGCAAGAAGCGAGGAGGAGGACCAATCAGGCCGCGGAGGCGGGCGGAGGGTAGCAAGGCGAAGTGGCGAGCGGGCAGGGTTGGGTGCGCCGCGTTGGCACTGGTGTGGGGACAAGGACAGGGATAGGGACAAAGACAGGGACAAAAACAAAGATAGGGACAAAGATAGGATCAAGGATAGTGTGTTTTCCCTTCCACGCTGCAAAAAGTGTCCCTTGTTTGCACCTGCGCTGTACAAATGCCCGTCATGGCGGTCTCTGCCCTCCCCCGTCAGCACAAGCAGACATTTCCCCCACACAGCCCCGCTGCCTGCCACTATCCCTCCTCCATCTTCCATCCCCCCCTGCGGCTTCTCCACCGCCGGGGTTTTGCCCCAAAACGCCCCAAAAGGAGAGGGGAAAGGCGGCGGAACGCGGGGCGGAGGCTGCGGGGTGTGGGGGGAGCGCTTTGGGTGGCGGACGCGGCCCTACAGGGATGAGCGCGGCGGGGTCCAAGGTAACGGGGTGGGAGGTGGATTAGGTTGGAAATTAGGGGAAATGAGACATTTCTTCTCAGAAAGAGCAGCCAGGCATTGGGACAGGTTGCCCAGGAAGGTGGTGGAGTCACTGTCCCTGGGGGTGTTCGAGGCAAGGTTGGACGTGGTGCTTGGGGACAGGGTTTGGTGGTGACATTGGTGGTAGGGGGTGGTTGGACCAGGTGGCCTTGGAGGGCTTTTCCAACCCTAATGATTCTGTGACAGGCCCTGATTCTGTTACTGGTGGGGAGTCTGGAGGCCTAGCCCCCGCCACACCCCTCCCTGGAAGCCCAGGGACCACCCCAGTGCCACAGGGTCCAGGACAGCCCCTGCCCCGTCACCGCCATCAGGGACCCTTCAGATCTCCGGTCCTCCCCACCCCGTATCTCTCTGGTGGCAAGGTGAGGATGTTAACCAGGTGCAGCCCACCAGGGTTGTGGTGACAGCAAAGCCACGCTCCCCGTTTCACTCTGCCACGGATGAGCTGCGTTGTCGCTGGTCCACGTGGAGAAGGAACAAGCACGAGGGTTGTTCGCGTGGTTGTTGTAACCTGGAGACGTTGGGGCGGTGTGAGGGATGAGTGGGATCTGTAACCGCAGGGAGGAGGATCTCCTACCCCAACTCCTTCAAAGGAAGGCGAGGGGGTGCAGGAGAAACTCATTGTAGTCATCATCACCCTCCTCTTTCCTCATCGCTTTCCTCTGTGTCGTGGTGTTCTGAGGAGCAATGGCTGTGGGTGGGTGGATTGGGAGGTTTGTTGGTGCCTTCAGAGGGTTTGGGGTGTTGTTTTGAGGGGTATATTCTGGGAAGTGCTGCTAAAAATTCACCGAGTTTGCTTTGTGACTGTGCTGCAGGTGCTCTGCCTGAAGAAGGGAATGCTGCTAAAGCAGGTGTTTGCTCTTAGCAGGTGAGTGGTTTGAAATCAAATCTATTAAATAAAACACAGGATAAGGGGTTAAGAACACTCGATCACTGCTACAGACTGGGTCGGAAGACATACATTATTTTAAAAAGTACTTCTTGATAAGGAAAGTTTTCTAATTGTGGCGGGAAGACTTTCAGCTAATATCAGGGCGGTGAAAGACCTCTAGGATGAGAAGCCGAGAGAGTCTCTGATAGCAGGATCTGATCTGTGGCTGATGGATTTGAGGATGTGAGCCTTTGTTAAGGAGATCGGCCAGCTATGTAGTGTTTCCATAGCTGTGTGAGATTGGAGTTTTAATGATTATCTTGTTTCCTACAGAGCAGCAACATCCCAAGAAAGCCGTCTGTGTGTTGCAGGTAAGGCTTCTCATTAATCCCATGCAGGACAAACTTTATCTACACAAATATTTCACATTTCAGTGTTCACATCTCCTTTTGAATTTTTTTCAGTCATGTTTTGGCTGGTAAAATAACCCGAGCGTGTCCTGTTGTGCCTCCACCTATACCTTTTTTTTTCCTAATCTTTTCACCTGTTTCCCCTTTCTTGGCTGAGCAGATGCTCCTGTTCCTGATGTTATCCTGCAGGGTGGCACCAGCCAGCCCCTGTTGCTCTGTTGCTGCCCAGGAAGTGAGTTAGACCCACAGGAGGTTCCACTTTAACATTTGTTGAGCTGGTGGAGTCCTCTGTTTAAATTTGAAGTAGAATTTGATTTTGACGTGGAGGCAAAGTGTAACCGAGTGGCTTAGATCCTCGGTGCTCAGTTTCTCTTTGCTGTTCTGAGCTTCGTTTATTAAAAGGAAAGCTGTTGAGGGTTTCATTTTACTCTGGAGAAGGAAGTATAAATAAAAGCTGATGCCATTTTGATTTGGCTTCCTAGCGTATGAATATTTGAACAGGCTGGATTTAAAATGAAGCGGGCTCAGATCCATCATAACAACATCGCTGCTGTCATGTAAGAGGAGACAGATGTAACATTTCATTCGGATCCTCACCATCCACTGGTGCTGACAAGCCTGTCTTTTTTTGTTTTGTTTTGTTTGCTCGAGAATTTGCCTGGGAAATGAGTCACTTTTAATCTCTACCTCCCTTACTGGTTGCTCACCGTCACCAACTGTGAATTGTAGCAAGCCTGATGGGACACGCGGGCTGCTCACGTGGGGTAGAGACCGCTGAAGCCTTGGTCTGATTTTACCTTCCCTCAAAGAACTAAGGAGAAATTCTTGTCCCCAGGAGGGATTCTGGGCTCGTGCAGCACCCGTGGCTGTTTGTTAAAAGAAGGGATGTGTGCTGTTCGGCAGAAAATGTTTATTCTGCTTCGATTTTAAGGTGGTGCCCTCGTGAGTTGCCACAGACAGTACAAATCCCGGCCTACGCATGGCATTGGGAAGTACAAACATCTGCTCCCGAAGGAGGTAGGCATGAAAACTCCCTTACTGTTCTTGCTTTCGCTGACCCATCTTTTTACAGGCTGATTAAAATGTTGATATCATTAAATCCGTGGCTGGTGAACCGTATTAAAAAGGAGGCAGGTAACAGTTTACTGCCACATCTCTCAGTGGAAAGTGTTAACACATGAAGTTCAACACTGCCCAAATACTCCCTGTTGTCCACGACGCTCCTGTTTAAATTAACGAGTAGCTTGGGAGGGAGGAACGTCTTCCTGATGATGAATTTGACAAACCGACTTCAAATTACTGCCGAACGTTGTGAGCAGCTCTTATTTGCATTTAAACTTCTTACATTCCCTGAAATTTGGAAGGAAGACAGTTTGTGCCAAATGAGGTAACGATAACTCATCCAGGGAGCTGCCTTGGAGGCAGGAGCTGAACTAAAAGCAGTTTGTTTGCTCATCTTTGCTTTCCCCTGGCAGAAATTAATCCTGGGAGGCGCCTCTTTGCGGTGTGACTTCGGCGGCTCTGCCATCCGAGGGCTGAGCTGCTCAGCTTGAGAACATCTGCTAAGATAACGTCAGCCCGGTTTTATAGCTAGGGAAAGCGAGCACAGACGGGCTGCGATGCGCTCAGCAAGCCTCTGTCAGGCGAGAGTAGTGTTTGTCAGGGGTTAATGCATTTTATTTCCAGCTGCGTTCAGAAAAAAAGATGCTTTTTTTTCCTTAATACAGGTTCCAAAGAGGAAAAAGGACAAAGTACAGATGAAAGAGATAAACGCGGGGACCGAGTATGAGTACGGAGATGTCAACATCCAGTTGACTTCCTACGATATGTGCCTCGTGGAGCATTTTGCTCAGTACGTGCATAAACTCTGCAACCAGTTCTCCGTCAGAGTGAGCGAAAGGTATAAGGAACAATCCCGTTGCTGTGTGAGGCTTGTAGACGATGATACCTTGCAGCAAAGGGCACGAGATAATCTTTGTGAGAGATCCCCACGTACAAATCCACATCTTGTGTCATCTGCCTGGTGTTCTCCGCACATGCGTTGTACAACGAGCAAGCGGTGCCGAACAAACCAGCAGGAGCTTGGGAAATCCGCGGTGAAGGCTTGGGGAGAGCTACCCGCAACGATAGCTCAGTAGCGGGTGTCTTAGTGCAGGATGCTTCAGTTGCACAGCAGATCCCTGAAGCTGGTGCACCCCTGATGGTTTGAGTGAGTTCTAAGAGTATTACGGAGCTTCTCGGCTTCTGTAGTGCGTCTGTAGACACTGAGAGAAACGCTGTGTTGCTGTAAGGAAGGGAAAATACTGGTGGCTGTTATTTGAAATGTCCGTCTTCAAGTGGTTCTGGCTTCGTGCTGGTTAAACCTATCAAAACCTCGTTTTTTTCTTTCTGTTCCTCCACTTTGCTCAACTGCCAGACGTGGATCTGAGACCCTGCACCCACAGATCGCGTGTTTGGAGTCTCTCTCTCTGACATCTTTGTCACTAAAAGCTGTGACACATCAGCGCCTGTTAGGTAGCTATCAAGAAGGATACAGCAGCTCTAAGAAATTCTAATGCTGCCCGTGGTGATGTGCTTGAAAGGGAAAATCAGGGAAATCCCCCAGCCTGAGGCTACTGAAAGCGCTTCCAAAGTGCGGTGTCTTTACCTTGCATCGTGCCTCTGCCCTCTGAGGCTGGACTTGATGTGAGAAATTCAGTGTAGGCAGAAAGAAATGATTTGTGCTCGAAAAGCCTCACAGCTGGCCAGGCAGAATGTGGGGGAAGGAAATATTCTTCTGGGTGAAAAATTGCGGCAGGTGGAGATGGTGTGGTTTGCTCGGAGTGGCGCGGGAGATCAGGAGCAGGTGCGGTGGTTCAGCCAGAACTTTTGCCTGAAAGCTCCCCTTCAATTAGAAAGAAATTAAAAGTTCTCTTCCTGGGCTGATGTGTGTAGCTGAAAGAGGTTTCTCCTGGCTCTAGTGCTGCGAGCTTCTCCCTTATCTCTTTCCAGTAAAACCCCCAGCTTCTGCCAGCGCTTGATTTGCAAGATACGTTGTTTGCATAATTAATTTCTCATGAAAAGTTAATCTCCTTGCACATTGCTGCTGGAAGTTGATTCACTCCGGTGAGGCAGCGCCAATCTCCCCGTCCTAAGCCCTGACCTGTGCTTCCTGCAGCTACGCCATGCCCACCAAAACCAACGAGGTGCTGTTCCTGGAAGAGCGAGGTTCCAAAATGCAGGTGGACGCCGTCCTCACTACCCACCAGAGGGTTATCCAGGTACGAGCTGGGCTTGGTTCAAGTCCTGCGGTCCGCGTACAGCACCTCCTCTCTCAGGCTCTCTAAATCCGTTGACAGCAGGAGTTAAGCCCCAGATTTGTGTAATTTGTGTGTAATTTGTGCATAAACTGAAGCACAAAGAAGTCTAATTAGACTTCAAGACAGAAGGGGTTCCTGGATTGTCTCCCTCAGCCAGATACGTTACCTATTTTATGCAGAGAGCTTGACAGAAGGGGTAGAAAAGTCACGTTTAAGGAGGAACAATTGGGCGAACTTGATGAAATGTAAAAATACTGCTAGCACCAGTTTCAAATTTATACAATTAATTAATTATTTCTGCTAAATGACTCTTTCCTCGTGTACAGCACGTTCCTTGCTCTGCTGACGCATTCCAAGCCTTGAGGCGGACTTTATCTCTAGAGAGTCACTGTGAGATAACGCTGGAGCTTGCAGATTCGCTGTGGCAGCTTTTTATTAGTCTCACCTGAAGTTAAGACGACCTTCATGCGTGGTTAAGACTCTTTGCATCTACTTCCACGCATCTATACAGCGTGGAAAAGGGGCTGGAAGTGTGCTTCCACTGAGAGCGAACAGTACAGTGGAGCCTGCAGGGGTGAAAGCTGTCACACAGGTAGAGGAGAGGCACTGCAGGCACAAAATTGGCAGAGGAGAGCCAAAACACGAGCTCTGGGCTGTGCCGTGCGTGAGAGGTGAGCACATGGAACAGCCTGCTTCTCTAATGAAGTGCTTGACGGCCCTAGGTGTGACTGAATGGACTCTTCCCATGCTGTTAGTAAAACAAATCAGTTTTGCATTTGGTGTTCTGCTCCTGCAGCACTTCGTTTATCCTTTCAGGTCAGCGGCTTGAGTTCAACGTTTGCTCCAATACTTCTGGAAATCATTCAGAGTAACCAGCCCGAAGGGGTCCACCTGTTGATGAAAGAGGTACGTTTCATTTCACTCATGGCTTCGCATCTCCAAAGCAGGTGTGATGCTTGGTATGAATTTGCTTTGAATCACAGAAAGTCTAGGTTGGAAGAGACCTACAAGATCGCCGAGTCCAACCTCTTGAAAAGCACAGGACCTGTTCCCGAGGCTGCCAGCTCTTGTCTAGACTTAGGGATGCCCAAAATTTCCCAGAACCAGGCCCCCACTTGATTTATCAAAAACTGATTTATCAAAAACTCACTTGATTTATCAAAAACTAACGCTTGATGAGAGTTTTTATTTCCCATTTAGCCTTCTAGAATTAGTCCTGCAGAAAGACACCTTCCCAACCGATCCCATGGATTCGTAGGGGATGTTAAGTTACAAGTTGTTTTCCTTCACTCATGCAGATTCCCTGCAAGTCAGAATCCACAGCCACTTGTTTGGGAATCATCAGGAATTTCACAGAGCAGTTGGTAGCAAAACCGAGTTGGGAAAGCCAAATACTGTGCTCTGTTTTGACACAATTCTGGAAGGGCTTCCGCTTGTCTTCTGCAGAAGGGGAGTTTTTTAGATTTTGCAGCAGGAAGGGGAAAGCAGCACGCTTAATTCAAATGTGAAAACAGTTTCCGTCGTTGGCCTTTGTAGAATATTTAATTATTTCCATATCTGCAAAGTGGGATGTAGGAGGAGGTCTCTCGAGTCCAGTAATCTGCTTTGCTTTGGTCGCGGTCCCATCCCTGCCTTAGGAGTGCATTTTTTTTTTCTTTTTAATTTTGGCTGATGGCTTTGTCTCTGGAGGGAGAGCTGTGACATTGTGCCATTTGCAAAGTCATTGCGGTCTGAGGCAGGAAGCCCTTGGGAAAGACCCAAGCTGGCTTCGTGAGACGGGCAACGCGGAAGAGATTTGAGCTTTGGGATGCTCTTCTAAAATTTGGGAGAAAGGGGCAGGTCTGGACGTCTTCATCTGACTTCGTTGATCCTCTTTAGGAGAGGATTTATCTTCCTTTTGACTTGAAAAAACACTCGAGGTGATCTTGACTCGGTTGTTTTTCACCTCCCTCCACAGCACACAGAAGCTGACTTCAAGAGCCGACTGAAGGCCCGACCCGAACTTGAGGAGCTGCTAGCACAGATGAGCTGAGAGGAGGAAGAACAACACTCCGTCCGTTTCAGAGCCATCCTGGGAACATGATGTTTCTCCTCTTCAGCTTCTCGAGCCTCCAAAAGGTGGCTTTACGAGCACCGTATTGATAAATTTGTGACTTGAAAGAAATTTCCCTTGTTGTCAAGCATCCTGTCTTAATAAAGAGAAATTCATGTGTTTATAACTGTCTGTTTTTTTTTCCTCTGGGGGAACGGGGTCCACGGAGAAATGTCGTTTTACTTTTCTCAATTCTCCTCCTTTTTCTGATTGTTTTGCTTTTGGTTTGTGAGCGTTTCTGCAGGTTTCACCCTGCAGAAATTGCTAGGTCATTGTGCTAACCTGCGCTGCTTGCTGAGGCAACACTCTGCTCAAGCTTAGAATCAAAGGCTTAAACTTCAAGACTCAGAGATCTAGAATTAGAGAACTGGTTGTCTTTTGTCAGTCAGTAAGGTGACAGCCAGCAGGGACTTTGCTATGAGGAGCAGCCCCTGTCCTCTCAGCCCAAACACAGACTCCTGCAGATGCTCTCCCTTCGCTGCAAGCAAACTCTCCCAGATGCTACTGATGTGGAAGGGCCCGGCCTCTTTTCTGCATCTGAAGGCTGGAACATCGTGTTATTCTCGTACAGCTGCTTCAATCAGACCTTTGCCAACATGAATGGAGCCTCAGAGCCCTGGGAGGGTTGGGGATGATCAGCCCCAGCAGCTGAACAATCGCTGCTTAACAGCAAAAAGCCTCAGAGGGCAGAGGCAGGAAGGTTGGAGCCGTTCGCCAGGCAGCGTATGCAAAATCACTCCTTCGTTTCTGATTTGCCTTTCACGCCATAAAGGACGCGTTTTCCCTTGGATCTCTGAAGTCAGTCTCCTTTATACAACGGCTGTTTGGAAGGGGATAAATTAATGTGCCTTGAAAGGACCAAAAGCAAAGCAGTTTGGGGAATTCCCCAGGATGGTGCCTGTTGTCCACACTTGGGAAGGGAGGGCAAGTAAAATCTGAGTCTGATTCCCTTCTCGTGTTTGTTTTGTGCAAGGGAACCTTCTCGTGTATTAGGGGGAGACATGCCGCTGTTGTGAAAGCAAAACTAGGCAGAGTTCACCTCAAAAACGGACCCGTAAACTCAGCCCCATTGTTACAATGAGCACACTTGTGAAAATCACACTGCTTTCACCAGGAGCTTCTCGGTGCTGAGGATCTCAGCCCTGCAGCAGCTGGAAAGCCAGAGAATTTATTCTGACCGTGTCTAGGTTCCAACACAGGGTGCGAGACTGCGCCAGTGCTGCTCTCCCAGCGCCCCAGCTGCTGCAGGAGCTGCCGGCAGGTTTGGGAAGCCGAGCCGAAAGCTGTTCACAGAGCCACAGCCTGACAGCTCTGCGCCCCCACAGGAATACTGATCAGCCCTGGCACGCTGCTGAAATTCAACAAGAGACCTCCCAGCTCCTTCCCCCGGCCCCAGCTCAGTACCAGAAGGACCGAGGTTGTCCCAGACTTGGCTGGGTATTGCCATCCTATAAAACCCAGAGCCCACAAACAGGATACAGCACCCAGGTTTTTGCTGCTTTCCTCGTATTTCTAAGTCTGAAAGCCAGTGGCTAAGGCTTTTTTTTTTTTTTTTTAGTTAGGCTGAGGTGAGATCTGATCGTGCCATCTTTTGGGTATGTTACAACCAAGTCTGAGCCCTGACTTGATGGACACTGAGAGGAAGTTAAGAAAATACAGGATTTTTTTGATGTGTTTCACTGGGAAATGAACAATTTCCCTGCTGTATCTGGGGATCTCTGATCAGAACAGAAATCTCCAGAAGCAGATAAAGGTACTGCCTTCCTGTCTTCATCAGCACCACTATCAAGACCAGCTTCACTAAGGTTTCTTGACCAGGAATGAAAAACCCCAGTTTTGGGGTTTGGGCTGCTGAAATGCAGCCACACTGCAGCCCCCTCCATGGGAAGCAGCCTGGGAAGCTCCCCCGAGGCCAAAGCTGGGGGCAAACTCGCCTTTCAATATCATACAGGAAGATTTGAGTCAATTTTTTAAAGATTTTGGGCCTCAAGGTGGTGTTACATGGGGCTGAGGCATCCCAGCTCATGCTTTTGCACCAGGAGGAGCGAGGGAAGGCTCGTGGCCCCCAAAGAGCCCCCAACCCCTTCCCTCCTGGGGCTTCCCAGAAAGTAGCATCCCCCCAGATCCCTGTGCCACAGGACATGAGGTTATCTCTGTCAGGAACAGCTTCAGGAAGGTGCAGAGGAGGGAAATCCACATCAGGACAGCACCAACCCCCTGCGCGGCCTGGTGTGAGCCCACCATGTTGGGAAGCTTTGGGGTGTGAAGCATTGAGCACCCTGCGGCCTCATCGCTGGCCACCCCGGAGCAAATGCTTTGAGTAGATCTTTGAATAAAAGTCCTGTGAGGAGCGGCTGAGGGAACTGGAGGGGTTTGGGCTGGAGAAGAGGAGGCTCAGGGCAGAGCTTCTTGCTCTCTGCAACTGCCTGAAAGGAAGGGGTGGGGAGCTGGGGGTCGGCCTCTTCTCACAGGTAACCAGTGA
>CM021765.1:203701054-203718068 GCA_011076525.1 Nettapus auritus
CCTGAAAGGCTTGAGAGGGGTGGGGGAGTCCTTAAAGGCTTGGGGAGGGGGGTCCTTAAAGGTGTGGGGGGTCCTTAAAAGCTTGAGGGGGAACCTGGGAGGGGGTCCCTGTGGTTTGGGGGGGTTGGGGACACGTGGGGGCCCCCCTGTGGGCTGGGGGGGACCGGGGGTGTCGAGCTGAGGGTCTCTCTCCCCGCAGGGAAGCCGACGCTGTACGGCAGCCTGACCCGCCGCGGGCTCAGCACCGAGGGCGTCCCTGACATCGCCGCCTCCGAGGGCTTCGTGGTCGGCGAAGTCACCAAGGTGCCGGGGCGGGGGCGAAGGTTTTGCTCTTCGGGCAGCCGAAATCTGTCACCTGAGCTGCTCGGGGTCTCCCCAGCACTAACAGCACTCGTGTTTTTTCCTTCTCCTCCCCCAGAAAAGCATTCTCGTGTCCTGCCCTCACGAAAACGCGTCCACGAAGTTCCTGGCGCCCTACACGACTTTCTCCAGAATTCACCAGAAAAGCGTAAGTGCCCTCCTCGAGCGGGGAACCCGGCGGCGACTTCAAATGGAATCAAACATCCCAAACTTCACACAACCGGGGTTAAACTTCACAAAAAACCTCTCAGATTCTTTAAATGCTCGCGTGGATTTCTAAAACCAACCGATTTTTTTCCATAACTCATCGCCACGTGCCTGATTCCAGGATACCGGAGGCTTCAAAAGATGAAACCTGTAAGAAAGCAGACCTTGAAATGTGACCAGTAACGAGGGCTGGCTTTGTTCTGTGACTAAAAATCTTTCTTTTTTAAAAGATCCAAGGGATTTCCAGCCACGAGGATCCACATTTCCCTGGATTTCCTAGGTTATTGGTATTTTGTTCATATTAAAGTCTTGAGACGAGCTCTGAAGTACATTTTTCGGTGTTCCTGCAAGGAGAACTAGCAGAGGAATAATTACAGCGGAGTCTGAGGGCGGCAGCTAAAGAACTACAGAAACCCAAGAGGTGCTGGGCTGGGGTTTGTGACCGTGCCCTCAGAATTTGGGCTGCTTCCCCTGGGGACAGCGAGGCTCAGGAGACAAGAGCGAGCTGTGGGATCCGGAACCGGGGTAGGGATTTCTCGTATGGGAACCAGAACAGGTTCCCATATAAACCCAAATAAGGTTTCTTATTTTTTTAACTGTTTTTTTGGCCAAGAACTCGGCTTACCCATGTTTGCAGGGACCAGGTGTGGCTCTTGCAGTTAAAATGCTTAAAACCCAAGCGAGTTTCTTGCGTTTCTTCCCCACGTTTTCAAGAATCGCGGGACGATCCGTGAGAACGACCACGGAACCCGCGTGCTTAAATCAAAAAGACCCAACTCAGAGGCTCCAGGCACCGAGGCTGAAGCAAAACCTGTTCGTATGGAGAAAAAAACCCCGCGAAAGCTGCTGTGTTTAAAGCTTGAGTTTAAACCTCACCCTATTTACCTGCTGAAAGCTCGTGGATGTCGACGAGGGTTTTCCTTCCTGCTTAAACATCCTTCACGGGCTGGTTTTTGCTGGAGAGGGAGCCGATCAGCACAGGGTGATGAAAGAAAACGTTAACAGTCTGTAAATAAACGTGCTTAATGGCTGCTGGAACGGCTGAGCCGTTACCTCGTGCTCCCAACGCCCGTTTTAATCCCCCCAAAAAACCTTTTTTTAGTTGAGAATTGATCTGGGTCCTGTTTAAAACTGGTTTGAGCAATTGCCGTCCCGGAGTCTGGGTCCTGTTTAAAACTGGTTTGAGCAATCGCCGTCCCGGAGAGCATTTTGGTTTGATTCCTGCTCGTTTAGGGGAACTGGTGCCTGATAAAATCGGGCACAGCTCCTCAAAAACCCAGGCAGCCTTCAGATCCCGCAAGATTTAGCGGCCGTTCCCCCACGGGCTCCTGACTCGGCGTTCCTTTTCTGGAAAAGAAGCCCTCCTCGATCTAACTTGGCTTCTTTTTACGCTGTCCCTCTCCTGCGGAGGAAGCCTGACGCTTGGGTTTTGATTTCCTAAAGGGAGGCTTGGTTAAAATCTCAAAAAAAACGTTGAGGATTTGAGGGGAGAGAGCCCGTGAGTCCTGGCTGAGGGGTGGGAAACGTTAGGAGACCGTAACCGCGCTGAAAACGTCGGGAAGGAAACCTGGAGGTGCTGCAGAGCCCAGCAAAACGCTTTCGAGCAGAAATACCTGGGTACAAAATCATCCGAAGCTGATCTTGGCGGCGTTTTGTCCTCCCGCAGGTTACCTGCCTCGACATTTCCAGCGGCGGAGGGCTCGGCGTGTCCACCAGCACGGATGGCACCATGAAGATCTGGCAGGCTGCGAACGGAGAAATCAGGGTAAGAGCGGCTTAAACCTTGTCCGAGACCTTCCCGAAATCACCCAGCGCTGGCTTTAGTCCCGTTATTTCCCCGCTGAGTTCTGGGGCTGGAAAAGAATTCGGTTTTTTGATGGGAAAAACTCGGGGAAATTTGATATCTCGGGGGTTCGACGTCGTGCCTGCTGGCCAGCACGCCTCCCCCAGGAAGAATTGAAGCCCAGAGGTTTGGGGGAGAGACCCGGGGGGAAAATGAGCGAGGGTGGTTGGGATTTAGGGCCGGGCTGCTGACGGGAACTCCCAGCTCCTCACCTGCGTGTACAAACACCGAATTTACTCCAAAATAAGGAGGAGGGAGAAAAAATGATCGTCCCTGACAGATGAGGCTAGCTGCCTTCTGCTCAGGGGTTTCCCGCAGCTGCTTGGCAGAGGCTGGAGGCGTTTTAAGGTCTTCTTAGAAATAAATGCGCTCTCCTGGGATGCAGCGAGGCTCCGAGCCTGCCTGCTGCCTTTTTTTCCAGCCTGGCATCAGAGGGTTCGGGCTGAAGCCCGCGCGTGGACGCTTTTCCAGCGTCGTAGCTCGGGAACTGCTCGGCGGCGGGGTGACGACGACGGAACTGGCACGTGGCTCTTTGTTTTTCCAGAGACTTTTGGAAGGCCATGTGTATGATGTGAATTGTTGCAGGTTTTTCCCGTCGGGCCTCGTGGTTCTGAGCGGGGGAATGGACGCCCAGCTCAAGATCTGGTCGGCGGAAGACGCCAGCTGCGTCGTAACCTTCAAAGGGCACAAAGGAGGTACGGGGGCGCTGAGCCTTCCCAGCGCTTCGTGCGCTGCCTGCCTTCGTTTCCCTTTGCAGCCGAGGAGCTTTTTTAAACCCCCAGGGTGTGAATAGAAAGATGAGTGGTCGCTGCGTTAGGTTTCTGGAGCTGTTCCTCTCACTGGGCTGCGTTTTTTTTCCACGGATGGAGGCCCGGAGGGGCAGGATGCAGCCCGTTAGCCTGCCCGAAGTGAAGGGCGCGCTGCTCTTCCGCGGCGTTTCTGCCTCATTTCTGTGTTCGGGGGGTGCTGACAGTCCCCGTGAAGGACTCCAAGGGATGGAGGATGAGCTACCAGAAAGTCATGAGAGCAAATTCCTGGACAGAGCCCGACATCGTCTCTGAAAGGCTTTGGCTTCCAGGACTTAGAAGCGCTGTGGGTTTACCCGTAACGCTGTTCAATCCCGTTTACAAACTCGACCGCTTCCTGAGCAACCCCAAGGGAGCTTTGGGTGCCCAAACCCTGCCCAAATTCCCTCCTTGACCAAATCACCCCGCTCTGCTTGTGCCCCTGTGTCTCGCAAGGTGCTCGGGGACTGCGAAATTGAAGCCCCGTGGCTTCCTGCCCCGAACCTCATCGACTTAACCTCGTTCTGCGCTGCACCTGTTAATTCAACCCAACGATCTGACGGTTTTCAGACCCCAACCTGACAGCCTGCGGAGAATTAGAGCCGTTAGGGGCCGGGAGCTGAGCCTGGGGACGCTTGCCCCGTGCAGCTCCTGAGGTGAATCAGGCAACATCTCAAGAAATTGGGCCTAGAATCTTCTTTTTCCGAGCGAGACGCTGGTTCTGGAGGTGGAAGCTTGGCAGCTGCTGCGTTATCAGCTCAGCCTGAGGCGCTGCTCATCACCTCGCCGCTAACAACTCGCCCTTGTGCAGGGCGGTGGCTCCCGTCTGTAACCTTTTCCCTTCCACGTACCTTTTTCTAGAGGCCGTGGCCCCGTTCCCCTCGTTTCACCCCTCACGATTTGCCTTCAGAACAGCGGCTCGGGGCTCGTGGTCGGGTGCACGCGGTCGCCTCGGCAAACGAGACGTTCTTGGAGATGTCCTTGGCCTCCCTCTGCCTTCTGCGCTGCCTCTCTGAACGTGGCTTCTGCTTTGGTGCAGGTATTTTGGATACTGCCATTGTGGATCGAGGAAGAAACGTCCTTTCCTGCTCCAGAGACGGCACCGCCCGCCTCTGGGACTGCGGGAAATCCGCCTGCCTGGCCGTCGTGGCCGACTGCGGCTCCCCCGTCAACGGCATCGCCGTGGGCGCCGCCGACAACTCGGTGAACCTGGGCGCCCCCGAAAAACCTCCCAGTAAGGAGCTTTCTCTTAAATTCATCTCCATTTTAGTTTTTGTTATGCCTGGTGTCGCAGCTACAACTCGGTTTGCCCTCACGAGGGTTGTGAGTGGCTCGCTCTGGTCCTGGGGAGGAATTAAGCCTCATCCCACGCCAGTGACGAGGGCTGGGGGCTTTTTGGTTACCTCATCTGGCGTCTTGGAGCCTGTTTGAGCAGGAACGTTGCGGGTTCAGCAGGGGCGAGCACAGCTTTTGAGGCTTTTCAGGTCTCCCTGCTGGGCTGCCTTGCTGGAGCTGACTGTTGTCCTCCTGCCAGGCGAACGTGAGATCGGGACGGAAGGGAAAATCCTGCTGCTGGCTCGAGAAGACAGGAAGCTGCAAGGAGTGGGGCTGCAGAGCAGGCAGCCGGTAAGGAGCCGCAGATCTGGTAGCGTTCCTCGAAATACCCCAATATACCCCAAAATACTCAGAAACAACCATACCGACCTCCTAAATAAATCCCTTCCTGTTCCTGCGCGTCCTTTTGGCTGCTTCGTCCCCGTTTGCGGGGCTCTGACACGTGTCCTGCGTTGGCAGGTGTTCCTCTTCGTTGGATCCGACGCGTTCAACTGCTGCACCTTCCTCTCCAGTACTTATTTCCTCGCGGGGACTCAGGACGGGAACATCTACCAGCTGGACGTGAGGAACACCAGGTGAGTGCCTGCCTGGGGCTGCAGGTGTTGAAATGGCGACTTTTTGTTTTCCTCTGGGAAGGAGAACGGGGTCACAGGTGCTGGTTCCTCTTCTGAAGGGTGGATGCAGCCCAGAAAATGGCACTGAGAGCATTCGAGCTCCATGCAGACAATTCTTTCTCCTGGGGAGCACTGAGGGCGATGCTTTTGCTGGCGTGGGTGATCTCGTGGGATATTCTCCGTGAATCACAGAACGTCCTGAATTAGAAGGGACCCACGAGGGTCACGGAGTCCCACTCCTGGCTCCACACAGAACCACCCAAAAATTAAAGCGTGTTTCTGAGTGTCGTCCAAGAGTGCTGTCTTCTGCATCTAGACAACAGGCTGCCGACTTCTGATCGAGTCCCCGCGTCTTACGTTCTGCTCATTTATCTTTTAATCGCTAGCTCACGTTATTTTTTTCAGTGCTGACACACCGGAATGGGTTCTCGCCTACAAACCGTAATTTTCCTTTGTTTCTGCTTCTCTTTCCAGTGCTCCAATCCAGGTGATTCAGAGATCGGGAGCGCCAGTGCTTTCTCTGCTTCCGTACCGGGATGGATTCGTTGCCAGCCAAGGTAACTCGGCTGCTGTGTCGTGGCAGTGCAGATCGTGTAGTGGAATGGAGCATTCTGTACTCGTGGTGTGTTGCCCTCGTGTATATGAGCTCTGTCTGGGTGTCTGAGCTGCTAGAAGGACAGTTTGCATGGCACAAAGGGGTTGCAGTAGGAATTATGTGCGTGCTTTTTGTTTTTCTTTCTTCTTTTCCTCCAAAATCGGGTCTCCAAGGTGCTTCTCAACCGTTCAAGCCTTTTCCCACCTCACTCTCACAGCACGTCTCCCTTTTCTTGGGCATTTCTGCTGGGCCCGTCGCGCTGGTTGTAGAAACAGTGTGGCTTACTTCAGTAATCCATGAACCCTCCTTGGTATCTCTTGTGCTTGCCCAGGTGACGGAACCTGCTTTATCATCCAGCAAGACCTCGACTATGTCATCGACCTCACCGAAGCTGACTGTGACCCTGTGTACAAGGTAAGGAGCGTGGTACGTCGACGAAGGTAAAAGGTGCTGGGGAAGGTGATGCCTGGTAGCAGGCAGCTGCATTTCTTTGATATTTATTTGATCCTCCGATATATCTCAGGAGCTGGCAGCCCACATGACGGGTTCCTTCGCACAGTTGACTTTTGGGCTTATTTTCTTTTTCCAGCTGAATAATCTGAATATTTTGCATAAGCAAATCCCGTCGGCGTTTCTCTGCATGGTGGCATTATCTCCGCTGTGCAGGAGTAAATCTGAAGCAGCGGAAATCTCCTTGTTGGAGTAGATCTTACAGAGCCGTGTTTCTGTAAGGAAGCTGGAATTGATCTGTGCTTGGAGGATTATCAGGGTAAAAGCACCGGTCGGTGGCGTAGTGCTGCCTGTCTTCTGCTCCTTGGCAGTGTGAGCCCTGAAAGTACTTCTGTGTTCTGTGCCCAGAAGCCCTGCTGAGCTTGCACAGATCAGGGAGAGTAATTTGGGTTCCCTGGGCTCCGAACCTTGTGTTACTGATGGAAATTAGCTCCTAGTTTTATGCTGTCCTAGCTGCACAGTCCTCTGACCTAACAAACACAAGGTTAATGTGCAGCATCACTCTGAGGCTGAATTGACCTGCAGAATTTGGCTGTATGTGAGCAAAACCCAGTCGTTTTCCCCTTCAGATCTAACAGAAGACCCCTTAAGTGAGCACTTTCCTGCTCACCTCTGAGATGAGTGAAGTCTTGACCTGTCCTTTCAAACCTCCTGATGCTGTTTCAGGAAATGATCACCTGCTGTTCCCTCTGTTTTTTTTTCAAAAAGTCCAAAAGGAAGTCTGATTTCTATCAACAAATACCAGAGCTGGTTGTCAGGGCTGCTGTAAGGATGAAGGAGATGATTATTTGGGCCTCCTGTAAACCCAAGGGAAAGAAAAACTTCTCCCTGTGTGTGTGAATGTCCTTCAGTGAGTTGTTAGGTACCACGGTTAGATGGAAACGTTTCCTGCCAGATGGTGGTGACCGGTGATTGATGGAAGAGATCTGTTTTGAGGAAGTTTAAGGTGGCACATATCTTCTCTAGACATCCAGGCTCTTCTTGGAGAAGCTGCAGGGTGTTGACATTCTCTTTTACATTTAACTGTCACGTGAGGGATACTGTGCTTAAATACCGCTTTTTTTTTTTCCCTTTCAGGTAGCTTCTTGGGAGAAGCAGATTTATACGTGCTGCAGAGACGGGATAGTGAGGAGATACCAGCTTTCTGACCTCTAGGTGTTGTGAGCACAGAATAGCAGAGAGACGTGCTGAAATAGCTGTTCCAAGCCTATTTTCCTGTACAGTGCATGTGAGATGTGTAAATAGAAGTGTCTGAGGCTGTTGTGATGACCAGGCTGTAAATAGAGAGTGTTTTTGGTGGGAGGGGGATGCCTGTTAGAACACAACTCTGTTTTTTTCATTGGTAAGCGGCTCTGAGGTGTTAGGTTCTTGGCATTGCAGCATTTTTCTTTTTAACTGTTGTTAAAAACTGCAGTTTCTGAGGGGGGGGATTCCTCTGGGATTGGGGGCGATGGCCATGACTGTACTGTGGTATGGACTGAAATAAAGCAACTGCTTTGGTAACGTGTGTGGGGAGCGACATTTTTGTGAGAATTTTAAAAATAAAACAAAAATAAAAAATGAAGCACTTCATTTATTGTTGTTGGTAGGTTCCTGCCTGGTGCTCCATGCCAATAAGCACACAGTCAGAATCCACATGAAGGTCTTTAATTACTTGATTAAAATATATAATTCTGCAGAGTCAGGTGCTTAGTGATCTTTTGCAAAGCAAGCACACCTATGACTTGAATCACTGTTACTTAGACACAGCAAACTTGTGAAAATGATGGCTTATGCTAATTTTGATCAGCAATTCCAGCTCCCCTAACTCATCTCTCCTGAGTTTGCACATTACAGAGGACTGGAGGGAGGGGGAAATGACACCAATTCCCGCATTAGCATTTTGACAGGTGTGATTTGTAAAATGTTAATGACTCTTAATGAGAAAAAGGTTGCTATAGGTCAGTCTGGAGCTTGTTTTTCTCCTTATTTTTTTAACCTTTTATCCCTTATCTTCCTTGCTTCTGCTAGCTCAAGGCTACCAGTCTTGCTGTTTCCTTATTTTCTCAGCTAAAAGACTATAACCAAACTACAGGCCTTTGTATTTTCATCAAGGTTTCCTTGTTTTTTTCACAATTTTGGGACTACAAAGTGAGTTTTATCTGTTGGCCCAGAGCCACGACTAAATCTCACCCTGAACCCCGTAAAGCTTGAGGCTGACTGAAATAACCACAGTTGGTTTCTTAACAGGTAGAAACCATATGTAGAACATGTCTTGCACGTGTTGAGCGAGGACAGCTGGATGTTTGATTCGGGGACTGCTGAAAAGCAGGTTTTTTAAATCATTTTTTAATGTTAAGCTTGTTATAATCGGGCCGGGCACAAGATGGCGGCCGGCGCCACAGAACTACAACTCCCGGCATGCCCCGCGCCGCGCCCTTAGCAACGGGGCCGCCATGGGGCAGGACTACTACGCCGTGCTGGGCCTAGGCCGCGGCGCCTCCACCGCCGCCATCCAGCGGGCGTGAGGGGGGCTCGGGGGCCTGGGGGGACCGGGGGGGCCCGGGGGGGAGGGGGGGGGGGGGTGGGGGGGGGGGGGGGGGGGGCTGCGGGGCTCTGGGATGGGGTCTCTTCGTTATCATCTTCATCATTATCATTATCTTTTTCCTTGTCATCATCTTCCTCCTCATCATCATCTTCCTCATCATCTTCCACCTCACCATCATCTTCCTCCTCCTCACCATCCTCCTCCTCATCTTCCTCACCATCGTCTTCCTCATCACCATCTTCCTCCTCCTCCTCATCTTCCTTCTTCTCATCATCCTCCTCATCTTCCTCATCACCATCTTCCCCCTCCTCATCTTCCTCCTCATCACCATCTTCCTCCTCCTCATCTTCCTCATCATCTTCATCTTCCTCCTCCTCCTCATCTTCCTCATCATCTTCATCCTCACCATCTTCCTCCTCCTCATCATCTTCCTCATCATCATCTTCCTCCTATCATCTTCCTTATCACCATCATCTTCCTCCTCCTCCTCCTCCTCATCTTCCTCTTCCTCATCATCATCTTCCTCCTCCTCCTCATCTTCCTCATCACCATCATCTTCCTCCTCCTCATCATCTTCCTCCCCACCATCATCTTCCTCTTCATCATCATCTTCTCCTCAACATCTTCCTCATCACCATCTTCCTCATCACCATCATCTTGCTCCTCCTCATCTTCTTCCTCACCATCATCTTCCTCCTCCTCATCTTCCTCCTCATCATCTTCCCCCTCACCATCATCTTCCTTATCATCATCTTCCCCTTCCTCACCATCATCTTCCTCCTCCTCATCATCTTCCCCATCACCATCACCTTCCTTCTCACCATCATCTTCCTCCTCCTCCTCACCATCACCTTCCTCCTCCTCCCCGCAGCTACCGCCTGCTGGCCCTGAGGCACCACCCGCTGAAGTGCCGCGAGCCCGGGGCGCAGGAGAGGTTCAGGCAGTTGGCCGAAGCCTACGACGTGCTCGGCGACCGTGAGTGCGGGTGGCTCGAGCGGGAGGAGCTCTCCCAGTTCCACAACAACAAAATCACAAAATTTTGACGTCTCTCCTTGTCCTCCAGCTGTGAAGAAAGGCGTCTACGACAGGTTTGGCGAAGAAGGCCTCAAAGGCGGCATCCCCCTGGAGTGCGGCGATGAAAACGCCTGGACGGCCGGCTACGTGTTCCACAACAACCCTGACAAGGTCTTCAGGGAGTTCTTCGGCGGTGACAACCCCTTCGCAGGTACGTTCCCCAGGAGGACGCCGTCCTCCCCCACCAGGAGCTTTTATTCTCCCCTCTCCTGTGAACTTGGGATTCGGCGTCGCCGTCCCTGAGCCCCGCGTTGTCCCCGTGTCCTATTTCCCTCCCCCCACAGAATTCTTTGCCGAGGATGGCTCGGAGGTGGTCGTGCCCTTCGGGGGGCTGCGAGGACGCGGCATGCTGAAGCAAGACCCCCCGATCGTGCGGGATCTCCACCTCTCCCTCGAGGATCTCTTCCACGGCTGCACCAAGAAGATCAAGATCTCCCGCAGAGTAAGAGCTCGTGCTGGGCAGGGTGGGGACTTCTCGCGGTGTGTGACGTTCCGGCGGCAGAACCCGAAGTTTTGAGGCTTGTCCTGTGCCACGGGACCCAAAAACCAGAAATGCGGGCAGGATCCCAAGCGGTTTCCTCCTTCCCTGGCTCACCAGGAGGAATCGAGCCCGAGAGCTGACGGAAATCTCACGGGAAGGGCTGATTCCGGAGAGGAGCTCTTGCTGCCTTGCCAAGCTCTTCGTCACCCTCATCCTGCCCCCCAGGTGATGAACGAAGACGGCCAGACGAGCACCATCAGGGACAAGATCCTGACCATCGACGTGCAGCCAGGGTGGAGGCAAGGCACCAGGATCACCTTCGAGAAGGAAGGAGACCAGGTAACGGCCGCGGTGTGACGTTCTGGGCCGGGGGAGCTCAGGACCGGCCGCGTGCTCGTCGCAGATTTCCCATTTCTGCTCTTTGCACTGCGGCAGGGAGGTGACAGATTCCTCCGGCGCAGAGAATTGCTGCTGTGCTCAGGAACAAGGAACAAAACTACCAAAAAGAGCCCTTTCTGTCTGTTTTTTTTTCTTTCTGTCTGACTTCCTTTGGATAAAAATAACTGAAAGGGGCGGTGCTCTGGCTGTCCTCGCCTTTGCAAAACCCAGGCTGGTTTTCTTCGGAGCCTTTCAGAAAGACTTTTCTTTTTTTTTCCCCTAAATGAAGAAAATCCCTTTCTTTTCTCCCCACCCAGCAGCACCCAAGGGGGCAGGCGATCGTGTCGCCTTCCCCTATATAAACCTTTTCCACCTCCAGTTACCTTTTTTCCCCCTTTATTTTTAGGGCCCCAACGTCATTCCAGCTGACATCACCTTCGTGGTCCGAGAGAAACCCCACGGGAGGTTCAAAAGAGCCGACGACAACCTCACCTACGTGGCCACCATCCCCCTGGGCAAGGTGAGGAGCTGCGGTGAGGAGCTCCAAGGAACTGCTGGCCGCTGGGAGAGCCTTCCCCCGCCGCGGGAGGCCGTAGAAGCCACTTGGCGCTCACCCGTTTTATAAAAAGGGGTCCCTCTGGGGCTAAAAAATGCAGCTCGGGGCCCTGCCGTGTCTCGCAGGCGCTGGTCGGCTGCACGGTGGAGGTGAGGACGCTGGACGGGCGGCTGCTCAACGTCCCCATCAACGACGTTGTGGAGTGAGTGCCCTCGGAGCAGGGGAGCTCCTCGCCTCTTTTATGGGGCGCTTGGCACGGAAGAACCAAGCGAGGTGGGGCGGGTGGGACAGCCTGCCTCCAGGCCAAGTGAGGCGGGGATGAAAGGGGAGAATAAACCCCAGGTGGAAGCCAGGGGAGCAAATCTCCCCTCAGCAACCCGCTCGGAAGCAGCCGGGGCAGCGCTGGGAGGGCGGATTTGGGGAGCAGGAGCTCCTCAGCCCCTCCTTTGCTTTGCAGCCCCAAGTACTGCAAGGTGGTGCCCGGCGAGGGGATGCCGCTGCTCAAGGACCCCACGCGCCGAGGCGATCTGCTCATCTCCTTCGACATCTGCTTCCCCAAGCAGCTCACGCCCGAGAAGAAAACGCTCCTGAAGAGCGCGCTGCTGGCCTAGCTCCAATAAAGCTCTGAGATGGGCTGAAAATGAGGGAATTCCCTCGGAACCTGGGCTCCTTGTGGTTTTGTGGTGCCGGGGCGCTGCCAGCTCAGCTGGTGCGGGGTCAACGGGTTTTATTTGGGGACACGCGCCAGGCAAGCTGCTCGTTGCTCTCCCAGAGGCAGTTATTCCTTAGGAGAAACCCCTCACATCCTGACATTGCTCGTAGGGGCGCCAGATGAGCTTGGAGCTCTTTGCCAACCTTCACGCTTCTGTGATCCCCCCCAAAAAGTGAAGGAACCCCGAGTCCCACTGCGCTCAGACCCCACAGGGGTGATTTATTTGAAGAGGAAACCCCAGGAATCACCGCGTTCCCCCATCCCTCAACTCCGTCCCGCCTGCCCACACCTCTCTCTCCCGTTCCTCTTGTTCCCGCCGCCGCCAGGAGCGATGCTCTCCGGGCTGGAAACCCTACACGTGCTTTGAATTCCCCTCTAAACTCCTCTCTGGAAACCTTTTCTCCCACGTCCCTCCAAACGGCCGCCTGCAGCGCCTCTGTCCGCCTTGCCGGGTCCTCTCGGGGACCCTCTTGGTCCTCGTCATCATCCCCATCGAGCCGGGGGGTGTTCGGCCTCACTGCTCCCCCGCTGCCGCAGCAATTAACGTCATTTACTCCTGCACCTCGCCCTCGTTGGCGACAGGGGATGGGGGCTCAGGGGGGAGCCGGCCGGGCCAGCACGGCAGCACGTTGTAGCTGCTCGTAGGAGATGAACATCACCACGTTCCAGGAGCCCAGCCGCAGGAAGGAGGGGACGAACCTGTACCGGGAAAAACGTCGCTTCAGGAGACGTCCCCGGGGCCCCAAAACCCTTCCTCGAGTCCCGATGGTGGCATCCCGGGGGTGCTGAGCCACGCCGGTGCTGGTGCACACCAAATTTTTGCTCTTTTTACCCCAAACTCACCCCTTGTAGAGGCCGGCGAGGCCGTCCTGCATCAGCAGGGCCAGGAGGCAGCTGAGCACGTTCCGGTACTGCCCGGGGCCGGCGTTCATGTACCGCGTCTTCACCACGTCCACCGGCGACGCCACCACCGTGGCGCAGAAACCGGCCCCGAAGGCGGCCACGAAGTGACAGGGGACGTTGTCTGCGGGGCAGAACCGGGACGCTGAAGGTTTTTGGGGACGGGGACGGCGCCCGGCAGCGTCCCCTGCACCGACCTCACCTGTCATCAGCTGCGCCCGCAGCAGCGCGTCCTTGATGAGGTCGTAGGTGACGAGCTCCCCGCAGTTAACGATGGCGTTGCGGGCGATGTTGGGCAGTGTCCCTGGGCGGGAGGGAGGGCGGTGGCACCGGGGATTCTTCCCTCGGAGGGCGCTGAGGCCCTGGCCCAGGCTGCCCAGAGGAGCTGGGGGTGCCCCAGCCCTGGCAGTGCCCAAGGCCAGGCTGGGTGGGTTTTAGGGCCCCTTCCACCCCAACCCATTCTCTGCTTCTCAGCCCCTACCTCTCCACAGCCCGCGGACGCCCTCCTCCCTGGCGATGGTGCGGTAAGCGTCCACGGTGCCGCTGTAGCGCCGGGCGCTGTCCGGCAGCGCCCCGTGGGCCTGGAAGCGCACCTTGACCACGTCGGTGGGTTGGGCGCACGTCACCGCCACGGCGCCCGTGGTGCAGCCCGCCAGCAGCCGCGCCGCCAGCCCCGTGCCTGCCGGAGGACACGCACGCGCTCGGGACCCCCGCGGCGAGCCCACAGCCGGGGATTGGCTCCGGGGTGCGAGATCTGGGACGAGCTGTGGGGTCTGGCACCGCGGGGTGGGCTTTGCCCCATCACAGGGAGGTCGCGCATTGATATGGGGTGGGCGAGGGGATGGGGTTTGCGCCCGCGTCGAGCAGGGTCGCGGCCGCCGTTGCACTCACTCTCAGCCCCCTTGGGGGTGTAGAGCTGCTTCACCGAGTCGTAGAGCCCGATGCGGATGGAGGCGAAGCTCATCTGGCGCTGCAGCCCCGCCGCCAGCCCGCTGTAGAGGCTGCGGGGCCCCTCGGTGCGCACCATGGTGCTCAGCGTGCCCAAAACGCCCCGGTACTCCACGGTGCTGGGGCTCCGGGGGATGCGCACCTCGCCCTGGATCTGCGGGGCGGCGACGGCGTCACCTTACCCTCCGTCCCCCGAAAAGCACCCGGCGCTGCGGGGAGCTTTTAGGGGGGTTTTCGGGGCCCTACCTGCAGCCGCACTTTGGCGGTGTCCAGGGGGAAGGTGCAGAGGTCGGCGATGCAAGCGGCCGTCCCGGCGCTGAGGAACTTCACGGCTGCCGGCGGGGGCACCTCGGGGGGCTTCAGGCCCACCATGGCTGCGGGGGCTGGAAGGGAACGGGGAGGGTTCGCAGCGGGGTGTCGAGTCAGGAGGGGCTTCGTCCAGGCTCCCGGTTTGGGGACGGATTTGGGGACGGAGGCGACGATTTGCCGGGGTGGCTCTGGCTGCCTTGGGACAGGCTCAGAAGCCAAATCTTCCCCCCTTTCCTCACACGCATCCTCGGGGAAACCGAGGCACGGAGCCTCCTCGCTCAGCCCGCTGACTCCCCCCGGATCCCACAGGGCCTTACCGTGGGGATTTGGGCACCGCGTCCCCGTCCGCCTCCTTACACCAGCTGCCAGCCAGCTCCTTGGCCCTCCCCTTATACAGGAGGCTGTTCCAGCAGCCACCGGCGTCGGGTGACAGCAAAACCCCGTCACCCCCGCTGGCATTTGAGCTGCTGAAAGCGGGGCCACCTGGCACCCACAAGGGGATTGCTTCAACCCCTGCTCCTTGCCCGGCTGGGACCCTGGGGACGGTCGAACCTTCTTGGTCCTGGCACCGGCCGCTCGTTTGACATCGATCCCAAGCAGCTGCCGGGGCGCCGGCTCGCTGCTGAGCTTGTTTACCAGCGGGATTTCCGACACCACGGCCACCAGCACGTGTCCCCTGCGCTCACGTGGAGCAATCCCAGGGCAGGGGGCACGCGGGCGGCCGAGGTAAAGCCCGAGTCAGAAACACTTCTGTGTCCGTGCCCAGGCTCTGACGACAAAACCCGTGCTGTCCTTTCGAGGATCGCGATGTGCAAAGGCTCAGGACGGTGCTGGAGGCTGAGGATGGGATGAAAGCTCAACAACTGTCCCTTTCCTACCGTCTTAAAACTCCCGGCCGTGCTGGCATGGTGCTCCCAACCCCGTCCTGGCGTTTTGGGGATGCCAGCGGGATCGGCAAGGGGAGAAGGAAGCCCTCGTGTCCTTCCTTGCAAGGGAAGCTGAGGACGGGCTCGTGGAAATGGTTTCACCTCCCCCCAGGGGCAAGGAGAGAGACGTTGGCGGTGAATTACGCTTTTAGGAAAACAAAAGTGCGGAGAAGGGAGGAAAAAGGGACGATGAAACTTCAGCCCCCAACATCCTGACTCCAAAGCAGGGTGTCAAAGGCAGCTTTCTTCCAGAGAGGACGGCTTTACGCTTGCTCGCCTCCACCGTGGGCAACGCAGCAACGCTCAATTCTCTCGCAAAGCCGAGTCCTTTACGCACGCCCTCAGCCTCAGAACCTCCAGGACGCATTTCTGTGACATCCCCGAAGCTCTCGTGGGACCAAGCTCACCTGGAGCCAAGCGCTGCTGTGCTGTAAAATCATTTTATTGAAACACAAAGAGCGGTCGGGGAGCAGTACAAAAATAACTTAGCTTGGTTTGCAACAAAGCCGTTACCCAAAAGGCAGCAGGCAAACACGTACAAAAATAATTTATGTTATAAAAGTGCCGCATGGCTCGTAAAAGCCTTCTGTACACACGCCGCTATTTTACAGGAGCCTTGGGCTGTATTTACACAAGCGCCTTGCACTCGGAGGATCAGCAAACTGCTTCCCACAGTGATTTTTGGGCGTACGAGGTAAGGAAGGAGCTCATCTCCTCTCCCCGTCCCCAGCACACGCGGGCAGGGAGGCAGCAGCCCTCAGCTCCCCGCCAGGATGGCTGATTTTTAATGTATTTTTAATGTTTTCCCTCCTTTGGTTCAAGACAGAGGAGCTGCCCTAAAATGGGATGCTTGACCCAGCTTGTTAAAATATAAAAATAAAAGGGGGTGGGAGAAATTCCACAGGAATAAAGCTCAGAAATGGAGCAGCGGAAGGCCGGGTGACACCCGCTGCTTAGCCTAGGGCTCAAGTCTCACCTGGGAGCTGGCCTTGCGAGGTGCAGTCCCTCAGCTTCCCTTGGCTGACCACCGGGCTCTGACCCCCTTTAAATTAATAGCAATTAGGCAAATTAAATATCAGATTGAACCCAACTGCTGCCTTCTCCTCTCCCCTGGAGGATGCATCCTTTCCCCACATTGCAGGCAGGAGCCATGGCTTGGGAAGCAGCTGCTCTGGCCTCTCACCCTCGCTACTCTTTCTTGGAGAGCTGAGCAGAGAAGATCCGGGCGATTCTTTTGGCTTTTTCTTCCGAGAGAGACGCCGGGGCCAGCGCCGGCCTCTGACGGTTCGGCCTTCGGTACGGGATTCCTCCTGGCACAGCTCCGCTCTGGGGAGAGAAGGAACAAAACTTTACAGCCCTGCGAGCTCTGCCCGGGGCTGGAAACGCCTTTGTGCAGCTTGTGAGTAGCTGGATACGCAGAAATCACCCTCATGAGGTTTTGTCTTGCTCTCCGGTTCTCCTTCAAGGGCTTTTTCCTCACCCTGCACACTGAGAGTGTGGGTAAGGTGCTCCTTGTTTCTGGAAATATCTCAACATCCTTCTAAATATCCCCATTTCCTCCTTCCCAGATTACCTCAGTGTCCGTTTCAAACAGGACCACAGAACAAAAATCCCACTGCTGTAACCGCTCGGATGATTTCACCTTAAACATTTAAATCTCTCACTTTTCTGCTTTGATTTTTGCTATCTACTTCCCCTCTGCCCCTTCACCTCCGTGCTTTCTTGCTCTGACACCGCGCGGCCTGGCCTGGGAACAGGCAGCCGGAGCTGTTGGCTGTGTGAAAGGCCGAGGAGGAGGACGACGAGCAACATTCCCATGGCTTCCCATCAACACCATTAGTGGCTGAAGTCCTAAGCTGCTTACCTGTGAGAAGAGGCCGACCCACCCCTTCCTTTCAGGCAGTTGCAGAGAGCAAGAAGCTCTGCCCTGAGCCTCCTCTTCTCCAGCCCCAAC
>CM021765.1:203728068-203770570 GCA_011076525.1 Nettapus auritus
CGCAGCAGAAAGGTCTCCTGAGGTGAGCGGCTCCCTGCCCAGACCCCACTGCTGCCTCGAGGGGCGCCGTTTGGGGAGGAAAACGGCTTTTTTAGGAGTAAACAGTCTGTTTCTTGTGCTGGGTAACGCTCACCGAGATGGCGGCGCTGCTTACTAGCTACCTGGGTCCATGAAAAGGATAACAAGGATGGGAACGGCTCGCTTGTCTTCACACCCAGCAGTGCAGAAAAGGCTCACAACAAACTAGCTATAAATGAGTATAACTAAAACCAACTCCCAGTTTTGTCCTGCCAGTCACGTAAATTACAAGAATAGTGCTATGAAAGACTTCAGACTAGCCAGGGCCTGTGATCTTTCAAAAACAGCACTCATTTTTACCATACTGAAACAGATCCATTGATATTTACGAGAATCCTTGCTTTTTCTTTCTGCTTTAGGATAACCTTGCCTACACCAAACGTAAGAAGCTGAGGTATTAAACACAGAGCTGACAACATCAGAAGCTTAAAAACCAGCAAAAAGAGTGCAGCGTTCGTTAAGCACCTTTTGAAACACAAACGTCCAGCTGTAAGAAAGGCCCAGGGGCTCTTTGTGCTGCTCAGGTGAGAATGAAGACGAGCCAAGACCACGGGCACAGCTAACGCTCCCAGCCTGCAGAGGTGATCAGGAGCCTCAGGAAATCGGATTTGCAGGTTTAGCTTCACTAATATTTTTGGGATGGGGGATACAGGAAAGGGCTACACTTCTGAACTTCCTTTTACTTCTATTTTTCTTTGAAATAACGCAAATTCCCTATACACACAGCTTTGAGCAAGGCATTTTGGCCTTTTTAGGATGCATTTTCCTCCTGGAAAACGCGAGAGGAAGAGGACTTAGGTACAGAAGACTGCTTTGCTTTCCTTTTTACAGAAGTGGCTGCGATAGGGCAGGACGCTTCAACCATTCTGGGATTACCTACCTGCCGCGCGCCAGGGATTCGAGCAAAGCGAAGGGATTTGTTGGCGTTTTGGAGGTGCTGGGGGTGGGCTCGTTTCAAGGTCAGAGAATTCGGGTAAGCACCTTGGCAGCGTTTCAGCCCGGCGGAGCAGCAAGCCTGACAGCTAGTTTTGTCCGCGCGCTGACGCAGGAGTGAAAGCAGATCTGTGTTAATAGGCTACAACCGTCCCAGCGGAGCGACCTTGCACCTACTTCTGCTTTCCGGGCAGCCGAAGCTTTGTGTCCCATCACGGACAGCATGGGGAATACAGCTTCTGATTGTGAAAATGAAGAAGAACGTCAGCATTTCTGTTCAGTGGGTTAAGAGGACAAGTTTACTGGCTCTGGGCAACTCGCTTGAGATGAAAAAAAAGAGAGCTTTCATGGCTGTGGCTGAAAGGGGAGCAGATCAAGAACAAACCAGGAAAGGATGTTTGGACCTTTGCTGGCCGGCTGTGGTTTTAGAACACCCCAAAGGTGCTAAGTTTGTGTTATAAAAGCATTATTTCTAGCTTAAACTGAAGGTACATCCTTACAAAATAACTATTTCTGCTGAGTAAAACTGGCTTCAATGGAGGTTTCTTATCCTTTTCGTAGAAGCGAGGAAAACAATAAAGGTATTTTAATTAAAAGTTTAACTCCTGGTTTTAAATACTTGTTTTTCCCCCCAAAAAAGCTTCTTACCAGTAGACTGGGCCACTCTGAAAGGCAGCAAACCTTAACACGGGCTTCCCAGCTAGCACCTCATTGGAATAATGTTTTATTTTATTGTTTTTTTCACTATGATTACCTGAAACCCTAACCAGAATCAGCACTGCAGTGCCCTCTTTGTGAGAGGACAATGTCTAAAGAGATTAAATTTTTGACTCAAACCCTCAGCACTGGTATATAAAATAGCGTGGACCATGTGAATGCAGTTCAGGCAAAGAGGGAGGAGAAGCGAGGCCAAGAGGCTACAGTCAGTAAAAAGATCTGGATCGTAATCTGGGCCACCTACACAATGGCTCCGATTCGTTAAAGAATAGTTGTAGCTTTAAAGTAACCAGGATACAGTGCTGGATGCTGTTAAGTTTAGCATCAAAGTTTTTCCCCAGGTTATATCAGGAAAAGGGCCGAGTGGAGACAAGTGCAAAGCTGCTCCCTGAACTTGAGAAGGGGCAGAAATCGAACCTGGCCTGCTGGGTCACACAGGACAGCAGGGGACAAGAGGGAAAAGGGAAAGTCGGGAAGGATCTCAAGAACCCGAACATGAATCTGATGCGGTGGAGGAAAAGAGGTCAAATATTTGTGTTTTTTTTTTTACATTTTGTGAGGTTCTGCAAAATTCTGGTCCCTGCCACGTGGCCTGAGCTGCTTGAGCACCTCTCAAGTCCTCAAGACAAGTCCTCGCAGCATGACGTGGGAAAACCCTTTGGTCTCAAAGTGCTGCCATCTCCTCCGACGTGACTGCCCGCTTCGCCTCCTCACCGGTTTTTCCTCGCTTTGCGGAGAAAGGCAGGGAAAGGAGGGACTCAGGCACCGCAGGGAGAGGTGTCGGGAACACCAGCGAGGCCAGGAGGGAGGCTTGCCAAGCACCATGTGAGCGACAGGGGACTGCTGATCTCCAGATGATAACAGCTCAGATTTCGGCCTCGCCGTCACGCTCGGCGTTTGCTGAACTGCGCGGAAACTACACAAACCCAGATTTAGAAACCGATGGCCTCGGCGCTAGCTAGGAACAAAAATACGAGAAAGCTTTCCTGAACTGCGGCCTAACGCTGGCATAAACCTAAAAACTTCCCGCTCCTCGCATCGGGCGCTTGATGGTGGCTGCGTAGTGCGGGGCAGAGCTGAGTCCTGTCTCAACAGATACTACAAAGCATAACTGCAAAAGGTTAGCTCTAGTTACTCCTGGGATTGAGCTGGTTTAAGGTCAGCTATATCCAAACAGGACCTTACTAATATTCTCCCTAATCATAATTCATAGGGCATTCCCCAGGAGAAGCACGCCAGAGATTCTGCTTTGGATTTTATCTCAAGTGTTTAGATACAGCATGAAAAATACGCCTAACGAGCACTGAGACGTACCGCAGCCTAGGTGTTACGGTCAAAATACATCCCAGGATCCTGAAAGCACGCTATGACCACGACTGCTCTGACAGAGTTCTGTATTTTCATCAGGAACAAGTTTCAAAGGCTTTAGAAAAGGCTGAGCCTTGTGTAAATCAGGAAAAAAAATCATTTTAACAATGCAAAACAGCCAAAATCCGTGCATTTTACCTGCCTGTACACGTGTGTATTAATTTCAAATAGTTTCCACTGCTCCAGAGCTATTAGATCCTGCCTGGTTTTGTTGTGTTTGATCAAGCAAGCTGCTTCCGATTATATAAATGTTCCTTACAGCATTTGTTTCATAGGTCACAGGGAGGGGAGCGAACCTGTTATCTGCTCTGGGAGCAGTAAACACTTGGCCCACGTGGTGCAGCGCCCAGATCCACATCCTGAGCCCTGCCGGGAATGACGGTTAGACCCCAAACAACAGAGTCACAACGCTGCTGGAAATAAAACGGTCTCTGCTTTCCTGCAACGAGTGAATGTTTAGGCAAACAAAAACATTTATGAAGTAATAAAAGCAATCATCAGCCCGTGTAAGTACTTCTACTACTCCCTCTCCCTCCATCGAAGAGCAGGAATTAACACCTCCCAAGGAGGTGCCCTCTAAACTCCCAATTTTATCCCAATTTAAGAGGTATAAATTAGTCATAATTACAGGTGTCCCACAAAATTAGGCACCCTGTATCGTGATAAAGCACAAGGAAGTGTGGAGCACCTGCTAATTCCACACCGACCCCGGGGAAAAGAGCAACCCCCATGACTACATGGCCAAACACGCCGCTTAAATGAACACGTGTCGTTGAATCACGGATGTTGAAAATGATTCTCCTTGAGAGAAGAGGTATCAGAGAGTTTCTCCTTGATTTGGAAGCTGTCACGAGCTCTAACCTCAGCGCTGAGAGGCAAAGGAAGGGAGAAGTGCTTCCGTTCCTGCTCGAACAGTCGGACTCCGTTAAGCGGGGATAAAAAAAGGAAAGGACGCCGCGTACTTACCGTGGAAGGACGAGAAGAAATGCTGAGCATCCTCATGGAGGCTTCCATCTGCTGCGGTGGAAGGAAGAAGTTGGGAACAACCACGGGATCAGGTCTGAGCAGAGCTGTTAAGGAACAACCTTTGGCAGTGTGTGACCACACAAAGCTTGACGGGGCTGCAGGCGGGCGACGAGCCTCATTGTAACAGCTCCGAGTGGATCCCAGGCGATGAAACTCATTAATTTTAATCGCTATGCTCTCATTCTGAACACTGAATACTGGTTACAAATGGCAAGGAAGTCCTCACCACACTCTGAAACACGACATAACAAGGACTTAAGTAGTTGACCTTCAGGACCCCTTCCAACCCAAACCATCCTGTGACTTCTCACACCTTCCTGGCCATCAGTTCTGGACTTATTTCACAGGGAAGAGCTCCACATGGTGAATTTCTCTTTCCTGAGGCCAATATAATTCTACCTAAGCAATAAGATATGGTCCTTGAATGCAATTTGTCCTTAAGGAATGGGAAGGATACAAAACAATTGTTGGTTTCTCAGACTTTCCTGACTCTGCCCGTGGGTCTTCATGGCTGCCGTCAGAAAAGCCACCGATGTTTCCTCCTGAGCCTGCTCGGGCAGATCCACCCTTCGCAAAGATCTCATTGGAACCACTTTTTTCCTCATCTTGACCATCTTCACCTAAAACCTCACCATTTGCCTTCTCTCGCGCTGTGGTTTTTGGAATGGTCAAACCAATGACTCCTGGAAATTCCAGAAGTTCTTCGGAGGCCGCACGAAACTCTGCGTTTTGCTTTATTTGCTCAACGTTCAATGTTCCATCCCAGTTGCCATTTCCATTTCCTACAGGGCCACCACCTGTGCGATGCACTTCTGAGCAACGAGCAGAACAAAACAGCCCCTTCTCAGATTTTTCAGTGACACCGTTCAAGCTCTTGAAGCCTTCTACTCCTGCCCAAGGACTGCTCTGCTCTGGGCAGGGGCTAACGCATGGGCTAAGAGCGGTGAGCACGCTTCGGTTGTCACCTTGCGGTACGCTGGACAACGAGCTGCTCCTCCTGCTGTTCCCTTTTAGCAAACAATCTGCATCCCCCTGATCTCCAGGCCCCACGTTTAGGGCCTCCTGCTCAGCGCCCAGCTCCGCTTCTGAGAGCACGCTGGACCAGGGACTGGTTTTGCCAGTCAGGGTTGTTATTTCGTTAAGAGTTCGCGGTTCTATAACGTCTTCCTCGTATTCTTCTTCGCTGTGGGGCTGGAGAGCAAAAGCACCTTCATCTCTCTGGATGAAGTCCGTTGGCAAAGGATGCTCGCTTTCAGGCACCGCTTGGTCTAGCAGCTCCTGCAGGATGTGTCTCCCAAGAGAGCACGACAGCTGCGTATCGCTGCAAGCATTGGTCGAGTCCGACTCACCCTGGCCTTGGTGCACTTCAGTTCTGGCCTTTCCAGCCTTCTGGTGGGGACCATGAGCAGCACTCGGCTTTCTGCTGTTGTCTTGATGCCCAACAGAAGAGTCTTTACTATTTTTAGTGATGGTCTGTAAGTCTGATGAACAGAAATCAGCATCAGGAAATGCACAGGGCAACCATTCGCCTTTTAGTTGATTTACCTGGGCTTTCTGCGGAAAATCAGTTCAGCTTACCAACTCTAATCAAGTAACAGGTAATCGTTAATTAAATACTCATACAGCAGAAATTCACTCAGGAATATTGTTCAGTTGTTGTGGCAAAGTTATAAGGACTGTAAATGATTAGCTGCTTGTGCTCCAGACACAGGTTCTGAAAAGGGATGGTTGAATTAGGAGCCTGGACTTTAAGGGAATATATGCAATCCTGAAAATCTCAGGGGATTTTACAATTTCTTTAAAAAGCCGTGATCACCTGGTTTTGGTTCCTAGTTAACAGATCCTATCCAATTCTTAAATTCCCTGAAAAATTAGTTTGCCAGTGTTAGGTTAAACGGCAAAGTACTGCTTCTCTGAGACACGTGAAGAAGTCTTGCCATGAGGCAACGCAAAGGGGGAGGGCATTTGGAAACGAAGAGTTTGAGACAGATCGTAGAGAAGAATATGTAAAGAAGCAGTAAAAGCAATTAACAGAAAGAGAAGAAAACAACAAAAAAGCAAAACCCTGGAGAAGAAACCATAAGAAAATCAAGGTGGTGATGCAAAAAGGGCAGGTTCTGGCATAATAGAAACGTGCCCTCCAACTCCATCTCCTGGAAGTGGTGTTTCCCTGCAGGCAGCTGGAGGCAGAAGCAGCACAGAATAACTCTAACTGGCAGCTCCCCGAGCCACAGCTTATCTCCTATGCTACATTATTTTAAAAACACTAGCATTGATTTGGTTTCTTAGTCGTTATACTGTTCACTGTGCCTCTCTGGTATAACATCACAGTGGCCTGAATGATTACGCTAAAATAAATTAAGTGCCCTCATGAGGAAAGTTAGAATGGAGCTGGTAGAAATGTCAGGCAAAGTGAAGAAAGCACAGATCTGAAAACAAGGTGTTAAAAAGAGATATGAGTTCCTTCACTGTTGTGTCATCTTCTGGCCTTATTAAGAATGGCTTTGTGTACTAATAATATGGAAAATTAATTGCACCGATGCCTGTAAGGGACTAAATGTAATGACTACGATAAATAGAAAATAAGCTGCTTACTGAGAGCTTTGTCTCACCTATCCTAAGAGTTTTACTTTAGCTATTCATCGTAGGGCATAAGTTTCACGTGAAAACAGATCTGTGCCAATTCCTCTCAGCAAAGAGCCGCAGACTCAGCTCAGAACCATCCTGTGGACCTTCCTTTTTTCTGAACAGACCTTGAAATTTTGGTAGAATTTAGGCTATCCTGAGAGAGCCTTAGCTCCCATCTGACCCAACTGTGTTTCAACTCAACACTATCTCTACTGACAGAAGTTTGAGAATCTCTTCAATTGATCTCAACTACATGAGAAATTTGAAGATATTTAAGGCAGTTTCTGACCAAAATTCCAGGTCAAGTGCCAGCTTACCATTGATGAGGCTGCTGACCTGAGACACCAACTGACTCGACTTTTTCAGAAGATGGTATCCGTTGGGATCCGCTTCTCGGCTCCTCAAGCCTTGATGATCACTCTCCTGCTCTTCACGGCTTGGTTTGGGTGTGTTACCGCAACTGAAGTCAGGAAAAGACCTGGTCAGCTTCTGACTGAAGTATCTCTGAACCTCATCCAGCTCAGTCAAGTTTTTTCTGTAAGCAGTGGTAAAAAATTGATAAAAACAAAACCCCAAACCACAACCAACCTACGGCAGGCTGGTTCTATTTGTATCATTCCCATCAATTGCACGTAAAAAGGCAAACACAGGATTAAGGATTGTTACTGAAAAATAGATCAGTAGGTAAGTGCTGAGGTTGCTCTACCTAAGCAAAAGGACAATGCTTTCTCAAGGACAAATTTAGGCTGGAAGTTAAAAAAAAGGAGCTAGTTTTAAACGTACTCACTCAATGAAAGTTGGATTTAAAATGACCTTCCAGCAGAAGTCTTAACGGCAACGTTATTACTTTGACTTTATGACTGAGAGTGATAAAAATCTAAGGATTTATGTCTGCTTAAGTTCTAAGGATTTTATGATATATCGCTTGCGGTAGCTGAGGAAGGGATGGAACGACTCAGAGTCTCTTTCAGTCCCATATTCCTACAGGTAATGAAAATTCCTCTCCCAAAGTTTAGACCTGATCTATAAACCTAGAATCTAGTCAAAAGGAAAATAGGTCCTTCTGGAAAGAATAAAGGCATCCTGCTGGGAAAGGACATCCAGCTACATGCATGACGGAAGTTCTTACAGGCTTGTTCTTCTACCCATGAAAAGCAACTCAAAGGACTGTTGGCTTAATAGTGTGCACCGTGTTACAGATGAACAGCGATGGACAAAGCAAAGCATTCAATTTAGATTTGAAAACACTGCTGTCATCGTTTCTTTGGAGACTTGCTACATTGCTAGGACACCTCAGACCTAACGCTGAGTTGCCCCCAAGTCCCTGCTTTTCCAATTTCATCTCATCCTGCTGTAAATCAGAGATATCCCACTGATAACTTTTAATCAGTTACTGTATATTTTCATTTCCTTTAAAATCACATGCCCGAATTCATAAGTTTCAAGCTCTGCTTGCAAATCTAAGGCTTTGCACTACTATTTTGGCTACAGCTCTGCCTTACCTGAGAGCAGTTAGAAGAGAAGCGCGTGAGGACAGCGATAACGAGTCCACCTTGGCTGCCCGCTGTGCGTTTCCTTCCGCTTGCTGCAAGGACTCATGAAATCTGCGCACATTCTGCATATGCTCTTCATGACGAGGGGTGTGCGTCTTCGGGGAATTAATTCTGCTAGGAACAGGCCTGCGTTTAACCACAGAAAGCAGTTTGGTATCTAATTTTGTGAAGTCTGCTAACTAAGAACATGCAACAGCTTTAAGGATATGCATAGCTACACATACACACCCTGGTGCTTGTTTTAAGGGATATTGAGCAGAATTTCTGCAGGATATCTGACAGTGATAATCCTGGAATGTGCAATATTGCAGCATTTCACCAGCCACAGACAGGAGATATGGCAAAATGAAGGGGATACACCAGTACCAACCAGTTCTAACTTCTTACTACAAAAAAAAAACTTACTCCTCTAAAGGCCTGGAAGAAATAATTGCCCATTTTAGCATTGGCATGGTGTAAATCCTAAAGCAGAAGGCTGGAAATGCAACAATCAGGAATCACCGGTGAGAAAAAGAAGATCTGGATTTTGTAGCAAGGTACCTGTCCCAAGATTGCCATCTCCTGGGCTCCTCTCACTAGTGAAGGGAATTTGGTAAAATCTTTAAGTCCATACACCGGGAAAGACCTCTGACAGGGGAACATGTTTTCAGATATGTGGACTCCTGAGTCCCCAAAATGACCAAAATGACCCACAGCCAGTTGACTTACGGTTCTCGAGTAGGAACACTAGCTTCCTTTGACAAGGTATTCGACATCTGCTTGGAAAAGCTTGTAACGTTACTGGGAAACGCTGGAAAGCTGTCCTTCACCTAGAATAAAGAGAAACACCACACGTGAGATTTCCACAATAAGAAAACAAAGAAATTAAAGTACTGTCTTGCTGAGCTAACAAACAAAAGCCTACATTTTCTAAATTACCACTTAACAACACTCTTATTTCAGAAACGTTTACTAGAAGGCAGATTCAAATATCAAAATATAAGAAATCTGTTTTAAAGCCTTTGTTCATTTGTAACCACAGCTTCCAATTTACATTTTCCAGTTTCAACCTTGCTGTGTAAAGCAGGCATCCAAAAAAGGGAAACCTGGCTAATAACAGAAAATAAAAACCACAACAACACACGCTGAAAGTAGTCTCATAAAATATTATCAAAACCATAAAATGTTAACTTGGCAACAGGATAAAATTCTACCTTTTTGCTTTTAGTAACTGCACGTTTTACGTGTAGCACGGAAAGGATTGATGGATATCCCCCTGCCTTGCCAAAGAGTAAATGGATGGAGAGTAGGGTGCAGTGACTCCATTCCATGTGTGTATCACATCCCAGTACAACTGGAAAGTCTAGAGACTACAACACACACGTGAAATGGAAAATCTTCCAAAAAACTAAATCTCTGTCAAATTAGAAATTTCCTAATTGGCAGAATAGTCAATTTAAAACACGGTTTTGGGCATCAGCTACCAACCAAACAGAACAAGGCCTGGCTCCCAAAACCACAGAATCTCCTCCTAACGGTAAAAAAATAATAAAAATAATAATAATAATTTTTAAAAAGCACCCATGAGGCAACAGCAGAGTGATACAAGCCACTGGAGACGATCATGACTGAGGTTTAAATGAGTGCTGTAACTACTGTTGTCCTGCAGGTACTAAGGAACCCTAAAGCAATATTGTTAAAGAATGGATTATGTGTTTTTTATTCATTTCTTTAGAAACCAAGAGCCAGCGCTGATTATTAGGAATCTAATTTGATATGCAGAGGGTAAGAAATTCAGCTACATACTGAAGAATTTGGAGTCTGGGTCCGAATCCTGGCCTGCTTTTCTTCTTTGAGGTTACTTATGTTTTGAAGGGGGGAAACTGCTATTTTGATCTGTCCTCGGCACTGCCCACTGAAGTCTGTAATATTGTACCACCCGCACACTAGCTGGAAGCCAGAAAGAAGAGGAGAAAGGTCCACCGAAGCAAATCCTATCACCCGCTCGGTCTCTGAGGAAGAGGAATATAAAGCACATATTAATTTAAGCTGCCTGAAAAGGAAACATTTTCACAAAGGCCAAAAGTCAGTCAGTTATACAGGCCTTGAAACGCTTCGAAGCTTTGCAGGGAAAGACATAAAACTCAAAAAAAAAAGGAAAAAAATGGGTTAAAGGCTGACAGCTCTCATGAGGTGAAGAGCAAGAGAAGAGTGAAAAAAGTGGTGTAAAGAATAGGGGTTAAGAAAATACAAAGAGACTTAGATTTGGGTTTTTACCAGCCTTCAAATTAAGATACCTGTGGTGTTTGGCTGAGAAGGAAAAATTGTTTCAAGCAATTAAAACAGCTTTGTCCCTGCAGATAAGCCAAAATGTCTGTCCCTATTGTGGTTGATAACCTGAATGCTGACACCGAGGGCAGAACAGAGGCTTTGATGCAGGTGTAAGGAAGGACAGAAGGTAGTTCCCAGCCCATCCAACACTTTATCAGAAGGACTAATTAACAAAGGCTTATACTAAAGTGAAAAATATTCAGTTTGAAAATAGGCTAGAAATAAAAGACAGCCAGAGGCTTGTAAAAATGAACCCGACAGCCAATCTGATGGCCTCAGCAAATGCATTCTGCCTCCAGAATTGCATTCCCACTTCAGAAACTCACGTTTCTTCCCTTCTCATGTTGCCTAAGCTTTCAAAAATGCCCACTGGCTTTATGCTGTTTCATTTCTTGTGCGGCATTTTGTCTTTTCTGTCTTGCAAATTTATCTGAAGTGCGGAACAAACAATGCTGCCCAAGAAGAGGATGTCATTTGGATTATCTTAGCAGCTACGTTCAGCTAAAAACGTCTCCGCAGAAACAATGAAAGTCCAGGGCAGGGAGAAGGATTGGCAGGAGAATCGCTGCGTACGCACGGCACTCTGCATAATGCAGAGAGAGGCTGAGTAACACAGGAAGTTTATTTTTGAAGCAAAAATTCTGCCAGCTGAACTTCAATACATGAAAAGAAAGGGGGAAAAAGATCCAGATTTTAAAGATCGCATTGTAGATGTTTGAAGTAAAGAGGTAGAGCTGTCTCCCCAACAATAAACACACTGACTTGTAAACGTGTGCTGGGCTGGTATCCATTAAATATTGAAGTATCTGGGTTGGCAGCAAGACAAGAAAATACCAATTTTCTTACCAATGACCTATGAGCAGTAACTTTTATCATTTAACAATATTTAGAAGGTTCAGTAAAAGTGCTTACAAAGAGCTTGTATTTGTTATTAGGCCTCCAACTGACCCAGTGATTGCTAATACTGCACACAAAAATAATTCTTAGAACATACCCATGTCACTAAAATGTTACTTGAAGGTGAAAAACACAGTAAACAATTTAGGTTCAGTGGGAAAATCCAGCCTCTAAAATGCTGTCAGATTAAAAAATGGAAATGCAAATGAACCAAACCTTGCCAGAAGATTAATGGGGAAAAGAAGGATGCCGAGGGGCAGGAAATCAATGTGTGTTTATCTCTAGTATCCTTTTAGTGAAAAGCCAAAATATCTTTACAATTCCAGTCTTCAGTTTACTTGAAGTGACCCAAGGAAAGGGATGCAGAAAAACTCTCCTCTCAATAGAGCTCTACAAATTTTACCTGCTGCTTTGTGCCACACTTTGAAGACCAAGGTTTGCTGTGGATCCAGCAGCAGTTCTTTGGATAATCTGTGAAGAATAAAATCATATTTTGGTATGAGAAGTAGGAAAAAGAGCAAGTACAGTAAAACGTCTGTGAAGATTCAGTGACTTTGTATTTACCCAGACAAATCAGTTTCTTCCTGGAGCAGAAAAAAAATAAGAAATCAAGTCCTCATAAGCTTAACTACTTTACGTGGTTTGGGCTTTTGATTATTCAATAAGTATTTCCCTCTCCTCACTCTTGTAGATTTAACAGTTAGGATTTGGAAACCACAAGGAATCTTACGAAAGAGAAACAGTTGGCCTCTTGACTCAGTAAGGACAGAGACAGCAAAACACTGGGGTTAAAGTTGAAAGGTGTAATATCTGAAGCTGATTTCTGGAAAACCAAACCAAACCCTGAACATTGAAATGACAAATATCTTAGCGGAGCAGCTTTTAAGTTGCTTAAAGCAATTCGGATATGAGTTGGGGCATAAGCAACCTCAGAAACAAACCTTTAATCTTCAGCTAAAAGCCCACTCCTGGGCAGTCACAGGAGTGACTGAGTGATTCGCAAGCATTTTGTGGTGGACAAAATAAACCAGGCAAGCTTTCCTGTTGCCTGTATCGGACTTGTTTCACCTCGTTTTGAAAACACCCTTGGCTATTGCTTTGGCATTAATTTAAGATGTGGTTTAGAAGCACTGGAGAAAGAACAAGACTGCAAACATAGGTTTGTTACTGACTGTTACTAGGTATAAATTGATCAGCTGAGGTGTTTTGGAGCGGTCAATTCACCTGCTCCAACCTAGGCTCTGATACCTCAGTCCGAGCTGTGTTTGCTGTACTGATTTGCCAGTTTGCTAAGCATAAACCAAAGGAAAATGGACAGAAAAAGGCAATAAGCCGGATCAAATCTTAATGAATCTTCCCAAGAGACCTTTAGCCATTACCTCTAGATGGAGAAACTATGGATGAGTGGAAACAAACTGACTCACCAAGGTCTTAAGCCGCAAAAACACAGTGCAGCCAAGGTTCAGTGGAGGTCAAAATGCCCTTCCTCATGTTAGCTTTAAGATCAAGCTTCCTCACGTAACTTTTTACCCTAATTAAGCATGTGGCAATCGTAAAACATGGAAAAAAGCATTTGAAGCTGAACAAGACTGCTCTTCAAAGCTGGCCAAAGCACCTTTTGGAGCTCGCTGGATGAAAACTTGGAGCTTCTGAATGAAAGGGAGCCTAAGCTGACAGCTCGTAAAACCCACGAGCAGGAAACAAAGCAGTAAGCAGAAAGGCACCCCTAACTGGTGTGTTATTTTCACACCCAGCTGCTGGCTGTCAGAGCCAAAGCACGTCTGTGTGAGTGCACAGCACGTACCTTGCTTGCTGCTGAAAGTCCCAGACGGGTGAGTCTGTGTTTTCTATCACCGAAGTGGTTACCGGAGCATCCGTGCCAGCTACAGCAAACGTCACGCAGCTGCTGGGTGCCGTTACTTCCCGTTCTGTTAGAGGGCTCCCTGAAATGATATGGAATTCAAGTCAGATTGGGCCCAAGGATAAAAAGCTTCTTAATAATTTCTGTGGAAAAAAAAAGGTAGATCAGTTAAAAAGTGATCATTAAGAAATAAATTCAGCGTCTAGGAAATAGTCCTTTTCTCTGGTGGACCTGACAATACTTAATGTTTGCAAAAAGGGGCAACTATTACATGGACCTTTTATAGAACAGAAACTGGAATATTTAAGGACGGAACAGAGAAAACGTTTGCCCAAGATCATCTGAGAAGTCAGAGGCAAAGCTAGGAATAAAACCCAGATCCCTGGGACCCTGTTCCAGCACTTGATTGCTAAGAAACTGCTTGTGTGCTCCCACCAGCCCTGCTGCTGCATCAGTGGGGGATGGAGCTCGATATTCCCCAGATGATGCTGGAAATTATGGATTAGAAAACATTGAATGAAAGATGCAGGAATTAAACAGTCACCTGCGCTGAATTACAGCTCAAAAAGGAACCTCAGGGCCCCTGGGGGGGACATGCAAAGACACTTAGGAAGGAATCAGCAGATTTCTACCTCCCTGCTACTTCCCCTCTGCATGTGACCCTTCCTCCAGGCTCGGACCCTCTTAGTCACTGTCACTTCAGTGGGATTAATTTGCTGCAGCGTGTTATGGCTTGCAGAGCTGTAGAAGCTTTTTATTGCTAATGGAGCCGGCAAAATCTGCTAGGAGAAATGGAATTAGCCAAGGGGAAACAAGGTCACACTCTGCCATCAAACACGGCCCCGTCGTTACAGACTGTGTCCTCATCTCTGCTTTCCAAGGACTCTGCACGTGGCTTTGGACTTCTCTTAGACTTTGCAACTCAGAATGATCACAACCTACGAGAATGAATCTGATTTAATGACAAAAAATCTCTTTTCTCTTGCAGTCTGATTCTCCACGAATATAAATGCGATTGGTTTGCTGTAGCTTACGGAGCGACCACTCACTTATTATCCCTGAACCGTGAAGATTTACCTAAGAAAAGGATTTTTTTAAAAATTTTTTAATATGAAAAATGGCTTCAGTGAAAACATGCCACACGGAACCCTCAGTTTGGCAAGAGTATAGGCATGGCAAGTCAAACAGAGGCGTGGGTTGTGTGAGATCAGCTTTGAGAAATGAGCAGGACTTGCCTAGACCAGCTCACTGGCTCTTGCACGTAAAGGCAGACCTAAAAAAAAATTAAAAATCAATTTTTGTTGTCAAAGTTGGAGTCATTCCATTCCTTTCTGACGTCATGAAATTTAGGTTCATGGATAAAAAAGAAAAAAAATGGGGACAAGTGACTTCAGAACACGAAAAGTACCAAGAGACTTGGGAAAACATTTGGTAACTTCACTCCATTTTTGAAAATTGCGCATCTGAAGCAGTTCTTCCAAAACCGCTGGAAGTTTAACACCCATTACCTCCTGGACTTTTTATCTGTAACACGGTAATGAAATGTTTGTCCTGAAGAATGCCAATTCTTGTTGTAACCAGCTTATTTATATGCCCTGTTCCAGCTGTCTCACAGTGAGTTCCTTCTAAAAATAGCAAGAGAAGATAATTCCTTTGAAGACAGAAACATTGTCGGAGTGTACAGCATCAAAAGACACCTCCTTATCACTCCCAAAACTTCGCAGTAGCAAATAACGTTGCATCAAGTTTCCAAAGACCATGAATTCCAAAGGACGATGGAATCACTGATTATAAAAAGCCACCTGTGAGGCTCACTATGGATCAGAATGAATTAAATTAGGGCTTCTGTTTGACACTCTTAGCTGTGAGACCAGAAAATGCTGAGGGCTTTTCTTCTGGCATGTCACCTGGACTAGGAACTAGTTGGTTTTAAGGGAGACACGTCCAGGAAGCTCACCTTGAGTCAGTTCCTTACTCATATTTGCTAACGCTGCATATTTGTATCTGTAATGGTTCAAAAAAGACCTGATTGCTGTAAGTGCTGAGCAAACACGACGTGATCAGGTCATGCAGCACTGAAGGTGCCCAAGGTGGGGAAGCACTGCTCACCCTTAATAAACCACATTCATTTACAGACTGCGACTTGAGGCAAACGAGGCTTCCGAAACTGGAAACTCCCCACGTTACCTGACTGCACATCCAGGACCAAGCATCGCTCGCTAGGAAGGAATATTTTAATATGCTTAGCATAAATTTTAAAGAGAAGGAAATTCGTCGGTCACGCTCAGCACACTGAGTAGCCACCTCGCTGTAATTCCCACCGCACAGAGCGAGAAGCAGAGCGACGAGCCTGGGGGAGTTCAGGCTGCTCTGCCCTTACGCTGCCCTTCCTCCGTGCTGCGGCTGGCAGCCTCCAGATAGCACAAAGAAGGCAGCCTTACAAATTGATGATACGCTAAAAATGCAAATTGGCAAGAGTCTTTGAGACAGGAGGAGCCCGGGGTTAAGTTATTCAGATAATTCTTAACTGCAGAATTCAGCTGTCATCTCTAACAGTGAACGCTGTATCATTTATGTTTTGGTTTTTATTATTAGAGATAGGCTGAAGAGTTTAAATTCCTGCTTCCCCTCGACTTATACCGTGATGCAATGGTCTCAGGGTTGCAATACTGAGAGCTAAAATCAAAACCCGCTGCGTTCATTCACTGCTGGAGTAAGACGGAAGAAAATTCTTGGGTTTTTTGTCTCTAAATTGCTCCTTGCAGTATCTGTAACGAGCGGAACCCAGGAAACAAACAAAAATACACACACACACAAATTAAAAACAAGCAAAGCCAACAACGAAAAGCCTGCTGGTGGCGCTTTACCTTTTAAACTTAGATGCATTGCTCTTTCCACCAGGATATTGACAGCAACCGTGTTTTCCAGAAACTCCTCGTCGCCTTCTTGGGGTTTCTCACTGGGGATTTCTGAACTTAGGACATCCAGGTTCTGACAGTGATTTTCAGGGACCTGTTGGCTCGGATCAGGCGCCTTCTCTGTGCTTTCATCTTCACTACTGCTGTACTCCTCAGCACAGTGAAGTCTGCTGGTCAGGGCAGCAGAAGCGGAAGAAAGGGCAACGTGAACACGTACAGCAGCCCCCGCTAGGTCTGCAGCATTGCATCTGAACAAGGGGTAAACTCCTGCAAGAGAATTCACAAACAACCAGCTAAAGAAGAGAAAAAAAGGATAGGATCTTGGAAAAAGCTGGTCCGGTTCATTATTTTAAGGTATCTCAGCAGAATGAATTTTGATTTTCAATGTAACCTCTAAGCCAGGTATCACCCAGTGAAGAGTTTCAGCTTGGAAAGGTACAAATAATGACCAAACCTGCAAATGGTGCACTTCATTTTCTCACTAGCAGTTCAGATTGCTGTTTGAAAACACGTCAGCTTCCTGAGAGTCCTGTGAAGAGCACCTCTGCATACACACACCATCTTCTCTTGCTTAGTCCTTTGCTCTGACTACAGCCATTCAGCCTCCTTGAGATGTTCTGTTCTCACTCTATTACGATGCCAAAAACTGCCACTCTCAAGAAACATTCCTCATTAATCCAGCTAGGCTAATTGCATTCCCTGTTATTGATCATGGCTACCAATTTTGCATCCATTTAAGCTTTGGTTTTGAATCCAGAGGGGCAAGCATCTGAATCTTGTTTATCTTCAATGAAGAGTTGATATATAAAGGACATAAAGGGTGTAAGTGCAGTTTTTTCTTGATTACGGATTTAAGCAACGACAATAAAGAGGACTAAAACACGACAACGTTCTATAAGAACTTACCACCAACACTCAGCGCTTTCCTTGACCTCTCTGCTAACGCTCCAAGGTCGACGTAGGCAGATCCAATGAGACGATCCGTATCAAGAGGTCTTTCCACGTCATTTTCTTTGCCATATGCCCACCACACCTGGATTTCTAATTTCTCCTCCCTGAAGAACCAAACCAGCCCTTGGCTCCTTCGGAGGGTCACCTTGTTTGGTTTCTTAAAGCTCACCGTGACGTTCTTTGCGTCGTCACTTAATTTTGGCCTCCTAAGCGAAGTCCACGTGGCTTCCTGATCGTACAGCTTATACCTGAGGTAGCAGTAGGTGCTTCTGTTCAGGTGCATCTGCCCTGCGAGCAGCATGCAGTGGACGGGCAGCCACACCCTTCGGGTCGAAATGGTCACAGCCACTGGATTGTCACTCTGATCCCATTCGTCACTCTCATCCAAACTGTCCTCGGGGCTCTCCTCGCTGTTCCATCCCAGGAGCTTAGCAGCCTCCAAAACACGCTCTCTGTCACCGTGATGAGCAAAAGTCACGGAAAGTTCCAGTCCTCCCCCAACGGCCTGCATGATGTTTGTGCGGTGTGAAGGCGTTGCATCTTCAGCTAGGGTAACGGGGTACCAGCCTGTAATACCTTCAGGAAAAGAGATCGTAATTAAGCTTTTGCTACCCTCTGAAAACGTCAGCAAAAAAAAATCCTGCACTCTGGTCACTAGTTAAGAACCAGTCCTCGAAGCGTCCGTTTCTTGTGAGTTTGGAATTCATTTCTAGCCTGAAAAAGCAGCAAATTGTTAGACCCCAGACATCCTCAGGTAGTGCTGATCCAAAATGCGTTTTACTTTCCATTTCATTAACGATACTCATTTTACAATGTGATTATATCTCACGAATCTCCAACTATAAAATTAGGCGTTTCTCAGTTTTTTCCTCCTTTCTCCCCATTAAAAATAAACCAAAGACTTCATGGTTGGCGAAAATGAGCGCTACACACTGAAATTAAAGCAGAAATAAACAAGATGATAATGAAAACATAAATATGGTTACAAATACAGGATTTTTAATGAAGACGTGCAATATCTGAGAGAACTTCAGCCTAAAAAATATCAAAGGAATCAAAATTGCTTTAAGCAATTACAATAGGATGTACATGGAACATTGGTAGCGTAACGCTGCTGCATTACCTGATCTTCTTCTCAGTAGGTCTCTGGTTGGAATTGTAACTGTCCCAAGAAGATAATCTCTTGATGTCCGAGCTGCCAACGTGTCAGTGGCTGGAAAACAAATAATTTTGTAAATACGCCAAGCTAGAACAAAAGATTGAGAAGCTTTGAAAGAAATCTGTATCGAATCAACAGCAAACAGCTCACCTGTCATACTGGAAACACTTTAAACCCATGAAGAAAGGAAAAAGTCAAAACGAATGGTGCAGAAAATAGGAAGCCAAATTCTGCGAGAACCAGGGGTGTCAGCAAAGCTTGTCTGTAAGTGTTCTCAACGCACATTAATTACAGGATACGTGCTCCACCACCACTGAATTTGGAGAAGCTTTTGGGGAATGTTTCCATAGGTGAGCGTTAATTAATGAGCAGGGAGCTAGCGGTGTACATTACTACTCGGTTACTCTAACAACATGCCACTTCTTTTCTTCCCCAGAAGCAAGAAACAATGTAATCATATAGATTTTATTTATAAAATAATTCTACAGCGTGTTGTTGTTGTGTTATGAAAGAATCCTGCTTATCTGACATAGGATCACTGGAGGATTTTAAGCCGTCGTTTTTCTGAACCCTCATTACCTCATTCATAAAGTGAAGGCAATAAGGCATACACACACAAAGCCAGTGTGCTTCAAGAGTTAAGAACTATTAGTATTAATTGTTATCTTTTCATTTAAAAGGTGATCTTGATCAAGTGGAGCATCGGAAGCCTTAACTCTTTGTGCAAGGGGACCAGTACCTCCCAAAGCCTTCTCTGAAGACCGTTGAGGTAATTACATCTATTAGCAACTGCACGGAATAGTCTGTCTTCTAAATTAAAAATTAAAGGACTGGATAATTATGCAACTACATCAGTCATTATAATCACTACTAAGTCATTACGATCACTTTTTCTCCTTACCTGACTTGACGCTCTGATGGTAGACCGAGAAGACGATACTGGCAGACTGCAAGAGCTCTCCCAGACAAGAGGCTTCTCCGCTGCTTTTCTGGACGATGAGGTTACAAGGAATCTCTACGTGGTGCTCAAACTCTGGGCAGAAAGAACGAGCCACAGCTCGTGTGTTGCGCCTCTCTGTCTCAGGTAGGAAGGAGAGGTGCACGGAGACGTAAGCGTTAACTCCCACGCCGGCATAGTACTGGACCGAAGGGTTCTTCTCTGCCACAGCTCTTCATTTAGTATGTAAAAAGAAAACGATGATGAGAATGAATGTAAAGTACAAGAAATCTAAGATTTCAATTAATTAATTAATCAATTCTTACAAAGCTTTCAATTCTTTGTGGCAGAAAAGGAGACAAAACAACTTGTGTTTTAAGCCAAAACAGGCTTTGGCTGCAGATTACTTACATCTTTTTTTTTTTTCACCTGAACGCAGTAGGAAAAGATACAAAATGATGACAGGAGCTATGACAAGGCCCAACACTGGTGGCTGTGCTCTTACCCTCGTCAGGATCTGAGACCAAAGTCATTGAGAAAATACTCAGCACCTTTAAAAACATCCTGTACTGTAGATAAAGATGTAGGATAATTTCCCAGAGAACCCACTCCAGAAGGAAGTAAATGACCAAGCTACATTAGTTTTACACCTGATAAGCAAAAGGAGGTGAAATTAACAGATGGGGTGTTTTACAATAAAACAGACCCAGGTATTATTCAGGTGATACACCTGACGTATAAAGAGCTTGGAGGTCCTTCAAAATTAAGTTCTGCAAGCGCGATATGGTAGTAATCTTCATTGTAAGGAGTCTGCTTGAATTAACTAGGATCAGGAGCTCAGCAACACTAAGAAAAGATCAGTGGGTAGTACTCTAGAATAAGGAGTCATCCTCTCTTATCTCACAGAACTGACTCCCTCTTCCACCTTTTAATTTTACAGTTATAATGTGCAATTTTCAAGAATTAAGTTCATGTGGTACCCTGCAGTTAACAGCAGCAGCCTTCTGGAGAAAAGAGATGTGTCACTTACCAGTTAGTTTACCCATGTTTTCCCAGTCAAATTCAAGAAAACAAGTCTTAGCTAGGTTCTAAATAGCATCAGGAACACCAAGATCCAGTGCCCACACGGACAGCATTTTGCATCACCCTTCGGTGTAGGAAAACGTGGAAGGAAGTAGTACTGCACAAAAGGCTGAGGGACCAAAAGCTATGGCTAGAGCCTTGCTTGAAAGAATACCACAGGATGTCTTTCCCAGATCTTCGCTTTGCTAAAGTAGTCTAAACGACTTGATTCTCAATATTAGAGTCTCGAGCCTTCTGTAGAACGAATGCTACTACATTGTTCTGAGGTTTAAGGGACAAAAATAACCACTGATCAGAACCCAGTTTGAATCTCGGTCTCTGCAGATGGAAAGTTGGCCAGTTACAGTTTGTTCTAACCTAATGTTTCAGCCCGCTGCCTCCAGATAAAGCTATTTTAAGAGAAAAAAAATAGATATTTTTCTTTTAGAACTAGGTTTTACCTGGCTGCTGCTTGCAAACCAGCTGCTCTGTGTATTTGTACAGACAGAGAAACAGCCTGAGCGGTTGTTCCTGCCATCTTCACAAAGCGGTGGTATCTCACGCTCACATCAAGCAAGCCTGGATTCAGTGAAAGAAAGCAAGCAAGGAAACGGTCAGCTTCTTGTACAGTTGCATCCAAGAGAATCAACACTTAGTTATAACTCTTAATCCCAAACTTACTCTATGAATGCATAATAAAATCCATCTGGGAAAAACAGAGAGGTTTAGCTGGGAATCCAAGACTGTTGAGACTGGCTGAGCACAGATTTTAAGGACTGCATCCTGCAGCCTGCCCTACTGGCAGCTGGATCAGATGGTCGTAAATTTATGACACAGTAAAAGCAGGACGGCCTGTTTAACCCAGACGCGCCCTCATGTGTGCGTTTCTTGTCATAGTTTTAAAATATATTACTGCAGTGCTTCAACAGATCTTTTTAATAGCACTGCAGTGCCAAAAGCTTCAATGAGGTTTTCTGATGTGGCTAATTTATTACAAAATAACCGAAGTATACGGAATTCCCTCTGCGACCACAGCTTTTTTCTTATGGCCGCTTTTTCCAAGAAGCTGCCTTTCATTTTTACGGTTCATGCTAAGCCTCTGTGATGGAAAGAGGTTGTAGAGGTTTCCTCAGTGGCTTTCCCAGAGCTGATGTTTGTATAATTTGAAAAAACTACCGCAGAACAGAAAGATGCCTCTGCTCATACTGAAGCCCTCCTTCTGACCTCCCATTCCTTACCTTACATGGGAAACCTAACTACAGACTGTGGCTTATTCGGCAACAAAGCAGTTCAATACCTAGGAAGGACTTTTTAAAACTTGCTAGGACTTCGAGGTTGTTCCTGTTTTTCACTGACTCTTCACTAGTTGAAGAGTCCAGTGAAAGCTGGGAGGAAAATCACCCCTGGTTGATTAGCAGTTGTCAACACAAATACACATTAATTCATCTTGGCAGCGAATACGCAGACTCTCACCTTATATATGAGTGAAAAAACACGAGCCTTCCTCACCTGAAGACCGCAGGTGAAATTCCTCTGAGGAATCAGTCCTCGGGACCAGCGGAAGATTAAAGGTCTGTATGTCTATTTGCTCACGATGCTGCAGAGTCACCATGGCACACAGCCGCGACAAAGGCAAGGTCCCTTTGGCAACCATCTGGTCCCTGACATTTGGGTAGTAATACCTGGGAAGACACAAAGGAGCCATGTCAGTCATGCTACTTGGGCAACGACGAAGTGATCATGATTTTTCTCAAAACTACATTAAAATCCACTCTGTTTTGTGTGTCTTCAAAGAACAGTCTCCTGATAGCTAAGGGATAAATTCATGTAAGTGAATTCCCAAAGAAACAAAAAGAGTAAGTGCTCCAAGTGGGTAATGCTAAACACGTCCATTTGTACGAGTCGTAGCAAGGCAACTAGCAAAAACTCTACTCAAAATTGGCATCCCAAAGGAAAACAAGAGGATCTAGCACACAACATTCTCTCCAGTCTCAGTGCCTGGTAGTAAATCACAATGCTAGTTGTGGAACAGATCTGTGGTGCCAATTTGTGAGTGTATAATGAAACTCAAGACAGTTTCTAACTGGGCTACTCTGCTTCACTCAGCTTAAAACCTGTTTTGGCATCGTATCGACTTAACCAGGAGACCAGGAGAAAGGCATCTGCTGTGTTTTCAGCAGCAGTGACTGAGTAACGTGGTAGTAACACAGACTTGGGTTTCTCTTTGCATTTTAGGCAATGAATAGACTGTTTGAGTCCTGGGTAGAGCACTGCCTGACTTCTAGTCCCAACATCTTGTAGTACACCTGTTGGTTCCTATCCTTCCCCCCAGTGCTTCTAGGAGAAGTTCCTAGATGCTGACAGTGTCATAGCAAGAACTCTGATTTGGAATCTGGTAATCAGTATCTAAGCTCCTCCCTAATTACTAGGATCTGTTAGCAAGCTTTTTTCATTTCAAATATTGCGAGCTGGCAAGAAGATGTCTACGTAATTCTTAAAAGGTTTCCAGCTCAGGAATTTGATCCTTTGTCCCGAAACAGCCTAAACCTACTAGCCACTACGTGAGAGTGATTAGGGCAAGATTAAATTGAAGTCAGTAATAACGAACCTGGGGATTTTTAATAGCTTGGCTCGTTTCCTACAGAATGAGCAGATGATAGTTATTTTAATTAGGCTTCTCTAAAGTTGCCCATCTTTACGTTCTCTACTTGCTGTTACTAGTGATTAGCTTCAGTTGCCAAAGAAATTACGATTTGAACTTTGCCGAAATGAGGCGATTCCATCTTATCTAGATCATGAAACAGTGTGCAAATAGGCACAAACATAAGCTGACACTCTTCAGTGATCTAAGAAGAATATCAGAAATACAAAACAAGACAATACATAAACATTTTAGTGTGTATTCCCTTGAAGCCAGTGACTCATATTAGGGAAAAGACCAAAATAATGAAATCGTATTGCCAGGGTGCTATTAAAATGTAGACGTGCCAAGTATTTCAACGTTGGTTTTAGGTCACTATGCTGGTAATAAAGTGGAAAAAAAAAAGGAAAGTCCTACCCTATGTTACCCTTTCCTTGTTGCAGCTTTATTAGCTAGCACACGCTTAGCTAATGAGCTTGTAAGAAGAAAAGGCTAATCAGCACTTTTAGTGGAAAAAGGCTCAAATGTTTTAAACAACATTAACTGCAGATATTCAGCACCAGATGCTGATGAGTTAACCATTTTTTCCCTTACTATTCAATAACAATTTGTAGAGATTTTTCAGTTACAGACACGCCTCCACCTGCACTGCTGCGACATCTACGAAGAACATGATGTTATTCTGTACCTGCACCAGACTTCAAACTGGATTCCTCCTCCGACTGCTCCTGGTGCCGTAAAAGCACCGACCAGGAGCCTCTGAACCGGGACATCGGCAGGAACCAACAAGGAATGGTGATGCTCATCATTAAAGACGGGATCGGGAATGCACAAAGCGGTTGCTGTGCGAAAAGGCTTTAACTTGATGCCTACAAGTCAAACGGAGTTGGTTAAAGAGCCACTGCTGAATTCAAATCCAAGCAGAGAATCAGAATCACATTCTGAGTTTCAAACACCTGAACTGGTTTGGGGGAACTTAATGCAGAATGAGAAGTGTTTCGAAGACCTGTGTAAGGGACAGGAAAGCAGTGCTGGACCTGGAAGCAATGAGGCCACGTTTATGGAGTGTCACATACGTGCTAAAAATATACATTAGTGATTTAAAGAACACAGAGACAACACAGTCTTTTTGTATAATTGCAGTTATTTAAATGCTCCTTGCCACTCCCAAGGATTTAAAACAGGTGGTCTTTTCCTGGTGTATCCATAAAAATGGGTATCTCAGGATTGTGCATGCAAAGTCTTTGTTGAATTTAACTGCACACGGTCCCACTATTCCCTGCAAAGCTGTTCATGAATGTACTGTGTGAATGGAGTGAAAACCAGGCACCTTTTTTTGCTGGAAACTTTGCCATCTGCCTCAGCTGAAGCAGGCTTTTAATTTACTGACCTAGCCCAAGTACTAGAAGGTCAGTACCTGCTCTGAGCTGATCTCCGAGGAAATATTTAACTAAAGCTCTGAATAAGGAGGTGTCATAAAACAAACTCACCATCCTCGTGCAGTTCGGATCCCTGCAATGCACCAGAGCCAGGCTCTTGAACTGGGAAATAGTACTGCACGTAGCAGTCCGCCTCTCCCCAGACCGTGGACTGCAGGGGGGTGAGGCCTTTCACGCCCTCCACGTGAATCTCAAAGACGTGCTCCATCAGTTCTTCCCCTTCTCTCTCTAACGGCTAATAAATAAAATGCAGACGGAAAGGAAAACTGTTTAGGAAAGAGCACGTGAGGATTAGGAACAGGAGATTCGAAGAAGCTCAGACATCTGCCATTTTTTCCCTAAAGCTCGCAGAAATACTGAAAGCCCAATGGCATTTTTTCCTGCAGACACCAAAAATCACAGCACAAAAAACCTTGAAAGTCTACGTGTATACTACGTGTATACAGCAAAAGCTGTATGGTACAGAATGGGGCTGTGAAAATTAAGATTTTCTAGACTTTTTTTAATGCATTTTATCATGTAAATAGAAGGGGTGGACATGCAGGGCAGTAAGAAGGGGAATCATGTTCAGACTGGAGAGAAAGCAGATGAAAAAGGAGTATAAGTACTACAATTTTGTACAGAGCATAATCATCCATAACAAAGTTGGGTATAAAATCAAAAAGATTGGGGATCTCTGGTCTGTCGATGAACCCAAAGGTAAATTTTTTCATGTGTCCTTAGCAGGAATATAAAAAAAAATTTAAAAAGGCAATATAAAAAAAAAATAAGGGGAATTTAGCAAACAGTACCATTGTGGGCTTTGGGGGAGGAGGGTCCAGAGAGTGGGCAGGGCGCCGGGTGATGGGAGGCACCATTCCTTCTTCGTTTTTTAGCCTCTGCAGTGCCACGATTTGATCCGCTGAGCCCATCGCCAGAATGACGCGCAGGCTTCCACTTCTACTGCCGGTGAAGACATCTATCACGGGCATGTAGCTGTCCACAGCGACCACGGGGTACTGAGCTTGGAGGAGCAGGTGGGAAATCTTTGGATCCCTAGAACAGATTCAAACAAACAAAGCATGAGAATGAACATGAGATTGTATTTGATTAAGATCACACAACTCATTTTAGATGGAACATTCAATGTAATTAGAAACCAATCTATTTCTCTTCCCCCCAGAATGCAGCCCCATCCCATTACAGCCTTCGTAAAGCCTTCATATGATTTTTATGAGGTAGTTCAACATCTTTGGAGATGGACTTGGGCAGAACAATGAGCAGGGATGGTGATGATCTCCCAAAGAAGTGCAAAAACCTTTAATAACACGCTGAAGATACACACAAGCAAAAAAAGATATGCATGAATTTATATGTATCGCTCCTCTGGGCAGCTTGGTCTCGTGGGAGGTGTCCCTGCCCGTGCAGGGAGATGGAATTAGGTGGGCTTTAAGGCCCCTTCCAACCTAAACCCTTCTATGACTCTGTAAAACAAAACAAAAAAGACACAAAAAGCCAGCCACCAACAAATGGCACACTAATAATTAATAAAGTAGCTGCAAGCCAGCTCCAGCTCCAGCTGATTTCCACCTACGACTACTCTACCAAGATAAAAGGAATTAATCCCTTTCATTGGAAAGAATCTTTTCTGTCCAGTATTAATTTAAATTATTTTAATCTGGTATTTTATTTGACTGAACGAGAAGCCGAAACATCGGAGCAAAAAGAGCAAAGAGCTCTGGAGAGACCCACTGGATAAAATCACAATTAACACGTGTAGCTGACAGGTTTTTGACAGCACAGGCACGATCCTGTGCCATGCAAACTGGCAGCATCCCTAGCAATTGGATCCAGGCAGAGAAGAACCAAGAACAAAATCACTCCATCAGTCACAGCCTTGGGAAATCACCCATGGAATACTTTCTCCAGGGCAGTCACTTCGTTCCCATGTAGTTTTACTCTTTTATAGTTCCACAAGTTCACCTGGATCCCAGCCTGATGCTGCACAGGGTCTATTTTTCGCTGTCTGCTTCTATTTCTGTCCCAGGACACCATAATTTATTCAGACACTGATCAGTGTCAGAGCGTCAGAGGGAGCTCAGGCGTGACAAAAACGCCTTTTGCTATAAATCGTTATTAAGAACCCTCTCTTTAAATATATATAAATCATTAAGAAGCTCCCTTCTTTCCCTGAGCATCAGTTCGGATTTCTTCCGACCCACTAAAACACGGAACAAAGCAGTTTACTTGAATGAGACGTAGAACTGATGAAGAGGCAGCTTCACTAATCCCAGCAGCCTGTCACAGCCAGGGCTTCCCATCTTGTTCCACGCCTCGATAATCATGACGTTGTTCTTCAGCCGCTCCAAGTGCTTGGAAGTCAACGAAAAAGGCATCACCTGGAAGAGTTTAAGTCAGAATTAGGACACGGAACACGCTGGAAGTTATTTGATTTGTGCAGGGAGTTCTGGCAGCACGGTATTATTCCACAGAGTACAGACCTGTGTTCTTCAGAAGGGGAAATTAAAAATTAAATTGCCCTGTAAGCGTCAGAAAACTGCTAGGCTTGGAAAAGAGCAAGCCAGGAAAATAAATGCAGTTTATACAGATTTTAACATACGATCACACACTACCTTAAAAACAATTGCTTTTAACCTTAGTGCCTACTTACTAAATCACAGCTAAATCCTTTCAGGCATCTTGTGCTGTTTGTACATTTCATTTTTCCAGCTGAAGAGCGAGAAGTCTCACAAATCACTACACTAAAAAGAAAAATACTTCTGAGCATCCTGACTTTTCCAAGGAAATATGTCCGGAGAAGTATTGCAAACTCGAATTATTAAATATCTGAAATCCTGCTGTTTGCTGGGGGAAGGCTCTGGCCCATGTTAGGACAGAAACTCTCACTGCTGTGCTGATAAAACTGGTAAGAAGAAAGAGAACACCACCAGAGGTTCCTCCATACCATCTTTGGAACAGGTGTCGGGGTGGAATAGCACATTTAAATCAGCTGAACGTGGAAGAAAGGTGACTTGCCTGAGAAAAATTAAAGGCAGGTTGTGTCGTGCCCCATACGACAGCAGATCTTGTTGCCTCCTCCATGCTGAGCAGCTTGCAGTTTAAATACACGTTGCAAGAAGCGTGGAGCCCATACTGCTCAGCAACAAAATCCTTCCCATCAGGCACCATCAGCAGCACGTGCAGCAATAACCCCAAATCTTCCGATGCAGACGTTGGTGCCATGAGATTACGGGTCACAGAGGTGGATACAGCCCGTGGTGGCCACCCAACATTCGTGCTGGCTGCGCCCGTCTTCTGCAGGTCCTCACGGTTGCTGAATTTCACGCAGCTCTCCGTGTTCACACCGTTCCTGTTGGGCTCCCGGAATTCCAGCCGGGGACTTCTTACGGCGTGAGCTGGGGCTTGCTGCGCAGCCACCGCTGACCTGGCAGCGGTGCTGGTGAAGTCTTTGTTGTCAGCAGCGAGCTCTAACGACACCTGTACGGAACAAGGCAGAGCGAGCTGATCACAAGATGTGCCGAGACATGAGACTGCAACATGAACTCAAGAACAAAGCATTGCGCGGTTTGTTCAACAATTGTGTTAGATCATCACCCAAGTGCTTACCTTTAGCTACAAGCTACAGCTGTGAGTGCAAAATAACCTTGTTACAGCAATTACTGCTCAAGGAAAATCATGAAAAAGAATTTCACAGAATCACAGAATCACAGAGTTTCTAGGTTGGAAGAGAGCTCAAGATCATCGAGTCCAACCTCTGACCTAACACTAACAAATCATCCCCTAAACCATATCCCTAAGCTCTACATCTAAACGGCTTTTAAAGACCTCCAGGGATGGTGACTCCACCACTTCCCTGGGCAGCGCGTTCCAATGTCTAACAACCCTTTTGGTAAAGAAGTTCTTCCTAAGATCCAACCTAAAATTCCCCTGGCGCAACTTAAGCCCATTCCCCCTCGTCCTGTCACCAGGCACGTGGCAGAACAGACCAACCCCACCTCGCTACAGCCTCCTTTCAGGGACCTGGAGAGTGCGATAAGGTCGCCCCTGAGCCTCCTCTTCTCCAGGCTAAACAGTCCCAGCTCCCTCAGCCGCTCCTCGTAGGACTTGTTCTCCAGGCCCCTCAGAAGGGTTTCTCTCTCAGTGTTCTCTTTAACTATTCTTTCACCCTTAAATTCCTTGCTGCTTTTAGCTGGCCCTAAATTCTTGCCCTCAAGCCATGAAATACCCAGTTAAGGGAGATAAAATAATCAGACTCAAAAATTAAGAATTCTAAAAACGCCTGAGAATTAGGAGGAATGAGACGAGATACAGGGGAAAAAGATCCCAAGCAGTATTTATTGCTAAAGGGTATAAAAAGGGGATCCAGAGAAGAGGCCTTCAAGAACATCAATAGCCCAAGAAAGTTGATGTGGACTCATGAGCTGACATTCCTTGTCCTCCACGTCCTAGCCCGAATAGCTGGAGACACGTGTTGATGATAGGCTGGTGTTACACTGAGTGGGCGAAATCTAAGAGACAGAGCGGCCAAAATCAGTTTTCTTAAAAATAAACATTAGCTTCCCCTTCCATAAGTTCTTGCATTGAATTTTGTTTCACTGATTTCCTCCAATGCCTCCTTCCACATCCTGTTCTGCTCCACTGTCTCCTGTACCACATGCCATTTCTCTTCTGCTGCCTTCATTTAACTCCTCCCACACCTAACCATGTTTTATGTTTCGCTTTCCTGTGGCTCCTCTACTGGCTGCTCGGCTGAATAGTTTCTCCGGAAGAAGGCCGACAAGTTTCACAGACCTCTGTGACAGAGAACATGAGGCACACCTTGAACTACAAAGCGACAGAAGCAATCCTTGCTCAGGTTCTCTTGGAATAATTTAGGAGCTCTGGATGTAAGATTTCCAAATATTCTCTTCACCCTTCATTTGCTAATCTAGAGGGCTCTTTACCCTCCGAACTGGCAAACCTCTCAAGCGTGCTGTGCAGACCTGTTACACCTTCTCAATCCGATGCTGAACTTGCTAGAAGGAATTTTGGCTCAAGAAGGCAACTCCTGAAGAAACAAAGCGCTACCAAGGGCAGGAGCATCGGGCCTCTGTGTCAGGAGAGACGTGTGGAGCTGAGGAACGCAGACCTTAGTGTTCTTGTTCTCATATTGCCAAACCTCCCAGCCAAATTCAGTAGCTACGGGTGATTTAACTCAAACGGTGCGTAGTAAAACCCATACCTTTAGCGGTCCAACTTGTATCTGATCGCCCTCTTTCTCCACAGGTATCTCGTCGCTGAGGGTGAGCAACTCCGACTGAATAACCTTGCACAGCTGAAGCACTGCCGAGCCAACGGCCACTGGCTGAGGGGAGAAAAAGAGATTATTTTGCAATTATTTCCGTCAGGGCTCAACAATTAAGGGCATATTGTGAACGAAAAGACTTCTGAAAGAGCTGAAAAGCCACGGTCAGCCACTCACCCTCCCCACCTTGACACCATTAGTGGTATCAACAGGGATTTGTAGGAAAGTTTCCCTTAGTTCCAATTCCAAGGATCGCTAGGAAAACTGTAAGGAAAATTCTTGCAGCACCAACAGTAAACGTTTCCAGATTAATACAAAAATGAACCTTCCAAATCCTCATTACCCAGCAAGATTTCCCTACTTAAAGACTCGATTTATTAATCCTTTAACAGAAAAGCTCCTTTTAGAACAGATGGGCAGATATCTTTGACGAACAGATATCTTTGGTGGTGATGAAAACAAAACCTAGGCTGAGTTAACACCAACAGCAGACTTTTAACACACGCAGATGATTATGCAGATATGGTTCCTTGCATCTATTTGCCCAAAATAAAGATCTTTTTTTCTCCTAGAGGCACAGATCCACCAGTTTCTCACAACTCGCATTATTCCCCTTACCCTGATCAGAGCAACGATATCAAGAGCACCCACAATAACTCATTTAAAGATGAGGGAAAGGCTTTTTTTTTTTCTTTTGCTCGTCATTTTTGAACTCAGAAGATCATTTAGCTGGGTGACAAGATTGAAGAGCAATTAGTTCACCTTACAGAGTCTGCACACAGTGCCATTTCCCTACCTAACGCCTACAATGGTTGGTTAAGAAGCTGCTCAGTCACGCCACGTTGCTTTTGTCTGTTTTGCCTCTGGGGGCTGAGATGTCAGCAATTAAAAAGAAGCATCGCGTGAGGCTTAAGGAACACCAAGACGCTTGTTTGTTTGTATTTCAGGACACGAAGTATAAGCAATTTTTAACAAGTACCTTTTTCTGGGTGCTTTTTCTCATGTAGATTTTAAAGGCAAGGTCAGAGCTCCACCAGTGCTCTATCATCGTCCCACCGAAACGAACAGGGAACACAAACCGCTGCTGAAATTTCACCGCTGCAAGGAAGACAGAGACTCGTGAGCTCTTAGCTGGATCAATACCTGTCTTCTGAGCTGGATCAGGAACAGAAATGTTCAGTCTCGCGGAGAATATGCAGGGTGAATAGAGACACGGAAGTTTAGAAAGCAGGAGCAGAAAGTGATGGCTCTTCTGGCAATGACGGACAAATACTCAGAGAGCATTTGCACATCTGCCAGCGTAAGAGATCAGGAAGGGCTGGAAGCTGAAAGGGGAAGAGCTGTTGCTAGAACCCTCAAGGAGAATCTCTCAACATTTCAACCTGTTAAATGATGCTGCAAGTCAGCGGGTAATTAACTTTTTTTCCTCTCTCAGAGGAGCAACAAATATTCAAAATTAATTGAATATTGAAAGGCTTTCTTGCGGAGATAACCACTCCTCCGATATACACACGATCACCAAATTCTGCATTATTTGTAACATCAAGCCCCAATTAAACTGTTCTTCATTTTCTACGGCCAGGAAATAGCAGGAGGGCAGTTCTGGCTCACTTTGAACAAAGACGGAGTCAAAAGCTGAGCTGCGAGAATCATCGCAGGTTCAGGAGAAAAATGTTATCTGCAAGAGAAGACCGAACAGATTGGCGCTTAGTCAGGAAAAGAGAAGAGGTACAATAGCAGTGGTCAAATGGTACGCTTTCCTTGTTCCCAATGAATAAAGTATTCTCATTCAGGATCTTGAATAAATGAGGTAAGCAGCTCTCGGGAAAAACGAGGGTACGTTGGATTGACTCAATGGCTTCTTCAAATTATTTCTGGCCTCATCAGTTTTTCTAGGTTCCAAAGAGCTGGAATCTGCCTACACAAGACAAAGTGCAGGAGCCTGTATTATCCCTGCGGTACAAACAGCCAAGGTTCAGAAGTTCTGTCTGTACACAGGTGGAGAAGTCACAATTAATTCGATACAGAAAGATGTGAAGCCAATGAGTCACCGTATGGGAAAGGCAGTTGAAAATCACCCTGGAATTCCAGTTTCTGGGAAGAGTGGGCAAAGAACGATGCTCATGCATCATTTTCTGCTCATCAAGGGCAGAAACGTAACTTAAATCATTCTCAGGGATACAAGGAGGGGTAACCCAGTAAAGAGATGAACGCCTACTGATGGGAGAGTGGGACTTGTTAGGGGCTCTTGGATCCAGGAGACTCTCTGAGCTCTGGCATGTTACGTGACATATTTCAGCACCTGGAGAAATTAGGTATTTATTTGAGATAAAAGCATTTTTATCATCTTAAGTGCTATTTTACAAAGGATTTTGGTTTTTGACTTGAAGGAATGGACATACTGACCTGCTATTTTTGTCCCTAGGAGAAGAAATGTGACTAGTTCTTGGAAGAAAATAAATTTACCTGGTTTCCTCTTCCCAGAGAGGAGCATTCCAGTACCTGCAGTAACTCTGTTCCTTGAGGTGCCACCAATCATAATATAAAATAGAATATTTCTCACGCAGCAAAGAAAATACCTAAGAAAATGCTACTAGTTCCTAACTGATGTCTCAGTCAACGAGACTAAATAAAAGAGGGGGAAAATAACGGTCTTACCGCCGTCTGTGATTTTACTTGAAGCTATTCGAATCACTTCTGTGGTCACGGAGACCTGTCCTTTTTCGTTCTTGGAGGCTCCCACAGGAAACTGGTACTCAACGAAGAAGGTGCTGCGAATAAAAACGTGAATGGGTCATCACACTCCACCTGAAGTCTAACGCACGTAATGAATCCAAACATAGCAGACCAACTTTGCACTCACGATGTATTAAGTTACTTTATTATCTTAGAATTAAACTATTTTATTCTTTCAATAGGTTATGTGTAAGATTCTCCTCTGAAAAATGCCTTTTGTTTTCAGCGCGTTTGCACCACGCACAAAGCGCGTTTGAACTTTCCCAAACTACAGAAAAAACACAGCCTGAAGTGAGACCACATCAGGGCAAATTATTCCCATGCTTAGAAATCTCTAACACACAGTTTGCTGAAATGGGAGGACGTCAGAAGCCTGAAGAGCTAAAATCGGCGACAAAACACCCCTCAGGAAAATCTCCCTCCGAGCACAGGTAAGGAGCTGGTGAGAAACAATCCCCCTTACCACTTAGTAACTGATGCAGGCCTTGGAGGCTTCCCCATCAAACCTTTCTTCCTCGGTGTAATCTGGGTGCTCTCGGGAGGGATTCGCAAGCTTTCAATGATGACTCTGGCCAGGTGTATTCTCCCCAGCAAAGCCAACTTGTCTGCGCTCAAGGCAGCGACACAAACTTCGTCTGTGCCAACATCCAGAGGAGCAGCTTGTCTGGTCGGAGAGCAGCTGCAGAGACAAAACTGAGAATCAGGTCCACACAAACATTTTTAACATGACTGCATAAAGGGAAAAGCGTAGCCTGGCAGGATATTATCTAAAAACTGCTCGTGGATCATTAAAATACACATTTTAATGTACGTTTTACAGCCAATTTGTGGGTTTCCGTAACAGAAATCATACTTTATACAGTGTCAAGGGTCTATTCTTTAAAACAAACAAAATAAAAGCACGTTCCGAGCTGTTGGAGTTTTGACAAATGCTTATTGCAGGTGAACTCTTCGAAAAGAAGAGCTTTTTTCATGTCCTACACAACAAGAGGAGAAGAAACAGCTCGGCTCCGGCGCTGCTGCAGAGGAACAGCAGCAGGATTTTTGTCATAATTTAAAATCTCACCGTTTATTTCTAAGACTTGGCTTGTAAATGGTTTAGAAGCGGCACCTCCGGAGATACGAATTGGACTTGAATATAAAAACAGCAGCATTTGCAAGAAAAGTTTTAGACATAATTGTCTGGAGCTGTATCTGGACAAAAAAAAATCCAAACCTTAATACTTACTGGTACTGTAAATCTTGATAACCAGATTTTAAGGACACTGTTACAAGCACTTAAAACAGAGAAACCTCTATTTCACTGTTGTTTACTGTAATTCTTCTGCCTTTTTGCTAGAATCCTGAATCTTTTGTGTGTATGCCTGCCAACTAGCAAACAAAGAAGCATAATGCTTTGGTTCTTTTTGTAAATTACATAAAATAACTAGAAGCTTTTTTACTTCTTTAAACAAAATGTGAAAATATGCAATCTGTGTAAACTTTTTAAATGTATTCAGCATTAAAAAATACCATTTCGAATCTCGTAAGAGTTAGCTTTTTTGAAAAAGCTTGATCATAATTAGAAAAAAATAATTGTTTACTGTGAGGGTGGTGGTCAAACACTGCAAGAAGTTGCCCAGAGAGGTTGTGGAGTCTCCACCCGTGGAGATATTCAAAGTCTGACCAGACTCAGTCCTGGGGAGCCTCTCCAGGTGACTCTCTGAGATGGATGATCTCAAAAGGTGCATTCTAATATTCACAACAGTGTGATTCTGTGATGAACAGAAGGGCTTTCAGGTTTTGGTTTGCTTCCAGGGCTTTTGGTTTGCATTTAAGTTAGATGACATTTGCTCCTTTGTGGCATGTGCTGTTTCGTCATTACTTGATAAGCCGAAAGCGTATCTGCCTACAAACAAAACCCAAAATGACCTTTGTTCCTCCCCCAAGTTAGAGGAAAGTCAAAGCACAAAAGAAAAAGGGTAATTTTGATCCCAGAATATTCTGCAGTTTTATTGGTGCTGTGTTGGAAAAAAAAGAATGCAATTTAGCTCAGGTCAGAATTTACTTACTACAGACAGGGGAGAGAACGCAGAGCAGCAGTGAAACATGCTCTGCTGATGCGATCTCTGTCCCTGTGAAGTGGATTCATGTTTTATACACTTAGAAATGCTACGCAAAGAGAAATTACAGGATGTGAGCTGTTCTGATACATACACAAGGACACAGAACCGTACAAGGCTGGTCTGGAGTCTAATAGCAGCTTACAGCAAGCAAGATGCTGCTAAAGGAGTCAAAGCTATTTACCTGGGCTTAATTTCCGTCACTTCCTGATCCTGATCAAAGGCACTAGAATCCTTCTGGGGATTCACGGAATCAGCTTTCTTCACAGTTTTTGTTTTGCCCATTTCTTTGGAAGGGTCAACGTCTTCATCACTGAGGAAATCACTTAAACTGGAATCCGATTTCTGAAACGGAAATAATGCACGTAAAATAAGAAGTTAGCTATCACTGTCAAAAAGAATACAGAAAGAAAAAAACAACCCACAGCTTGTGGATTGCATAATTTGAAACAAATAGTATTCTAACAATTTGTTTTCACAGACAAACAAGGCTTCTTGGACAGCCTAAATCCTCACACAACTTCCAAATTCAAGACTTTTTAGTCTTTATAGTATGAATATTATTAACATTACTCATTTTAAGCAACACTCTCATGAGTTTCTGCAGGATACTCTATCAAACCTTACTACTATTTATTTATTTATGATACAAGCTTCTGATTTTCTTTCCCCTTAGGGCCTGCGTATCAAGCCCCCTCCTTTTGCTTTGCACTTACAGGAGCCGTGTAAAAAAGACTCTCCAGCAGGCTCTGGTCGTAGTGGGGATCGTTGAGCTCGCTGTCATACACCTCGCTCCCAAGGGACAAAGAATCCCAAAGGGAACCTGTCTGATCCCAGAAACGTGCAGGAGGTAAGTCAGCACTGTGGAAACAAAAGAAATGTGACTTAGCATTGCAACTTCTGCAGTCAGTTTCATACAAATTGTGGCAACGCTGCCTATTTTGTACTGGATTTGTGCTGTACTGCCTCTGGAGACAGCCAAACTGCGATTGCACAGCATTGTGCCCAGCTAATAGTCCTTGTAATACCATCTCTGGACCCATCTGAAATAAAAAACATATGAATAAATGCACATAGAACCACGGAACAGCTAAGGCTGGAAGGGACCTCTGCAGATCATCCAGTCCAACCCGCTGCTCAAAGCTGGAGCATGGATATTGGGAAACTGTCCAGTTGGGTTTGGAATATCTGCTAAGTTGGAGACTCCACAGCCCCTTTGGGCAGCCTGTTTCAGTGCTTGACGACCCTCATGGTGAAAGGTAGCTGAAAACAGCTACCTACAATGTTAATTCACAAGCTCTTTATACCTTTTGGGTCTCTTTAAGCTGTCAGGAATACTTAAGAATAATCGAAAATAAATACAAACTGTGTCTTGGTACGTAAATAAAATGATCTTTAAAGCACAGTTGGAACAAGTTGAGTTCTGTTTGGTTAAAGGGTTTTCCATCTGTGCTCTAAGTTCAAAACCATTTTATGACCTGCAAACTCTTCACTGTTATCCAGCAGTTGCAGGGGAAAAATATGTGCAGGGAACAGGACACAGGAACTGAAATTCTGAGCCACATCTGACACAGAAGCCGTATGGCTCCTACCCCTGATTGGAACAGAGACAACGGAAGCATCGATTATGCTCTTGCTACTCTTCACAAAATAAGAGAGAAAGATCAACTTAATACTTGGAGAAAGATTAAAAACAACTGTTAGTCCTCTCTACTTTTAATTATCAGGCTCTAAGTCCTTCACAGAAACACTGCATTTATGTACGTCTTAGTATTTTAGGACACAACAGTTTTAAGTAATTTAGTTTAAGTAATTTAATTTTATCAAAGATTGTGATTAATCTTCCTGTCATCTTTACATCAAAGGACTTTGAGCCACCCAGGTTGTCATATCCGAGTGCAAGCTGATAAAACACCTCCAGTCACCACGAGCTCATGGGATTCACGTTTCCAGAAACGTGGAGAATATGAAGGTCCAAAGGCATTTTTCAGTATAAAGTGGACAAAAAAGGACAATTTGCAGGAATCCTCAGCGCGTTACGCTCACCTGCCCAACAGTAACTGTATCGCTCTCTCCTCAGAGTTGAGGTCCAGTTGCTGACTTGTGAGGTCAGATGTGAAGGGATCTTCAGGAGCAGGCACAACATCGGAGCTCAAGACGTTTGGGCTCCTGGTTAACAAGTGATAGCAGCGCAGAGAGCAGTAAAAGGAAAAATAAAAGTATTAAATCCTTCTGGCACGCTCAGGATTTCAGTCATATAAAGGGTAAAAAGCAAAGGTTACGTTCAGCCTTCTCCTATTCGTAGCTCAACCTCCAGGTACACAAAAATTTTCTGCTGCCAGCCCCATTTCTCAACCAAAAATCTCTGCAATGGGTCAAGATGGCCCAAACCTGCAGTTTAAATACGGCTGCTGCAAAGAGGAGAGAGGGCTTGAGAAAGTCAAGTAAGATGTTTTTAAGTGACACGCTGTGAATTTGTCCTGTAGAGTCCAACAAATCATCTATTTTTTTTTTTTTAAATGAATAATTTGAGCAAAAGCACCAGGACTTCTTTTCTTACAGACAGTGAGTTCTTCAGTGCATGGTGAATGTCAACCTGTGTAATTGTTCTGATTAATTTGTGATTAATAATCACGAAGAAAGCACGTATGCACATCTACACTTCAAAAGATGAACTGAGAGCCTCCTGTAATTTTTATACATGCCGTCTTTCACATGATAGCGACTTTTGATCCAGTGCTTTTTACGTTTTCATTTCCACAGCATTTTTAAATTTAAACATATTTTTAATATCAAAAGGTTTTAAAAAGGTGTAAGCACAATATTACTACTGATCACTTATGAATGATTTAAATTGTATTTGCACAGCAGCTCTGACTGTCAAAGAACGACCCCATTTTCTGGCTTACAGTGGTACAAAAAGCCCTTATTCACCTTACTCCAAAAATAAGAATTTACTGTTTCTCTTGCAAAAATGTGCGTTTGTCTTAATTCTTCTAAATTTTACATTCATTGGATTGAGAACTTTTACTAAGTCTATACAGAACAAAAAAAATGGGAGTTAGAAGCTGAAAATGCACACTTCTTTTCGCTCATCTGCTAGTAAATATATATTTAAAAATATATAAATGATATATATAAATAAGTGATGACTGCTAATTCTGAGGACACAGGCAGAGATGCAAATTTTCATGGGTGTTTTGGCACCGATAGAAACAAACTAGAATATGCAAAAGTACTCACTTTATGTCACTAATTACTGTATTTCTTTGAAAACCTGCTCTTTGTGATGAAATAACATTTAATTTGTTATGTTCCTTATCATATTCCTACTCTTTACCAATATTTGATATTTCATCATCAAATAATTCTGTGTTATATATAAAAATAGTGCAAAAGAAAATTAGAATCATTTAAATCAAGGCTTACTACGTGACGATTGAAATCAATTTACAAATTGGAGACTTTTACGGATGAAGACAAGTTAATTTCCCGTTTGACTGAGAATCCTAACACACATCACGTGAATCTCAGTATTTCAAGGATAAGGCCTCAAAATGAACGTTTTGGAACTAAATCTCACTTCTCCCTTTCCAAGCTCACTTTGCTGCTGCTTTGAAGCCGTCCGTCTTCACGAAAGGAGAAACCTCGTCCAGTTCAATCTCCACGTCCGGGCTAGACTTCATTGCAGAAGCAACCATGGCGTCGCGGAGTTTATTGCCTTGATCCAGAAGAGCTGAGAAATAAGCGGAAGGGTGAAACCTCAGCATTCAAATGCAATTTAAAAGCTGTGTGTAAACACAAAAAGCATGCCGGATGCAGTCACGAACCTCCTGTTTTATACTGTTATAGAGAGATTTTGATGTAGTAGAGGTTCAGTGCATGCTATAGGCCATAAAGCACAGCTGGGAGTGACAGCAGTCCTCTGTCAGTCTCCCACTCACCGCTGTACAAATAACACGTCTGCATACACAAGCCAGGCATTAGAAGGGCGTTAATTAAGATCCAGCAGCAAGATTAATTTATGGAAGAGTAGCTCGTCGCCTTAGGATGCCTCATCAGCAGTGTAATTTAAAGTCTTCTCAATAAATAGATAAAATAGATAAAATATAAAGACCCCAAAGACTACACATATGGAGACTTGCTCATTCAAATCCGGTCCAGGAGGTCCGTGATCGAAAAGGGATGCTAATTAATTAGCAGGCGATGGCAAACAAATCATTTTCCATCAGAAAATGCCAGAGAAACCCTCCCAATCCTTGTTTGAACACAAGTGGCACCTTTGACGGCCATCTCAAAAGATGTGGCAATGATTAAACAGGCTGGGAAGCTGAAACTCCTTTTCCTTTATCCCTCCAGGTCAGGGCTCAGGCACATTAAAATATATATATTTTTTTTAAGTAAACGTTTTTTTGTTATCCTTTTCTGCTTGAGGTAATACAGCAAGAGCATGCAAGAGTCACTTTTCCTTAAATCTCTCTACGCCAGCTGCATACAAACCTGAGAGCAGGTCCTTTGTAGCTGGGTTATGCAAAGAGAACACCCGCGGGTTTGTTCCGGGAGGCGCGTCGGGATCAGCGCCAGGGGGAAACGACTCTGGCTGCTTTAAAGGATTCACTTTTAAATGTTCATCTGGTAAAATCAGACGGTGGTGGGAAGCAGGAGAAACGTCTTTTACGTTTTCAGAGTTCTCTTGAAAGAATAAATGGTCCTTTCCTCTATTGAAAAAGAAAACAGCATTTGATCCATTTGAAGTGGAGCAGTGAAGGGATGCAAACCTCTTCAAATTCTCTGCAGCTGCTTCCCTTCTGTACCCACTCCAAACAGAAACGTGACATCTCGTTTTACCGACTCCTCATTCCCACTCATCCCATCAGCCAGACTGACTCAAGCTGTAAATAAAGGACTCGTGGCACCTCAGCGAGCATCGATGGAGCTAAGTCACCGCAGGATGCAGTTTTATAACAGATGGGAAACTGTCCCTGTAGGCTCTTAAATGCTGAATGCTCTGGAGTTTATAAAACGTGTGTTCAAAGAAAATCAAGTACTCCATAATCCACAAGTATATTAAGAAAAGTGTGAAGTGCAAAGTGAGCCGGAATTTTATCATGGCAAAGACAAGATACCTGGGAGTTGTGGCTCTGCTGCTCTCAGGAGGCTCCTGGCCAGCAGCAGCGACCCGTGTACGCTTGGATTGCGGTGTCGGAGCAAGAAACCGGGGCTTGCTGCTTCCCTGAGCGGGAGCGGAATCTAAACTTCCACCTGGGGCTGGGACAGAGCTGCCGGTGTCACGTGCTTCTGACAGAGGTTCGAGAACCAGTGAAACCTGAAAAATAGAACGTGAAAACAGCATTTCATCCTTTTCTTAATTAAGCGCAGCACATACTCTGTTTAACTTAACTATTCATGATACGGAAAGCTCACACTTTTTCACACAAAGCGATATTTGTGTCATTCAGCTATGAAACACCTTGGAACTCGGACATATTTACAGCTATTTATTTCACATTCCGCGTTTCCAAACCACGGGCAGTTATCTCTCAGCAAAAATTAACCAGAGCCAGGGCCGCAGAACAGAACAGCTCCTCCTTTTCTCCAGATTTCCAAATGTTTCACAAACACCAGCCCTGTGAGGCTCTAGAGAGACATCAGAACTACCTGAGTTTTCTAGAGGAACTATCCAGAACTATTCATTTTTAAATCCATCGTTAAAAACTCACCTTTGCTGTAGGGTCCATATATTTTCTTACTGAAATTGAGCTGCCACACACGTCCTTCTAAGGGTAACCGTGTCAACATGACCAGTACTCGTTTTTTTCATTTCCTACCTTAATCTGTAAATGTTTTAGGGCAGGTCTGTAGGATGTATACACAGCACAACCGGGTCCTGATACCCGATTATTCCACATTACAGAGTTATAGAGGACAACAAAGAGCAAAGATGGGAGCAAAGACTACCTGCAGCTCTCCCAGTTTCTTGGATGTTGGTGAAAGTATGGCGAAAAACCCCCTGATGGGGTGGCCGGGAGAGAGCTGGGGCAGCTCGGTGATCTGCACTCTGCCAAGTGGGAGGTGGTCGAGTTTGGTCATCACCTCGAGGACAAGCACGCCCATATCTGCAGAAATTAGGAAGAGATTCATTTTGGTGACAGAAAAAAAAGCCACAATTAAACGCAATTGAGACTTGTCAGGTAAAATGAAAGAGATGCTGGAGGTTAACATAAAACTGCATCAGAAAATTGGGAAATAGGATCATAGAATCAATCAGGTTGGAAAAGATCACTGAGATAATGCAGCCCAACCTTTATCTAGTCCTAAAGTCCACCACTAAACCATGTCACTAAGCTCTACATCTACACGTTTCTTGAAGACCTGCGGGGACGGTGACTCACCCACATCCCTGGGCAGCCTGTTCTAATGCCTCACAACCCTTCCAGTAAAGAAGTTTCTCCTAAAACCCAACCTAGACCTCCCCTGGTGCAACCTGAGGCCATTTCCCCTCGTCTTATCACTCGGTGACTAAACAATATCACTTTATGTAGTGCCAGCAGGGACAGACACTGGACATCAGGCTTCCAATAAAGTTCCTGCAGATCCTTCTGTAAAGCAAGCACCTCAACGACAGCAGAAGCTCATCTGAATGTCTTTGCATTCTTCACACTCTCAGAAATTAAAATGCATAATTAATGTGGAAAATATGCTCCTAAGAGCCGCCTGACCTCGAAATGACAGGCGGTGACAGCGTTTTGGAGACCTGCCCAAACCTCAACCGCCAGCAGGAGTGCTGCCAGCCCCCAGGGCGACAACAAAACCTTCCCGATCCAGGATCCCAGAATCACTGGGGTTGGGAAAGGCCTCCAGGATCTGGTCCAAGCACCCCCTACCACCAATGTCACCCACCAAAACATGTCCCCAAGCACCACGTCCACCCTTGCCTTGAACACCCCCAGGGACGGGGACTCCACCACCTCCCTGGGCAACCCGGCCCAACGCCTGAGCGCTCTTGCTGACAGAAATGTCTCCTCATTTCCAACCTGAACCTCCCCTGGCACAACTTGAGGCCATTCCCTCTGGTCCTATCACTGGTTACCTGCGAGAAGAGGCCGACCCCCAGCTCCCCACCCCTTCCTTTCAGGCAGTTGCAGAGAGCAAGAAGCTCTGCCCTGAGCCTCCTCTTCTCCAGCCCCAACCCCCCCAGCTCCCTCAGCCGCTCCTCACAGTGCCCCAACCCCCTCGCAGCCCTTCCCTGCCCACTCTCCATCACCCCCACGCTCACCCGTCAGATAAGCAGCGAGCTGCCTGGGCCCACAGCGGACAGCAAAGCGGCTGCTGGCCTCCCCCTGCCCCCCAGGGCCCCCGACCTTCAGGACGGTGCCTCCCGAGGTCTCCCCCCACCACCTGAGGCGGACGAGGGCCGCGGCGGGGGGCGCGGGGCCCGCCCACAGCACCGGGCCCAGCGTACAGCGGAGGAAACAACGCGCCGGGCCCCGAACCAGAGGCGGCAGGCTGGTGGAAGCGGCCACCTCGCCGGGCCGACCCTCGGAGCCCTCCCGGGCCCCGCCGCCCACCCCTCGCCGCCTCCGGGAGCCCCCCGGGGCCAGGCCCGAGGCCTGCGGCCTCCGCGGCCCCATGGAGCCGCTGCCTAGCAACGCCCGCTTCCGGGACTACATCTCCCATCACGCACCGCGGTCCCGTTAACCCTTACGGAGGCGCGGACTACATTTCCCAGCAAGCCACGCGAGGCGCTGCCGGGACTACATCTCCCGTCGCGCCCCGCGGTCCCCGTTGACCCCTATGGGGGCGCGGACTACATTTCCCAGCGGCCTTCGCGAGGCGCTTCCGGTGGGGTTGGAAGGGGGACGGCGGGGCGGCCATGTCGGCCCTGGAGAAGCAGCTGCACCT
>CM021765.1:203770670-203795611 GCA_011076525.1 Nettapus auritus
GGGGGGCGATGGGGAGGGGCTGAGGGGGCGATGGAGGGGGCTGGGGGGGAGCTGAGGGAATCTGAGTGGGGCCCTGAGGGGATCTGAGGGGATTTGGGGTGGGGGTGGCGAGGCCACTTTTTTGGGGGTAAGGTGGGGACCTCCTGCTACTGTGGGGCTGGTTCTGGGAGCTGTCTGTGCTCGTTAGGGCTTGGGGGGGGCTTAGGGTGTGTTTTAGGGCTTTGGGGTGTTTTGAGAGCGGCTTGGGGTTGCTTTAAGGGGACTCTGGATGTGTTTTCAGGGGTTTAGGGTGTTTTGGGGGGCTTGGAGGATGATTTGAGTGGTCTTCAGGTGTGCTTTGAGGCGGCTTTTGGGGGTGCTTTGTGGGGGGAGGCTTGGGGCATGCATTGGGGGGGCTTTTGGGGGGCTTGGGGTGTGTTTTGGGGCGGTTGAGGGGCTTGGGGTGTGCTTTGAGGTACTTGGGAAACCTTTGGGAAGGATTTTAGGGGGCGTTTGGGGCGTACTTTGGGGTGTTTGCTGCTGGGGGAGCTCTGTGTGTGTGAGGGGGCTGCAGCCCCCCAGAGGCAGCTCTCCACGGAAGGAAGGTGAGTGCCGATGTGGGGTGGGAGCCCAGCGAGCCCCCAGCCCTGTTCCTGCCCAGTTTCCCCCTAGGAATCAGTACCTTGAGCAGGCTTCTTGTGGGGTCTGGGACTTGGAAGAGCCAGAGCACGCCCCGCTGTTCCCTGGCCTGCCTCCGTTTTAAGGGAAAAAGTACAAAAAAAAAAAGTAATAATTCCCTTGTAGCTGCTGCTTTACCCAGGAGCTTGCGCGAAGCTGTTCCGTATTTGAGCCCTGCCAGGGGTGAGTCGGTGCTTCGGGTGACGATATTTCATCCGGGACACTGAGTAAAAAGATGTGAAATCCTCCAAGCAGGAGCGAGAACATCCTCCGGAAGTGGCACAGAAGATAAACCGGTGTCTGGCTGCGTGGACGGGAGCGGTCAGGGACCGGCTGGGCAACCTGGGCGAAAGCTTTGCTCTTTAATGAAGAGGCAGAGGGAGAAAATTGCCTTGCAAATAGGATGGTTTGGAAGAGAAGTAGTCGTGTCGTCTCCAGAGGGGTGAGGAAGAAGCTCGTGCTCCACAGCGAGGTGTGGTGAGAGGAGGATCCTTCGGAGGAACGCCGTCGTCCCGGGTGTGTGCCGCGCTGATCCCGATGACGCGAAGTGCTTCGGGTTGAGAATATCCCGCAATTCCCGCTGGAAATCTTCGCCTCGGTGCGTGACGTCAGAGAAAACTCAAAGAAAAAGTGAACAAGGCAGCTGCTCCTGCCAACGATGTTCATCCAACGCTCTCTTCTATTCGGTTGGATCATCTTAAAGCCGTGGAGAACGTGTAGGCTTTGAGGCTAACCCCAAAAAAATTTTTATTTAAGGATTACTCAGGAATTAGAAGCGGTTCTGAGCGACTCTCCGAGGGGTTTCTCCCTCTCGGGAGCGCTGCCGGGGCTCTCGGTTACTGGAGGTGGGGTTCCGGGGCTCTGATTCCTGCCGTTGTGCTGTGTGCTGGAGATGTGCACGGCTCACTGAACAAAACCTGCTTGTGCTCCAGAGGAGCGTGCCGAAGGCCACTTGGTGCTGGATTTCACGCTAAATATCTCATTTACTCCTTCTGGCTCCCTTGAAAATGGGTCCAAGCACAGAATTTTCCTGGTTTAGGTGAAGAAACGCTTCTTATTTCTTCCTCTTTTCTCCTGCCTGGCTTAGTCCCACCTCCTGTGGTTGTTTTGTGAAGCTTTCAGACCATTTTAGTGGTTTCCTGGGTTGTAAACTTCACCGGCGCCCTCGTTCCGTGTTTTCCACGTCGGTGCTGCTTCTGGAAATCCAGGCTCCTGAGCTCAAACGCCAAAAGGAGCTGGCGAAAAGCGCCACAGGCAGCTTTTAAATACGCTCTGGGCGTCCCACGTGGGTAGGGTGGCGCAGCAGGGAGCTCCAACCTTTCCCTCTCCCCTCGAGATCTCCGACCTCTCCCGTTGATCTCGTCTGATCTTGCTTTCTGCCTCCTCCCCGCTAAATTCCAGCCCCCTCCCAGCCTCACCTGCGCTGCTGCCGTGATAAATTCGCCTTCCAAGCGCTCTGTGGCTGCGATGTTTGGCTGCTCTTTGCCCGGGGCAGTGCACAAAAACCACCCCAGCTCCTTTTTTTCGTGCCTGTTTATTTCAAGGGGCAAACCCATCTCATTTTCTGCACGCCTTAAGGTCTTATTTTTTTTAATAAAACGCCGTGTTCAGCGCCTTGCGCGGAGCTTCGCGTGCTGTTGTTGCCAAATCTTAGATTTTTTTTCCTTAAAACCCAACCGGGCGCTTCTTAAACAGCTGATACCTCATTTATTTCGGTCAGGCTCAAGTATAACTCGAGGGTTCAGCATCCATAATCGATCTTACGGTTGTAAACACCGAGTCGAGGCCAACAGAAAAAGGAATCCCTCAAAATGCTTCTCCCTGCTTGATGCAACTTTTATTTGTTTTAACAGCCGAAGGAAGAACCCGGCGCAGATCCGTGAGGAGCCGGGGGGGAGGATTGGAATTAGATGACCTCTAGCATCCTTCCCGCGCTGATTCCGTAATTTATCGCAGCGAAAAACGCAGGGGAGAAAATCGCCGAGGAAGAAAACGAGATTTCCCGTGTGAGAAGACAGCTTTGGGAACCGAGGGAAGGGAGACTGAGCGAAGGATGATACCCGGAAGGCTTGGGAAAGAACGGGTGAGAAGTTCTATGAACAGAAATAAAAGAGGAGAAAAACAACACCGCGGGATTTAAAAACTATTGAAGCAGACAAAAGGCTCCGTGATGGGAGCTGCAGAAATTCATAGCATGGACAGAGAGAAAAGAGGCACGGGCAAGTAAAAAATGGCCATGAGAACACGAGTCCAAAGTGGAAAAGACTCCTGATAGAAGTAATATTAGGAACCTTCCCCCGTACTCCCATTCTGCACGTTTTTATGTGTATTTTTTTCAGCTGGGTGGATCGAGAGGAAAGCAAACGCGAAGCAGTCTCTGCACCAAGCCTGCCTGCGTTTCGGAAGCGACCGGACCGCGCGCTTTGTCCCCTGGCCTAAACCTTGGGGTGGACTCCACGTAGTGGCTTCACGTGGCAAGGTTTTGGTAGCAGGGGGCCATCGGGGTGGCTGCTGGGAGAAGGATCTAGAAGCTGCCCCATGTTTGGTAAGGGCCCCACTGCTGAGCAGAGCCGAGCCAATAAGCGATGTTGTTTTGCGCCTCTGTGAGAGCAGATTTAAGACAGGGAAAAAAACCGCTGCGCCACTCAGCAGCTGGGAGGGTGAGAGGAGTGAGAAACAGCCTTGCAGGCGCCAAGGTCAGTGAAGAAGGAGGGGGAGAGGAGCAGAAGTCCCCTGCGGCCTGTGCTGAGGCCCATGGTGAAGCAGGATGTCCCCCTGCAGCCCATGGAGTACCACGGTGGAGCAGGGTTCCACGCTGCAGCCCGTGGAGGAGACCACGGTGGAGCCTGTGCCCCGAAGGAGACTGCGGCCTGTGGAAGACCCCTGCCGGAGCAGATTCCGGGCCGGACCTGCAGCCCGTGGAGAGGAGACCACGCAGGAGCAGGTGACCCGGCAGGAGCTGCTGCCCGTGGGGGACCCAGGTTGGAGCAGTTTGCTCCCGAGGGATGGACCCCGTGGTACGGACCCATATCTGGAGCAGTTCTTGAAGAGCTGCTGCCTGTGGACAGCCCAGGCCGGATCAGTTCGGCAAGGACTGCATCCCGTGGGTGGGACCCCACAGCACAGGGGATGAGAGTGACCGAGAAGGAGCGGCAGAGAAGAAGTGCTGTAGACTGACCATAACCCCCATTCCCTGCTCCCCTGCGCCGCTCGGGGGGAGGAGGTGGAAGAGGGTGGATGGGGGAAAGGTGCTTTTGGTTTCTTTCCTTTGTTTCTCACTTCTCTAGCTTGTTACTATAAGCAATAAATCTTACTTTCTCCCTGTGCTGAGTCTGTTTTGCCCGTCACGATAATTATTGCGCCATCTCCTTGTCCTTATCTCAACCCTTGAGCCCCTTTCATCGTATTTTCTCCTCGCTCCTCTTTGAGGAGGGGGAGTGAGAGAGCGGTTGTGGTGGAACTCGGCCGCCCACCTGAGTAAAACCACCACACTCGATGATCCTTCTGGGTCCCTTCCACCTCGGGATGTCCTGTGCTTCGGTGCCAACCAGCCGCGCAGCGTGCCCAGGATGTGGTTTTGGGATTCCGGGTCCGCACGAGGCCTGCTCCTTGCCGAATCCTGCTGAGTTTCCAGGGATTTCTCCTCGCTCCAGCACGGCAAGTTCAAGAAACGGCACGGAGAGAGCAGCTGAGGGGCTGGGATGGCTCCCAGGCAGGGAGAGAATCGTCACAGAGGTTTGTACAGTCATTAATATTGTAAAGCACGGGCAAACACCGGCAGCGTGGCCTTAAATCAAGCCAAGTTCTCCTTTTTGCTTCAATAACTGACTCTCGGCGCTGCTGCCACAGCGATTCTTCGGAAGGATGAGGGGATTTTTAATCCCATCGGAGAACGAGAGGAGGCTGAGGCGGTGGAGGTGGGTGACGTCTCCTTTTGTTTCACCGAAGCCTGACGGGAACGATAGCGGAGCCTGGAAACCCACGGAAGCGAAGTGGGGACTGGGAAATGGCAGTTTGATTTCTCCAGAACTCGAAAAGCTGCTTCGTCCGTCCCTTCATTGCTTCAGGAAGCCAAGAATTCAGAGGAAACTTCCTTCAGCACAGGAGATTTTCTTCTGGAAAGGTCTTTTACCCCCCGCGCCTGGTTTCCATGCTCCGTGCCCATCGCCTCCCCCAGCAATCGAGGAGCGGTTTTGCTTCCAGCCCCGGTGCAGGTGGGGTGCCCCCCGGCCCCAAATCGTTCCTCGCCCATGGATTTGTAACCCGGCACCCCCAGCTCTTCCCCAGCACGGTTTTTGGGCTGTTGCCACGCTCTTTCATCCAAATTTGGCACGTGATGTGATAAGAAAAAGGAATCTGGCTTCTGGGGGCTGCCCTCGTGGTGTCAGGCAGCCAGAAACCCTGTGGCTGGCCACGTTTTTCCTTTCCTATGATTTTCTTGGATCAAGTTTCACTTGGTTTGAAGGATATCCCTTCCGAAAATCAGGGGGGGATCTCTAGGAAAGCTGTACTTGCGTGGCAAACGCTCCTTTGAAGATTTATGGCTTATTTTTTTCTCTCCTTGCTGGACTTGCCTCGTTTCAGGAGGAAATCCTTCTCACCTCGTCCTTTAGTAGTTTCCTTGTGCGTTTTTGTGGTCTCCTCAATAGGAACAACAACGAGGAGGGTTTCCATACCGACTATAAAATCCTGAATATTGTAAGACTTTCACTTAGGTTCCGTTTGCTTCTCATTTCACACCGTTCTACACCGCTGATGTACTCTCCTCAATGGATGCCGTGCCCCCTGCACGCCGATTTAAACGAAAGACTTACCCAAATCTCTTGTTTTTCTTCTCTTTCTGCAGCCCTGGAAGAAAGCGTGACTTCTCCCCGGTGCTTTGGAGCCAGTACTTTGAGTCGATGGAGGACGTGGTGGTCGAAAACGAAACCGGCAAGGATATATCCTTTTTTATTCCCAGACGGAGATTTTCCTAACGACTGGGGCAGTGTCGTGTCTTTTTTTTGGGGGGTTTCTCTTTAATTTTCACGTTTCCCAAGGCCTTATGCAGCCGATCCCAGGAAGTTCCGTTCCCTTACACACTCACAGTCGTGTGCACCCCCAAAAAGCACCCCAAACTGAAGCCCACGAGCCGGCGTGCAGCTGGGGAGGCTTCTCCCTCTGGTCCAGGCAGTGCCAGCAGGGAGGTTCTGCAGCATCCCGCCAGCTTCGGCCTGTTGCTCTGAGATTTCTGCCCCCTTCCCAAATATTCCGGCTGCTTTTAACGCTTCTCTTCGAGCACCTGACTGCTAAATGAGAATGTTTTGCTCTGGTTAGATGACACGACCCTGTAACGTAATAGCTGCTTAGTTTTTAAGCACACGTATCCTACCTTGCTGGAGGCCTTTAAGAAAATCAAATTTCCAAGCTCTTTCACCCCAATATCAGTGCTAATTACTTCTCGATGCGTTACTTTAAACTGAGAAAAAACTCTCTGCCCTCCTTTGACTCACCTTGTCATCGTTTTGTGCTCTCAGGCAGCGTTATTCTACCCTAAGGATCTCTTTTCCTGGCTTACCTGACTCTTTTTTGGGGGATATAACAGGAAAATCTCCCGAATCGAAATGGCTTCAGCTACGTAACCCCACAGAGCTCTCGGAGATGTCCTTAACTGTTCATACACTTTTCGAATTTACAAAAGTGGATCGGAGGGACCTGTCTTACTGCTCCTGCACGGCGGAGGCCATTCTGCTCTTTCCTGGGCTGTTTTTACTGTAAGTAAGCTGCTGAACTGCAGAGGTGTGTGTGTGCTAACGCAGTCCTCTGAGCGTGCAAGGCAGCTGAGCACCCGGCTGCGTGAAGCATGAGGAGAACAAAGTCAGAAAACCGTGTTTTATAATAACCTGGTACGTACCTGACTCAAGTTGTCTGCGTATTAAATAGGTGAAGCGTAATCGAGGTTTATCTTCTGGGCTTTAATTATCAACAGGGCCCAAACTTGCGCAACGAGGAAGGGCTTGGGGCATCCGCAACCTCTCTGGGCAGCCTGGGCCAGGGCCTCAGCGCCCTCAGAGGGAAGAATTTCTTCCCAACGCCTCCCCGAAGCCTCCCCCTGCCAGGCTCCAGCCGGTGCCCCTCGTCCTGTCCCCCCAGCCCTGACAAAGAGTCCCTCCCCAGCTTTCCTGCCCCCCTGCAGGCCCTGGCAGCTCTCCCCGAGGCCTTTTCCTCCCCAGCATCTTCGTGGCCTCCTCTGGACTCATTCTGATAGTCAAGCTAAATGAATTAGACCTTAAACTTGAAAATACCAAACAAACTACAGCAAAACCAACCAGAAATGACAGAAGAAGATCTCCAGTTGGGAAGCACCGAGTGTAACCACCTGATAGCAGCCCGCAGCGGGAGGGCGCCGCTTTCTTCTCTTGTTTATTGGCCTGCTGAATTCCTGGGGGATGTGCTCGTGCTTTTCTTGCCCAAACTATTTCTGTTTGGCTAAAACTCAGTACTGGAAGGCTTCCCATTCTGTCACATCCCTCTCTCCTTGCTCTCCGGTGACAGTGGGTTGATTTTTTAGCAGCAGTCTGCTCATCTGACGAGGTAAATTATCACTTAAGCACATAAACACTTTGCAAAATGAGGTTTCAGGGTGACTTTGGGGTCTGATACATTAAATTGTGGATTCAGAAGTTGTTGGGAAAGCCACTGCTTCAGTCGCTGAGGATTTAACTAGCTGAACAACCAAAATACGAGGGCTGGTGAGCTTTCAGATCTCAGCCCGTTACGCAGGTGGTTTATTAACAGTCCCTCAAGGAATTCTCCCAACCCCGCAGGGTCGTTACTTAAATCATCAACGATTCCTTAAGCCAGAAGTCTGCCTTTCCACAGAGAAAGCTGCTTCGTCGCTCTGATGCCTGAAATAACTTACACAAACGGAGCTGTCAGGGACCAACAGAGGCATCATCCTGTGGCAGCCTTGCTTTAAGGCTTTAAAAAGGTTCCTCGCTTGTTCCCTCCCGACCTCTTTGGACCGATCGATGTTGTACGTCCCGGCTTTACCGTAAAATTCCCCTCTTTAAGAGCAAATTGAAGAGCCTTCGCTGGCGTTTCCGTGGGCGCTTAACGTGGCTGATCCTTCTGGAGGTGAGGTGCTGTGCCAATGATGTTGTCTTTGTCCCTTCTTGCAGTCTGCGATCATTAGCAGGATTCAGTGTAGGATTGTGGCTTTAGATCTCCGGGGCCACGGTAAGTATGACAAATTTAAAATCACACAAGCACGTTGCATGCTCTCTTTTTGAAAGGAGATGTAATAAATCCCTCCCCAAATGGCTGAGAAATCATCCTCCAGGCCTCCTCCTTTTGCTTCAAAGGCAGGGATGGGGAAATTTGGGTTTGCAGAGCTCCTGACCCCGTGTCAGCAGCTCCCTGGGCCTTTATGCGGGGCGGAGGTGGGCTTGTTCCTTCCTACCTGTTGGCAGCACCCCCCTCCTCTGTACTTGGATAACCTAACGGCTATAATGTGATAAAATACCAAACGTTCTTATTAATTCTGGGCTTCTTAATGATTTATGTTAACTAAAGCAGGCTCTTTCTTCGTAATATGCCAAAAAGCTTTGTACATTTGCTGCTCGAAGTCCCCGTGGTGTGAAGGTTTTCAGCTTAAGTGATCTTCACTTTTTTTTTTTGTTCTTTCAGGAGAAACCAAAGTCAGGAATCCCGAAGATCTGTCTGCAGAGACGATGTCAAAGTAAGGAACCCTTGTGCTCCCCTCGGGATGTCACTTTTCACACATCTGTTTTCATTTCTTGATTGAAGATAAGCTGCCGGAGGGCACGCAACCTTCCAAGGAACTGGAAGAATAGTTCCGTTTCACGTGATTCTGGCAGCTTTCGCTTCTTTTCCTTCCATTTTAGGACGGTTTTAAAATGAATTTGGAATAAATTATCAGCTCTGTCAGCTGAGTCGTGTTCCAAAGCGGACTTGTCTCTAGATCCCATCAGTTTCAAACCCAAATTAATGATCAGGAACTTCATTGTAGTAAACGCTAAACCTGTAATTCTCGATGACGCTTGCCAGAGACTTCCAAATAGAAGGGAGAAGGCTTTCCTCAGGCGTAATTTGGGCATTTTAGCTTGAAAACACCAGCTGGGAGCTTCTTCTGCTCTTTTAGTGAGCTTTCAGACTGCGCCTGCCTTGGGCCAGCAGCATCCCCAAAGCGTGGGTCCAGGATTGAGACTCAATTTGCTTTCACAAACTGTCCTGACCTGCTTTGGGATGCAAATCCTCTTCTTGACAAGCTGCAAGGGCAGCAAATAGCCACGTACGTCCCGTTACGTCCACGTTTCATACAAAGAGGCCCTTTCCTATGACCGCAATTAATCACGAAGGACTTTGTAACCTTCCTAGGAACAAATCCACGGGATTTGTTGCGGGGAGGCCATGTGTGAAATGAATTCTGACTGCCATTGTGTACCTTGCTGCTGCTGCTTACAGCTCGTCGGGTCCTGATCCGTCAGCGTCCTGAGGAGGTGCTGCAGGAAATAATTGGGATTTTAAAATCCGCAGCGGCACCGCTGGGGGGGAAAACAAGTTGCCTTTTGTTTTTAAACCTCGCTCTCCTCTTAGCGATGGTTTTTCCTCATTAGCCTTTAAGTGGGAGCCTTAAATTATAGCTAGTTCCCTTCTTTTATTACATCCTCCAATCATTTTATTACATCCTCCAAACAAGCTGGCTTTTCTTTCGACTCACTTCCTATTTACTAGCCGCGATGCTGCTCAGGTCTTCAGTCCTGAATTGGAAAGATGATTTTGGCACCTGGGAGGCTGTCTTAAAATGCCGTGCTCTTCACTAGGTTTCAATCTTTAGCCCTGCTGTTGTTCTGTGCCTTTTTTTGTGAATTGTGCCAGGCAACGTTCGCATACCGCGGTGACAGCTTCAGTTTGAAGTTGGTGCCTTACGGAAGAGAAGGGGTCATTTTTTGTTTAATTGCAAAAGGTTTCTCCTTCCAGAACTGTGTATTTTGTAGTCTGCGCATCCCTGCGAGAGAATGTGACGCTTTTCTCACCTTTTATTTAAAACTCCCACCATCTAGTGCCAGTGTGAAATGTTTGCTGAAGGGATTTTTTAAAAAAATGAGCGCTTTCTGTTGATAAAAAGGGAAATGCCACGCTCGTTCGGTGAAGTATTGGCTTAAATGATTGCCTGTGAAATGAACCCGGGCAGCGATGAGGGAATCAACAATCCGGGGGTTAAATAAGCATGCGGAGACGATTTGGGGCCACAGGTCTGTCTTGGATCTGTGTGTCCCCCTCCCGTTGTCCAAAACAGGTTCAGAAAGGTTGGAAGCGGAGGCGCTGACCCTGCTTTTCCCTTGGCAGGGACGTCGGAAACGTGGTGGAAGCCCTGTACGGGGACCTCCCTCCCCCCATCATGCTGATCGGGCACAGCATGGGGGGTGCCATCGCCGTGCACACGGCGGTCGCAAACCTGGTGCCGAGTTTGCTGGGGCTGTGCATGATAGACGTTGTGGAAGGTAAGCCTGAGTACCCTCGGTTTCGTTCTTCTTTTTCTCTTCTCCCCAAATCCCCGAAGGCAGGAGGTTTTGCCCACTGAAACCTTATCTAATTCCATCCTCCTAACAGAAATTACCATCATCAAACAGTCTTTGCAGCCGGACCCCTCCTTTTCTTGTCCCAGATCTCTCTTTGCTCTTGTCCTCATCGTTTGATGCCGCCAAGTGAAAATTCTCGTTTTTAGGTACGGCCATGGACGCGTTGAACAGCATGCAGAACTTCTTACGGAGTCGTCCCAAAACCTTCAAGTCGCTCGAGAATGCAATCGAGTGGAGGTAAGGTGTGAGCTTCCGGAGCCTCCAAAGTCTCCTGCCGTTTTTGCTTACTCCTAGGAGACACAAACTTGATGTAACGTGTCAGGTTTCCTCCTTTCTCTCAGTCACTGATGCATTCAGTAACTGTTTCTGCCTTTCTTTGCTTTTTTTTCTAGTGTTAAAAGCGGCCAAATAAGAAATCTGGAATCTGCGAGGGTGTCTATGGTCGGTCAAGTCAAACAGTAGGTTGCCTTTTCATTATTTTTTTTCCTAAAAGCTCTGAAAGCCGTCTTTCTCTTTTGCAATACCATCATTACAGAGCACAAATGTTCTTGAACTTGGTTTTTTCCTAGCAAATAAACATTTCTCGTTTTATTTTGATCCCACTCGCTACCCACAGCAGCACTAAATCGTGGTCACGGCACTTGGAGAGAACCTGCCCAGAATTTCAGTAGGGCAGAATCCACAAAGAGCTAAATTACAAATATATGCATATATTTGTGTATTAAACCAGTGCTGGTCGTGTGTTCTTTGTCTGCCTTTCTGCACACGTTAAGGCCGTGAGTGTTAGTCTAATGTCTCTTCGGAAACACTGGCCTACGTTGGGTTGGCCTTCTGGGTACGGTGCCTTTCACTTCCCTTTCAAAACTGTTTAATTTTGCTTTCCAGGGGTGGGCTGAGGTGGGTTTGGGGGATCAGAGTGATCTGCCTGTGCCACTAATCTGTGAAATACCTGGAACCTTTACAAACATCTCTTAAGAAGAGGTGGTGGTGCTTGTTTGACCGCTTCTGTCCCTTTTAAACAGCGGTTTGCATTTCCCTTTGCACAGGGATGCACGTGCTGCAGAGGCACTCGGGGACCATTTCTCATCCCCAGCTATTTTTAAACTGCTTTGGGGCTTTTTCTCAGCCGGTGGTTGAGAAATCGCTGACTGCTTTAGGTTTAAAACAAGCTTTTTTAAATTAATTTCGGAAGGGGAATCAGTTCCTGCCTTTATTTTCACAGGTGCGAGGGAGCTGCCAGCCCTGAATGTCCCAAAGCCATAGTGGAGGGCATTATTGAAGAAGAGGAGGAGGAGGAAGACGATGACGAAGGGGGTGGCTCCGTCAACAAAAGGAAGAAGGAAGATGACACAGAGGTGGGGAGTTTCTTGCTGTGCTGTCAGCAATCCAGGGTTGTCACTGAGAAGCGTGCCTTTGGTTTTCTTTCCCCAGATGCTCTCAGATTTAGCGCGTATGATCTGAAACGGGGCTTAAGTCGTGCACGAGGGCTGCTCTTTTCTGAGCCTTCGTGGTATTTTTGCTCAGTTTTGACCTAAGAACGTAAATTCCTTAGGGAAAATCACGGCAGCCTGCTTAGCCCCTTGGATTTCTGTGTCGCCTAACTTGCTGAGGGGCAAATCTGAAGGCGCAGACAGCGCACGAGCTATTTGTGCCAGCGGAAAAACAGAAAATTGAGTTCCCTGGAAACTCCAATCTTCTCAGTGTGTAGGTGTAGCTCCTGCTGACTTTCTTGCTCCCTTTTTTGTGCGCGTCGGTTGTGATTTGGAGAGGAAATAAGGTCCGAGAAGTGTCTGCTGGGAGTGTGCAATCCACCAGAGGGAGCCAGTATGTTTTTTAGATGCATTTCCAGGTGACGCTGAGCTTGTTTCAGCTGCTTTACCCATCACTGAGGCAGAGCTCTCTTTCCTCCCTGCAGACGAAGAAGGAGCACTTATACACGTGGCGAATTGAACTGGCGAAAACAGAGAAGTACTGGGATGGCTGGTTCCGGGGGTTGTCTAACCTCTTCCTGAGCTGTCCAACTCCAAAGCTTTTGCTTTTAGCTGGTAGGTGTCTTGTTTAAATTCAGCGCTGTCCCGCTTGTAGCTTAGAAAACAAGTTCAACGTTTGGCTAATGGTTTTGTCTGAGAATAGAGGACCCGTCTCGTCCACCCTGGCTTTTCTCTGTATCATGAAATATAAACGGTTCCATTCCATCTGTGCAGATCTGGAATCAGTTCAGAGCCTCTAGCGTCAAGATAGTTTCTGCTAATATAATAAAATAGTATTTTATTTAATAGTATTTTCTGCTAATATAATAAAATAGGATTTTCCTACAGATGCAGGTGTGAATTTTCACCTGAAAGTTAAATTATCAATATTCTGCAGCCAGCTGTGGGCCTTTTTTGTGTCATGGTAGGAAATACAACGCATAACCGAGACAAGCATCCTTTGAAATGATAAAAAGGACGAGTTCCTAGAGTTCTGGCTGGGATTCTTTCCTGCCACTTCACTCTCTTGAGCTGCAGCAGTGAAACACCCTAGTGAATATCCAAGCTGATGTTTGCTTCACATTTTTTTCATGCCAAATGTCTCTCTCAAAACGCCGAGTAAAGATCCGCTTAGGCAGCCGTGTTCTCCCTGGCTCTTCCCCAACACATCTGTTTATTTGGTCGTAGGTGTCGACAGGCTGGATAAGGATCTAACAATTGGCCAGATGCAAGGTAAATATTTGATATCGTTGCTGTGATGCTCCTTTGGGGTGACAGCTTGTTGCTGCGGGTGCGCGGACAGGAGAGCTGGACGGCCTCTCACCAGGTACAGATGGCACCAAAAGGGCATTAAAAACTTCCTGAATCCCAAAGTATTCCTCAGCTGCGTGACTGTAGGAAAAGCGGAGGATTTGAGAAGGGAAAGGGTGGATTAGAAGCCACAAAGGGCTCTCACCGTGCCTTTTGTTGGGTCTAGTGCTTGATGTTTCCAGCTGCCAGGTTAGTCTAACCCGCGTCGAGAACCTCAGAGAAATTCAGCTTTGTTTTATCTCCGGGGAAGATGAATGAAGCGCCCAGTTCCTGCATTTTGGTGAAGCTGCTGTGCAAGGGGTTCCCTTCCTTCCCTGCTCCTCCTCCACCAGATGCACACAGTGAGGCGTAGCGAGGTCGTAAAGCATACGGGATCCTAACAAGACGCCTCCATAAATTCACAGCCCTCTTGAGGGTTCGGTGTCCGTTTCCTGTATACACGAGAATTGCGTTGCTGTTAGAAAGCAGGACCTCTTAAAAAGCAGCTCCAACGATGCCTCTCTTGGTCTGCAGGGAAGTTTCAGATGCAAGTCCTCCCGCAGTGCGGCCACGCCGTCCATGAAGATGCTCCAGACAAGGTGAGCGTTGTCGGGCGAAGCTGCACGCGTCGTGATCTTCAGAGCCTAAATACAAAAGGGGCCCTTGCTTACTGTGAAGCAGAGATTTATACCCCAGGAACCTTTTGGGCGTGATACCAGAGCTGTTTGTTTTCACAAAACAGCTTGGATTTAACCACAATCTCCTAAGCCGCCTGGAAAGCCTGATGTGAGAGGAGATACAGAGCTCGGCTGGGTCGCGGATGTGACTGCCAGGCTGGTGGTGACAGAACTAACTGTTCCCATCTGGATCGCCTTTAACCTCCTGCCTTCCCTCACGAAGCTTTCCACTCCTCCTAGCTTTTGGAATCGGGCTGTTGGGCCGAGTCGGGCGGCTCAGATTTTCCAAATAGGAACCAAATGTTGCTGAAGCAGTTCACGGCCCGACGGAGCAGGGCTGATGCCGAAATTCCTGCCCTGACCGCTGCAGGAACGTGGCACAGCCAGGGCAGCCTGTGGTCGGAAACAGGGCTGGTTTTAAAGCTTGTTCTCCGCTGACCGGACGCCAAGCTCAGTCTGTCCGTGCTTCCCTTTACCAATCCAAAATAAGCATTTTTCATGGAAACAGTTGCTCTTTTTATATAGCTTCTAAGGGGTATTAACAGCGTCAGGACGCTGATTTATCCTTTTTAGGAATAACGCAGGTTGTGATTTCACCTGGCCTTGTTTTTTTATCATGCTAAAAACAAGAGGATGTTTTTTCCGATGCGTTTTTTGTTTTCTTTTAGAATTACTGAAAGTTTTTGTCAGTTCCTGATTGCACGATCAGTTTTAAAGGTAGAAGTTCGTGCTTCCACATCTCCTTTTAGACCCGAGCCTGTTACACCGAGCTCTTAGTTTCAAAGGAGCAAGCCTGATTCAGCAGGAGGGTCCTAGGGCCACCTGGAACTGCCGCCGCCTGGGAGACCTGCCTGGATTTCTTGGCGACTTCGCGTCCCTTTTGAATTCTGACCTCTTTTTCCTCAGGTGGCCGAAGCCGTTGCGACGTTCCTGATCCGTCACAGGTTTACAGAGCCCATCGGTGGATTCCAGTGGTAAGGTTCTGCGAGTGGCAGCACCCTGCGGTCCTCGGGCAGAGCCCTTGCTCCTGCTGTGTGCTTGCGGCTTTCAGCGTGGGAGGTGGCTCGGAGTTCCAGCGTCGCGCTGAGACCGCGTGTAAACAAGCAGCGTGGAATCGCAGCCAGAAGTTATTTGATGGCTGCGTTCTCTGTAAACATTTCGGGTATTCGCTTGTGTTAACGAAACCTCCTTCCTTGGAGGGAGGCAGAGCTGATTTCTCTCTTCGTAGCCTGCCAGAAGGCAGAACTGCTTTCTCATCGTTCCCTCCTGTCCCTTCTTATCACGATGAGCTACAGCAGGCAGCCCGCTGGCGTTAGCCACGAGCGGGTCGTGATCGATAAGGTTGCTCGGAAAAACTCCTAAAGCCTTAGCTACGGTATCCTAAAGGTAATAATAATTAAAGCAGGGCTTGGGCCGTGCTCACCTGTTCCGAGATCTCACTATTAATTAGCTTACGAGCTACTGCTGAGCACACCAGCGCTGATTTTACATGCTAGGCTCCTTTTGGCTGTCTTGTACTTGGGTTAACCTCCTAAATTTAGCGTTGCAGAGCCAAATATCTTCAGGGAGCACCTCGATTCTTAACGTGTAACCTTTTTCCTTTCTTTTCTCTCCTTTTTGTTCCCCTCCCAGCGTGTTTCCTGCTTGTTAATACCCCGGTGTTCTCCAGCGCCGCGTCGTGTTGTAAATAAACTGCACCAGAGGCCACTGTGACGTAGCCCATCTCTCTTCATCTCTCCGGTTCAGCAGCAGTGAGAAGTTGGTGTGAGATTCGTCCCTTTTAGAAGTAGTTCATCCCGAATGTGTAAGCGCTTAGGGACTTCCTTGCCGGGAAGCGGCTCGTGTTGAAGACCGTGAAAAGCTCTTCAGACCCTCGCCAGCGGGCTCCTCTCTGCTGCCGCAAGGAAAAACCTCCTGAAAATCCCATCACGCCCGTCTCCGTCAGGCTTCCTTGGACCCCAGCTGCAAAAGGGGCTCTTGGCAGCCCAGATCCACCGAGGCCGTTGCAGCGTATCCAAAGGCTTGGGGATTTCTCCGTGGAATCGTCTCTGCAGTGCCCCTTAGGTTTGTTTTTATTACACGTTTCCCTCTAAAGCAGAGGAGGAATCGGCTTCGTTGGCAGCTCGAGTCTCCTCTCACGGGTTTAGCCGTGGCAGGGGCCTGAAGCCACTTCCCCGTGCCGATTCGGGCAGGACTGCGAAACAAAAAGGTGAGGGGGGACCGCGAGCTCCGTTTCGGAGTCTCGCAGCTTTGCTAACGTTCATTTTCGAGTTCTCACCGAGAAAAATAGCCCGAATGACAGGCAGTTTGCCTATTTGGCCGCTCTCTGCCTCTGGAATGTGTTTATGCTTCCCTTTGCGTAGCTGCTACACATGACTGAGCAGAGATCGGCGTCTTTGGGACGGGAAAGACGCAAGGAGCGCGGTAGAGGAAATCCTGGAAGAGCTTGGAGTCAACCCCGCTAACGTCGATGGCGAGGTGCAGGCAGCTGGTGGCTGGGATGTGTTCCTGGTCCCGGAGGAAAGATCTCGTGTTCCCTGTCGCTTCCTCGATGGTTTCACCGCCTGCTTTCCACGCAAATCTCAAGAACTTCTCTTCAGGGTTCGTTATCCACAGCCAGTTTCGTCCGATTGCTTTCACCTCTCAAGAATCACTCCTGAGCCTAAGAGCAGGCGCGCGTTGGAGCACTTGGTCTTGCTGTGTTGCTGGTGCTCGTCCGAAGTCTTTGTGTCCGTCACCCTTCCGTGCTGTATGATGAAAGCAGCATCTCCAGTGCTGTTTTGCTGAGGCATACTTGCGTGAATCGAGCCACGAAGAATTCTTGGTGCAGGTGGGGCAGGGGGAAACGGGTGAGGAGCCGGAGCGGCCGGCTAAACGCCGACATTTCCTCTGATGGAGCCACGCGTGAGCCCTGGGGGCAGCACATCAGGGCAGGAAAAGCCCTGGATTCAATCGACCTTCGCCAGCTGGGATGCTAAACATCGCTTTTCCGGGTGCAAGCTGCAGATGAGCAACGTCCTCAGCCCTTTTCCACGTCGCTCTCACGCTCAAAACCTCGGAGACGAAGCGCGCTGTCGGACCGGCGAGCGATCCGGGTGAAGTCGCGCTCCTCCGTGCTTCGTGTCCTGGAGGAGCAGGCGTGGAGCGCTGCCGCGGGCTCCTCCGAGTTAAATTTGGTGTTAACGTCTGAGAATTGAATGAGAAATAAATATTTCAACAGGCTTCTGAACGTGGCAGCGCTCCACGCCGGGCTCTTAGTCCTGAATTCCTTTTTTTCCGGGAGGAAGGAGCGGCGGGCAGTGATAAATGGTGTTCGGGTGAGGATAACGAAGCAGACGGCCAAGGGAGCTGCGGAGAGAAGCGTCCTCGACTCATTAAAAGCGGGCAAATCTGGAAAATCCCCGCTGGGTTGCCAGCTCGTTGCGTTTTCCCACAGCCTTCAGCCTTTTTCTGTTAAAGCTGAACGGGAGGAGGCCGCAGCGAAAGCTCCGGGGTGAAACCCGCGTCCTTTCGCTCGCTTAGAAATCTGAAATCTCTCCTTGCTGGAGCGAGGATGGCTGGAAACTTGCACGACGGAAAATCCCGAGGCTCGGCAGGAGCAGATGATGTGCTTTGTGGAAGCCTCGACTCGGTTTTTTCAGAGCGGAGCCGGGATGGATCCTGCCGGATGCCTCCGACCAAACCCTCGGCGGCGTGCGGACTCCAGGAGCGGCGCGGCTGTTGGAGGAGGGATTTCCTGCAATGCCACAGCGTGTAGTCCTGCTTCGAATACAGATCCTGTGAACGCACCGAGTATCTTTGCCCGTCTGTGAGCTCCGTGCTGTGTGTCAAACCCCCGTAATTAGGGGGTGACGCGCGGCTGAAGGGCCGGACTTTGCCTCGAGGTGATTCCTGCACCGGCTTGCTGCTTGGAGCCTCGTTTTTGAGCCTCGCTGCTCAGCCTGCCCTCGCCAGACCCCTTCAGAAGCAAATCGGGGGGGAAATTTTCCCCAAAGCGATTAACAAGAGTGGTGCTTGCTGCAGCTGGAGGCCAGTTTCTGTGCCCCCTGAAGAAACGAGCGCTGTCGGTGAAGAACGAAAGCGCAGAGCGGCGCTGCAGAGCTCCGCGGGCCGTCCTCGGGGCTGCCAGGATCCCAAACCCAGCTGGATTTCCTCCCCCAGAGCCTGCCGGTGGCTTTTCGGAGACGACCCGGCTGCGGGTGGCTTTTCCCTTTTGGCGGAGGAAAAGGCTGGGTGACCCCAGACATCCCCATCCCGCCTCCGTGTGCTTTCAGCTCTCAACCCTCCGCCCTTCCCCGTCTCAGCCGGGCACGGCCGCTTGCTTTCTGCTCCACCGAGACCCTCCCGTGGCAGCAGGGCTTCAACACCCAACCCCTCTGCTGCCGTTTGGGTGAGCACCGGGCAGGTTTTGGGGGCGGGACAGCCCCGTGTCCTCACCGCCGTGTCCCCAAGGCAGCCCCAAACCCACGGGCCAACCCTTGAGGTTTTTACTCCGAGCTCCTCTGGAGCCTGCGCGCCGCGTCCCGCCTCGCCCTGTCGCTCTCTCGTTCGGTGTCCATCTCTCTCGCCTCCCAATAAAGCATTTGTGCAGAGCCTCGCGTGGGAGCTCCTCTGTCTCAAGGTGTCGAGCTGACTTCTTGGAGCGCCGTGGCCCTGAGATCACCCCTTTGGGTTTTTTTGGGGGGTGATTCACAGAATCCTCCTCCTCTGAACCATCCCTGCTCCTCCTCCAGCCTGCATGCGGGGTGAGCTTCAGCCCCAGCTCGTGTTTTTCCCCTCCCCTCCACCCCTGATTGCTCCCACATGGCCGGGAACATCTGAAAGTAATAAATCGTCGGTCCTGTGCTGGGAGCGTGTTCTTGAACACCCCCAACCCTTGCGTTGCGGGTTTTGGCTCCGGAGCGGGGATTTTTGGGGCAGCGCCGTCTGAAATATCTGAAGTTGTGCACATTCCTGTGCGTGCAAGGAAGCTCGAGAGCCTTGAGAGAGCTCCCCAATTTCTTCCACGCAAGTTGGAATTTTTGGGCGGCTTCCGAGAGCCTGAAGGGGCCGACCACCACCCCAAAAATCGAGCGTCGCCTCGTCTGCCCCTCGTGGGGCTGTCCCCCCTCTGAAACTCACGGGAAGGCGAGTGCTGCGGGGTCCCTGCCCGATCTCCAGGTGCTGCCGGGGATCCCGGCCTCCTCCTTTGCCTTCTGGTCACGTCGGAGCCGCGGTCGGCTGGAGAAAGGGAGCTTGTCCGCGGCGCCCCCGGGGAACGGTGCTGAGCGAGGGCTTGGGGCCAGGGAGGCTGGAAGGCAGCGGCTGCAGCACCGACCCCGCTGTGCTCGTGCCTCTGAGCCGGTTCCTTTGGGTAAGGATAATATCGGGGCTTTCCTCGTGTCTATTACGACGGCTTTGTTCACTCTGAAGCGTACTGATCACCGTAGGAATGCCGTGTCTCTGAGTGACGGCCGTTTCAGGATAAAAAGCCATTTAGGGTTTTTATCTGGGGCTGAGGGTGTGTTTGGGGGCAAGGCTGGCATCCGAGGCGTATGGGGGGGATACACGCACCCCCACAGCACCCCACGAACCCCCCAAGGATGCTGAGCCTGGTAGGGTGCAGGTTGGGATGCTCTTCGGGATGCGTCCCCGTGGGGCTGAGCGAGGTCCCTGTCGGGGCCGGGAACACCAACGGCACGGGGGGAGGTCGCAGTCTGTCCCGTGTCCCCTCTCGGAGCGGTGCCAGGCCGTTTTGGGCTGGGGACGTGACGAGCCTGCTGCCAAACCTTGCCCCCATCCCCCTGCAAATCACGCCGAGGTCTCTCCCAGACTCAGCTTTGGTCTCCTTCGATTTTATTTCCACCAGCTTTGGCTCGGAGGGGAGCAAAAACATCCCCCCCCCGTAGCCACCGGCGCTGCCGCCCCCTTCCCTCCTGGATAAACCCCCCTGGGGTGAATTTTCCCCGCTCCGTTGACACCATCCAGGCCAGGAGCCACGTCCTTGAGCCCCCGATGTCGCTCAGTCCCGGGGATCACGGCTGCACGGCCGCCGAAACTCCTGCCCGTACTCGTGGATCCACTTGTTCGCCACTGGAGGGGACAAGGAACCCATCTGCTTCCGTCCCCCGTGCACCCCATGGGGACGTCCCACCCCAGCTCCAACATTGCTGATTTTTTTTCCCGTTATCCAGGATTTTTGTATTCCCAGCACCTTGTGTCCCCTCCAGCCCCGCGTCACCCCGGGGTCTCACCCCACTTGTCCCCAGCCAGGACGGGGCAGCCGGCGTGCAGGGTGTCCCCGTCCCCGTCGCCGTTCCTCCGCAGGTTCCACCAGAAGAGGGCTGCGTTCTGTGGGGCGGAGATGAGGCACGGCCCCCCACAACACCCCGAGGTTGGATCTTGGCATCCCAAAACACCCGTGGGAGCTCCAGGGTTTAGGATCAACACCCCCCAAAAAAATCTACAGCTCTAGGGTTGGGGTTCGGTGCCCCAAAACAGGGCTGGGAGCTCTAGGATTAGGGTTTTGTGCCCCTAAAACGAGCTCCAGAATTGGGGTTTGGCACCCCTAGAGACAAAAGCTCCAGAGTTAGGTTTTAGAGCCCCAAAATGAGTGGGGAGCTGCAGATCGGGGTTTGGGGTGCTGGGATGGGCTCAGCCACGATTACCCCGGAGAGCTGCGTCCCCCCGGCCCCGCTCCCCCCTCACCTTAACCACGGGCACGCTGAAGTTGGCGTAGATGAAGGCGGTGGAGCCGCCGGCCTCCACGGCGCTCAGCTGGAAAAGGAGCACAAACGTGAGCTTTGCCCTGCCCCGTGGGACACAAGCGTGGGACACGACACGGGGAAACTGAGGCACGAACCCTCCACCATGTCCCTCCCGATGTGCTATCCAGGCCCCAACCCCGGGATTCTCTGCCAGCACCAGGTTTTCATTTAACACCCTGCCACAATCCCATTTAGGGCCGCCCTTGCCCGGCTGAAACCCCGTTCACTCTGAACCCTACTGATGACCACACAGCGCAACCTCTCTCGGCCCAAACCACAGGGGACGACTCACGTAGATCATGACCGTGGCGATCCTGTTGCCGGACTTCATTCTGTAAAGGGGGCTCTTCCTGGACTGCCCCAAGAACAAGGAGGTGGAGGAGGTCAGGAGCACGCTGACACCGCTCAGCCCAGCGGTCCCGCACGCCCATCACACCCCATGGCTCCATGTTGTTCCCAAGAAAGTCCCTCTCCCTCCCTCCATCTCTTTGCTTTCTCCTTCTCCCTCCTCCCTAGGGACCACCACAGGCCCTATTCCAGGCAGGACCCCAAGAAATGCCGTGGGCCCACCTCAGGAACCTCCCACCCAAGACACCACCCCAAGACCACCCTGGGAACCACCCCAGGACCACCCCATTGACCAGCCGGTGCCCACCCCAAGCCCTCCTGACCGTGGCATGGTCGAAGTGTGGCTCGTAGTGGCCACCCAGCCCGTAGTTGACCACCTGCAGGTACTCGGCGTAGGGCGGCCTCAAATCCAGGCCGGTGACGGCCGCCATGCGCAGCTCCAGCGCCCGCACCACCGGGTCGGCCGTGTCCTTCAGCCAGGCGCTGCGGGGACACCCGGCCTCAGACACCCCCCATTTGGCTTCTTTTGGGGACGCTTCGTGCCCTGCCGGGGGACAGGGGACGAAGTGGGCCTACCTCTTGCTTATCCGGTACTCGGCCTTCTGCTGCTTCTCCCCGGAGGCCACCACGGACCGCTGCAGCTGCAGGGGACACGGGGAGGGGACGCTGCTGCCGACAGGGCCACCCCCGAGCTGGGGGACCCCAGTGATGAGCGGGGACTCCCCTTGGGGTGTTTAGACCAGCTGGCGACCAAAAATCCCCACCCAAGGTGTCCCTGGGGGTGACGGTGGCACCACGATGGCCATGCAGTGCGTTGGGTGCCACCAGACCGGGGAGGGAGTTCAGGTGTGTGCCAAGCCCTGATTTGTCCCCAAAACTTTTGAGGTGCTTAAGGGCATCAGGATGGAGCTGAACCAGGCTCAACTGGTGGCTGAGCCCTGCTTTAAAACAAAATATTTCTGAGTGCTCAGGGTGGGCCATGAGCCACCGCCTCTTGGGGATCCTCCTCCAGGAGGGGGAACATCATCGCCGTCCCCCCCTGGGCTCACCCAGGGTCCCGCCAGCCCCTTGATGGTCTCGGCCTCGGCGTCGCTGATGAAGTCATGGTACAAGGCGACGTAGGGCTGGAGCCTCAGCGTCTCCTTCTTGGCGGGCTGCAGCAGGAGGTAGGGGCTGCCGTTGGTCTCATAGGAGCAGCCGAGGCGCGAGGGCCGCTCTGGGGCCGGCTGGGGAGAGAGGGGATGGGGATGGTGTGGGGAAGGGGCCGGTGGTGGTGAGATGGGGGCTGTGGGACCCCCGTTACCAGCCCTACCTGCGCCCCCAGGCTTTGGCACAGCTCCTCGTAGGCGTCCCGGCTCTGCAGGCGGGTGGCATTGGGGCGCCGAAGGGGGCCCCCCACACGGTCCCCCCCTGTGGCCAGCAGCTTCTTGTACTTGGCCACGTTCCTCGTCACCCTCTGGTTACTGGGGTCTGCTGGGGCGGGGAGGCGTCACCCAAAGCCCCACGTCCCCATCACCAACCTCCTTGGAGATTTACCCCGACCATGCCAAAAAATGAGGGGAGGAGGGCTGGTGCCATGCAGAGGTGACGGGGACACCCCAAAACCTCTCCCTGGGACCGAGCTTAGCCCCGTACCGTAGTGGAGGAATTCCCTGGAGAGGGTCAAGGCGTGGGAGATATTTCCAGCCTGGATGGGAGCGGAGAGCGTGTGAGGAACCCCAGGTCCACGGTTCGGCCCCATGGGGCTGGGGAGGGGGCTGGGGACAGTACCATGAAGTAGGAGAAGGCGAGGTGGTCGAGTGCGTCCTCCAGGCTGCCCCGCTCCTCCTCTGGGTTCCAGCTGCCATAGGAGAGGCGGAAGCGGCTGACGGCCTCCTCCAGCCACGCGATGGAGTGGTAGTAGTCGCCCGTGTCGTAGGCCACCTGTGAGGCAGCAGCACAGATGGTGCTTGGAGCTGCTGGTGGGGTTATCCTGGCTGGTGTCCTGTCCCTGTCCCTGTCCCAGTACCAGTCCCATCCCTTCCCCTTCCTATCCTGTCATATTTTTCATCCCTCCAGTCCAGTCCGATCCCCTTCTCATCCTATTTATACCTGTCCAAACCCATCTCATCCCACCCTCCCCATCCATCTAGTCATATCCAGTCCCCTCCCCATCCCTATTCCCTCCTATCCTCATCATCATCCCTCACCCGTCCCATCCCTTTCTTTCCTGTCCCCTACCCCCACTCCCCCATCTCCATCTCCATCCCCATCTCATCCCCGTCCCCATCCCCATCCCCATCCCCGTCCCCCTGCCCATCCCATCCCTGTCTCCACCTCCATCTCAACCCCCCCCCCCATCCCACCCCACCTTGCCCCTTCCCACCCCATGCTCTGTGACTCAGTCCTGGCCCCGCAGTGGGGACACTGCCCTTAAAATGTCTCAGCCTCTCTCACAGCCCCCAAAATCCCTCCTGGGGTCCCACTTTCACCCCCCGACGGGGGTCAGGAGACCCTCCCCGCAGCACTGAGCCCTGTGCCAGCACCGTGCCGGATGGGGGCTCCGGGGCAAGCCATCAGCTCGCCTTTTCCCTTCCCCGAGCCATGAGGCAGCAGAAGCTCCACGATTTGGGCCGGAGCCGCGGGATGCCTCCGGGCTGACTCAGAGGGGCCCATCGCCTCCGTGCAGGAAGGGAGGGGGAAAAAAAACCCCAAACCCTCCACGTGGCTCCACAGCGGCGTTGTGATAAGGGGCATGGCACCTCTACACTCGTCCTCACCTTGCCCACATGGAAGCAGTCGTCGGCGGAGAGCGCTACGCGGAGGCCGGGGCTGTAGAGGGGTGGGCGGCCGGTGCCGGTGGGCTGGAAGACGCCGTTGGCCATGCCCTTGACGCTGAGCCCGTAGACGTCCTGCAGCCGCATCAGCGCCCGTGCCGCCCCGTCCAGGTCCTCGGCTCCGGGCAGCTCCTGCTGCACCTCCTTGAAACCATCGTGAAGAGCTGGGGAGGGGGTGAGGGGGGGTCTCAGTGGAGGCTGGAGGCTGTGAGCCTTCTCCATGAGCCCTTGGGATGCTCCACCAGACCCCAGGTGGAGCGGCGGTGCCGTACCCCGGGTGTTTTCAGTGGCCTCGTCGCTGTAGACCAGGCGGGGCCAGTCGGAGCTGAGGCGCTTGATGAGGCTGAAGGCCAACAAGGGGTTGTCCACCGAGGCGCCGGGGTCCTGGTGCAGCGCCCGCACCTTCTCGTAGAACCTACCGAGAGGGTGAGGCTCTGGGTGGTCCTCCAACTCAGGGCCACCTAAACGCCCCAATTTGCCCAAAACTGCAGGGAAAAATGGGCCGGGACCCAAAGTGTCCTCCTCGGTGGGGACGTGGTGATGGCAGAGCCTCCATCCTCAGCATCTGGCCCATGCTCAGGACCATCCCAGCTTCAGAACCTCGTCCCCTGTGCCAAGAGACCCCCGGTGCCACCCATGGGTGCTCGCAGCCTCCTCCCCTCTCGGAGCCCCCACGCCCCAACCTCCCATTTTCAGCATCACCTCGGCGCATCCCTGGCTTGGTCCTTGGGTGTCCTTCACCGGGGGGGTCCCGGAGGAGTAATGGGGGGTCCCGAGGTGGGTCCCTACCTGCCCAGGCGGCGCAGGCGGGCGCTCTCTTCCCGCAGGTAGGCGCGGAGCCTCCGCAGCAGCCTCCCCTCGGCCCCCCGAGCCTGCCTCACGCTTCTCAGAGCCGAGAAGGTGTCGGCAGGGACGGGGGGCAGCCAGGCCAGCAGAGCCCCCAGCCCCAGCACCCCCACAGCCCTCATCCCCCCGGCCCCCGGCTTCGGCTCCGGCCTCGGCTCCGCCTGGAGGCCGGCGAGGGGAGGCTCGGGAGGGACGGGGAGGCCGGGACGGCCCCGCAGAAGGGGGGGGGATAAGGGGAGTTGAGGGGGGTTGAAGGGGGGAAGCCGGTGGTGGCGTGGTGCTGGCGGCCTCTCCTGGCTGGCCCCGGTGTGGTTGTGGCCTCCTGGTTGTCCCCAGGCTGTAAAAATCCTGTTCTGGTCTCATCCTCCCTGTCCTCATCCTCCCTGTCCTCATCCTCCCTGTTCCCGTCCTCCCTGTCCTCAAACCTCCCTGTCCTTGTCCTCCCTGTCCCCGTCATCCCTGTCCTCATCCTCCCTGTCCCTGCCATCCCTGTCCCCATCCTCCTGTC
>CM021765.1:203800893-203928333 GCA_011076525.1 Nettapus auritus
GGGGGGGCAAAAAAGGGGGGGCAGCTGGACACCACAGCCACGTTCCCAGCTGGAAAAACCCTTTTATTCCTTTTATTTTTGCTTGGCAGGTGACTTTTCCTGCCCTAAGGTACAGAAGAAATGCGTTTATCCCCCCCCCCCCCCCAACCACAAAGGGTTTTTAAAAAAACAACCCCCCCCCCCCCCCCCCCCAATTAAATACAAAAATAAAGAAAACTCGTTTGCGGGTGGACGCTTCGTTCTCCTCCAAGGATTTTGTCCTGAATTCCTAACGCAAGTTCACCGGCACAAAGGCAAAAGGGAGCGAAAGGCGATGCCAACGAGATAAAGCAGCCCCCGGCCACGCGTTGGGGGGGCTCATCCGGACCGGAATAGGATTTCAGGACAAAAGCCGAGGCGATCAGCTTTGCTCTTTGACTTTATTGGTATTAATTTAGCACGATCTCGGGAGGCAGGCGGCGGCGGGACTCATTTGGTTTTCCTCTCCAGGGCCAGGCTGTCGTGCAGCTTGGAGACTTCGGGCTCGTAGGCCTCCATCACCAGCGTCCCGTTGGCGTCGAAGAATTTCGCGATGGATTTGGTGAATTCGGCTTCTCTCTGCTGTTTGGTTTTCCCGCTGATGAAAGTCAGCTTCAAGGTGTACTTGTCATCGAACCTGCGGGGAGAGCAGGGAGATTTCAGAGCAGAATTCGCTGCATCTGGCTCAACTCAGGTGAAGCCAACGGGCAACCCTTGTTTTTGGCACGGGGAAAGCCCCAGGAGGGGTCCCAGCACCCCGTACCCCACGTGGGCACTAACACAGGCTTTAATTATCATAGAATATCCCAAATTATCCCAATTAAAGGGGTTTTATACTCTTTGTAAGGGATCAGGCTTTCCCTCCCCGTTTAAAAAGAAGCAAAACGTGAACATTTGTGGCACAGAACTGCTCGGCGTCACTCCCATATTTAGGGACGGGATCCTCATGGGGTAAAACACATTTGTAGGTACAAAAATAAGGGAAAATATTTTGGATGATGACACGGATGGAAATAGCGCACGCAACACTGGCAGGAGCTTTACTGATCACTGCTGCTTCTGAATAATTTCGGGGCAAATATTAACCACGGCTGGCCTGGCAAGCAGCAAAGAGCAGAAGCCAGTGCTGAAAGCTCACGTCCCCGGTGCCGTTGACACCAGTTTTTTCCCCCCATTTTGTTTTAAGTTATCCAAAACGCAGCTTTCCTGCCCCGCCGTGGAGCACGAGGTAACGACAGGCAAACCGAAGCTCCGACACCAACATCGATACCGTTTGAGGCTGGAGGAGAGCTGCCACACGTCATCGGGGTCCATCCCTGCCGGGTCTTTTCTGTGGGCTACCAGGAAAATACTCTTCTCTTTGTAGGAGGTGTAGATGGTCAGGATTCCCATCATCACAAAATATGTTTGGAAGGGTTAAGGAGATAGAGACGCTGAAGATAGGCAAAGAAGGAGCTGGGCTCCCCTTGCACCACCTCTCGTGGCGTTATCGTTCCCGGCCAGCTGCTTGGCTGACGCCCCATGAGCATGGGAAGCTAGATAATAAATAAGTAATAAATAATAAATACTAAATAATAATTGGGGCACTTTCTCAGGATCTTTGCACTGGCACAAGAGAATGAACACATGGCTGGGAGCGGTGGGGAAGCGAGAACCCGCTACGTGCTTGCAAGAACAAGACTTCTGGGCCAGCTGGCCAGGTTTCCCTGACGCTGCCCGCCCAAACACGCGTGCAGACGCACAAAGCCACTCCAGCAGCGCCACGTTAGGAGCATTACTACCGGTATTTTGGGGTATTTCAGGGTTAACTCTTGAAGCAGAGCTGGTTCTAAGCATCTAAACCCCGATTTGTAGCGCTGTTCTCCTCATCTCAGCGTCTGCTCCTCTCCAACAGAGGCGCTGGCAGGAATTACCCCGGCTCCACTTGCCCCTCGCGGTAGCTGAGCTGTTGTACTAGGGAAGAGAGAGGTTTCTGCAGCCACACCACAAAGAGAACTAAAAAAAACCCACACCAAACCAAACCCTGAAGCTTTTAAAGGCTGATTTCCAGTTTAGGACACGTGGTCAGTGCAGCCAGGGGGGGATTCAGCTGCCCAGGAGGCTGCTGTGTGCTTCAGGGCGAGCTGAAATGCCGCCCAGCCTCTGCTCTACAGGAAATGTGGATCCCCACCTCGCACCGATCACCTGGATTTAAGCGCGTGACCGTCAGATGACAACCACCCAGACAGGCACGGAGCTGCCCGTCGCGTGGAAAAGGGCTGGGAAGCAGCTGATGGCCGCGTGGCTGGAAATGGGAACGCTGAGAAGGGCTCGTGGGGAAAATAAAAGCCTTGTGGTGCCAAGTTCACAGCATCACAGAACTGGAGGGGTTGGAAGGGACCTCGAGAGACAATCGGGTCCAATCCCCCTGCCTGGATTGGGCTCGAATTTGGAGTTGGACTCGGATAATCCTCAGGGGTCCCTCCCAGCTTGGGATAATTCCGGGATTCTAAAGGGGACAAGGCAGGTGAAGGATATGACACGACACAAAAGGCAAGGACCGGCTTGGATTCAGGGAAGGGGTGCAGGTAATCCCAGATGAGAGCTACGATGGCGAAGAGACACGAGATGGTGCAGATGATGAGGCGGCCGTCGATCAGGCGGAAGTTTTCGACGTATTTGTACTTCTCCAGGAGGACCTGCGGGAGAACGGTGCAGCTGGCTTTCGTTTGTGCTCTTTTAATACCTTTTACAAACCGCTTCTGAAAGGGCTTCAGACAAAACGACCCGATTTCGTGCGGGTCAGCCGAGCAGAAACCTCGTGCGTAATTAATATCTACTCGGACATCACGTTAATTGTCGTTACTCCAAGCACAAACGCTGCTTTAGCGATTCAGATCCAGGGGCTGGGGAAAAACGGGAGCTACGGGGAAACAGCCGCAGGCTGATCCCCAAATCCCCTGCAGTTTCCCATCACGTTTGAAAGTCTTACGGATGTGTCCAAAGGCTCGGCTGTTTCCAGGCAGGGGGAGATGGCCGCAGGACGTACCTTTTTGGCAGAATCGTCCAAGGAGTTTTTCACGGCCGACCCGTCCCATTTGTCGATTTTCACTGGCTTGTCGTCGATCTTCCACTGCAACGGAAAGCAAAGAGAAGTGAATTCCCCCCGCAGAGCTTGGCGCGGGTTAGGGTTGCATCTGAACACAACTTGTTCCCGTCGGGAGCACAAAGGGAAGAGAAAACCCGAAGATCCTAGAGGACAGCTGCTGTTTGCGACCCGAGTCCCACCAAGACTTGCTCTTTGCTGAGCAAAGTTACAAAGGGACACCTTGGGGGTGGAAAACGAGAGGAAAACATCAGCGGACCCTCAGCAACCTGCGGACGAGAGACAGAAATAAAGGCACGGCAAAGAAAGGTTTCAGGCAGGCCATCGTCCTGGAGGAACAAAACAAATTTGAAGCTTCGATATTTAGATTGCTGAGCAGCTCCTTCAGCCCAAGGAACCCAGACACAACCCTGTCGGGTGCTGCAAGGCCTCGGTTTTCCTCGGAAATGAGTTATTTTTGGTGGTAATTCCTTCTCGCCGCAGTCGGACACGGGAGTTTGAGCCCTTTTTGTTTTAGGGGTCCATCATTGCAGCCCACTGCTTGAAGTTTCAATTCTGGATGTCGGCAGAAGCAGCTCTCAGCCTCACTCGTGGCGTTTCCTGCTCCTGGAGCTCCCCGAGCTCCAGAAAAACTCGTTTTCTCCCCTGGAAATCAAGGCAAATGAAACCAGCTTAAAAGAAGATGTAAAACCCGATCCGCTCCCCCCGTGTCCGCATCTCCCAGGATCCGCGGGTACGAACGATGAGGAGCGCAGGAAATGTCACCGAGGGCGGTTTACGAGGGGCGAAAGAAAACAGCCAGAAGCATTTAAACGGACAAGCAAAGAGCTCTGCTGTCCGTGGACGTTAGGAAATATTTCAGGCAGCTGCTGGGCCGCGTTTTTCAAGCCACTTCCCGAGGTTAAGACAGCGCACAGGACAACCAAAACTCTTCTCCACGGAAGAATACAGAAGAAACCCTTCAAATGGTGATTTGTCCTTCTAAAAGCACCTAGAGCAGCTTCGTGCCTTGCCCTTTGGAAGTAACAAGGACTGAAGGATCGAGAGGTAGAGTAGGGAAAGGGAAAAACGCCCATTTTCTTCTCCCGGGTGGAAAGCTGGAAGCCCTTCATGCACAACGTGTCACTCTCAGGCTTGTTCCCAAGGGAGAGCAAGACCCCTGGGGGTCTTCGATGAATTTAAACAAAAAAAGGAAGGCTCAGCTCTCTGCCCTTCTTCCCCCCCGATAAAGCCGACGGCTGTCCAGCTGTGTTTGAAATTAGCTGGGGAATATCAACGAGAAAAGCTCCGGAACGGAGAAACGACGGAAAATAAAACCCCGGGCTCATTATTAAAAGCCTGAGGGTTTTGAAGCCATTTTGCAGGAGCCGTCCCTGGAGGCGCAGGACCGCTAAGGCTTCGCTTAGAGAAGGGATTTGTGCACGGGGCAGCAGCGAGACGCGAAAAAAGAGCGGAGGCGCTGCCACCATCACCTCACCAGCTTCATCTGGGGAGCCCGTGGCAGCGTGAGAGCTGGATTCGTGCCTCCTGCCCTCCGTCCTAGCCCACACGATGCTGGATTTGCAAGGTAACGGCGGAGATGGCTGGTATTGATCTGTACCGGAAAGAAGCAGCGCTTTCAGAGGTAACACGTGAAGCCCACGGGGTATTTTTTTAAATAAAGCTGTTACCGGGGGGGAAATAAATCTGATCTTCGGCTGCGTAAGGCAGGGAGCTGAACCAGCAGCTCCTCGCCCCTGCTCGGCCTCAAAGTGTTCTGCTTCGAGGCAGAAACAGCCGGAGAAACGCGGGGTGGCTCAGGCCGGAGAGGATCTCGCAGCGGGGACACATCTGCAGTTCCGGACTCCAGCCAGGGAGATGCTGTGGCCTTCCCTTTACCTCCATCTCGGCGCTCCCTGAGGTTATTCTCTTCCCTAATTCTTTCAGGCTGACCTGCGGGGCCAGGCAGGGGGCTGCGGGCAGCGCCGAGGCTGTGGGAGAGGAGCAGAAGGAGGCGCTTAAAGGAACCATTTGGTTCCAGTCTGATCAGGGGTGTAAAACAAAAGCCAGCCATGCCAAAACCATCGTCAGTGTGGGTGCGATTCACCGCCGGGTCCGAGCACACGCACAGCTCATTTACCAAGCTCTCACCTTCCCCTAACCCCCTTCTCACTCTTCCTAAGCAGGAGACAAACCCTAGGGGGAGTTTCAAGACGTTCAGGTCTCGGAAGCGAGGCGCAGCACCAACTTCACCTTTTCCCTTTCCTTCTGCTCTCCTTTCAGCCTCGTTTACACCACGTCCAATTCCAGCCTGCGACACCTTCTGGCAGCTAGCTCGCCTCTTCCAATCTCGCCCTGAATTTTACGACGCGCTTCGGGGATTGCAAACATAAACAATTAAGCCATAAAATAAAAAAAAAAGATTTGTTGCCACCGCAATAACAACACCAGCCTAAGCTACCTAAGCTCTTCAAGGAGAATAACAACCCTGCGTTGCACCTAACCTGTGCTTTCTAGTGGAAGGGTGGAAAGAAAATAACTTCCCCTTCTTAAACCCTACAATCAGGAACTTGTAACAGGTCTCGAAGGAACGTCTGCAGCAGCTCCGAAGCAGGATGTGGCTTGTGAAACCTAACAAGGGGCTGAGGCGCTGGTTAAGAAGTCGGTGCCGCGCTGCTGGCAGCTCGGAGAAATAATCTGGTGAAACCTCAAGGTGCTGAGAGGACCCGAGAGTCGCTGTCACGCCACCCTGAAGTCAGCCAGCACGCGCTTTTGGGTGGCCCTGGTTACAGGAAGGCAGGAGGAGCTGCCTGATTTTCAGGGACACTGAAAGAACATGAGAAGGACAAAAGAAAGAGGGGAAAAATAAGGTAATTAACGTGCCCGTCTCCCTAAGCTCCCCCTGATTTAGCTTACTAGTGAAGTACAAGCAGGTATGTGAAACAAGCAGCTTGTTGTAGGACTTTAAAGCCTTGGCGCTGAGGTGCTGTTTGTCTGTTTGAGGAAAACTTGAGCAATCAGGGACTGAGAAGACAATTTTCTGAGTAATACCTCTGCAACAGATACCGCAGTTCCCCCAAACAGACAGATTTTGTTTAAGTCATCGAGGGGGAGGAAATGAAGGTGCATGGATTGGCATCGGGCAGAGAGGGGGATGAAAACAGAGCAGACTCAAGCGTGCACGCGTGCTTCGTGCAGAAACCCTGATGAAACTTCTCAGTGAGTTCTTCCGGAGCGATTCAGGCCCCACACCAGCAGCTCCTTTCCCTCACCAGCTATCTCATTTCCTTCCGAAACAGCCACCGCTTGGACACACGGCACGGGGATGCCTCGAGAGCGCGGCACTTCGAGTCCTCGTAGCGTAACCACAAAGCGCTCTCGTTTCAGACCTTCAAGCCGAGCCCTTCTGCGGGAGATGTCCGGATGTATTTCATCGGCACCTTCCCCTGAAAGCATTTATTCGGTGGGTTAAGTGACCAATTTAACGAAATGCCCCCAGACGTTGCATACAGCCAGGGCGACCTGAACAGACACACGGTAAGGGTGACTTCAACAGATCCTTGGTAAGGGCGACTTCAGCTTCATCGGACACGAGGAAACGGTGCTCTTTAGGAATTAGGAGTATATGGAGATTAGTGAAAATAGAAATAGAAAGGAAAATAGAGTTAAAGCGTTTTCAAGTGTGGCCATCCCTGCTTTGAAGTGGAGTGGAGGATGCCACGTACACCGCTCTGCAGATACACCCTGACACACAGGCAGCTGGTTTTGTCTTATAGGGAATAAAAGTGAATAAAAAGCCCCCAGGGGTTTCGTTTTGTCTGACAGAGGGGCTCAACAACCCCCAGACACAACAAAGGGGCTGTGCCACGAGCACCTCAAACCCAGCTGAGCCCACAGCTGCTGCTCCAAAGGGGATCAGGAAGGGGTTTGGGGTGGAAGGGGCACCCCCATCTCCTCAGGACAACCTGGGCCAGGCCCTCAGCACCCTCAGAGGGAAGAATTTCTTCCCAACGCCTCCCCTCAGCCTCCCCCCTGCCAGGCTCCAGCCGCTGCCCCTCGCCCTGTGCCCCCAACCCTTACTAAGAGCCCTTCCCCATCTTCCCTGCCTCCCCCTGCGGGCCCTGGCAGACCCCCCGGGTATCTCCCCATCCCTCCCAGCACCTTATCGAGCAGCCCGTTCCTGCCGCCTTTGGCCGCCATCTTCTCGCCTTCCTCCTCCTCCTCCTCCTCCTCCGCCGAGCTGGGCGCTGCGGATTGGCCGCGCGAGGCACGCTGGGAGTTGTAGTTTTCTGCCCCCCCGCCCGTCGCCATGGCGACGGCGCGGGGAGGGGGAGGGGGAGAAAATGGCGGGCGCGGCGCCGAGGATGAGGGGGGAGAGGGGGAAGAGGGCGGGTGGCGCCGTGGGGTGAGGAAGGGGGAAATGAGTGCTGTGGGTGCACGGGTTGACGTGTCAGGGTGTATCTGGGATGCGTGGGGGTGTGGGAGTGGCAGTGGGGGTGTTCAGGCACTGTTACACGTGGTGCTGTGTGGGTGATGTGTATAGGGGTGTTCGTATGGTGATGGGGGGTGTGGGTGTGCTGGGGGTCTGGGACGCTGTAGGGGACGGGTATGAGTGTGTCAGGGCTGAGGGAGATGCGTGTGTAAGGCGGGGTGTGTGTGGGGAGCGATGGTGCAGGCGGGTGGGGATGCTGGGGGATGCTGATCAGAGCCACACCAAATCTTTTAGGTTGGAAAAGTTCTCCGAGATCGCCTCGTCCAACCTTAAGCTGAAAGAGAAACACATCTCAAGCGTTTTTCATAAACACCTGAACCTCCTCAGAGATTTCCTAACGTGACCCCCTCACCACAAAGCACTTGATTTCCATCACACCTGTACCTTACCCTTGCTTTTGGCTGAATTTCCTCACATACCTGCGGTGTCAAACTCACAGTCTCCTTCCTCTGTACCCCCATGAAGCGAGACCTCAAAAATCCTGAGATTTGAAAGTATTTTGTCACAAGTCACACAGGCAGCTGTGTGCCCCTGGCATGTCCTGTGCCACCGCCATCTCGCTGCTGTGCCACCTGGCAGTGCCAGCATGGCACTGAGCATCCCTCTGGGTGCTGAAGCACCATCTTCACCCATCCTGATGGTGTGGTGCTTCATGCTACAGTTAATTACCGATGTACCACCTCTGAACTATATTTCCAAGGGCTGAAAGGTGTGTGACTTTTTCCTCAGATTACAATGGAAAAGAGCTGGGGGAAAGACAAATGGGTAAAGCCGAAATCCCCTGAGTCACTGTCCGCACAACCTGACCCACACACTCTCTGGTGTCCACATTTTGCTCTCTTGAGATGGAAAATAATGCACATATGTCTATCACCTCATTTTGTTCTCCATTTTAGAAACGATGCTCTTCATATGTCACAGTATTGCTTTGTGTACAAGCTGATACTTAATTTGTGACAACCTCTGTAAAGAGCTGCTTAAAGCAAGGTAACGCTGGAGGTAGTGAAAATTTTAACCCATTTATTTGTTTCCCACTCTTCCCAGGAATTCTGCAGTCGAGATGGCTACCACAGGACTCTATAAAATGGGAGATGGAAGCAATTATGCGACTAACTGCTTTCCTGCCAGAAACATTTTGCACAACAGTAAGGAAGGTGATGCTGGCGAAGTCACCCTGCAGAATTATGGCATGCCTACAGGGCAGATCCACCAGCCATGCCAGATACATTCAGATGGGGTTTTCTAACATAACAACTGAAAGCCCAGATAACAGAACTTAAAGCTATGCCTAAACTGTGCCTAAAAAGTGTTCTGGAAAGGCACATGGATAGCATGGCATGTTTCTTCATCAGTTGTGAGCTAGAGCTTCTTTGTCTCTGGGGTTTGAGAGTCACATCTGTGAGATGCTTAGGAATGGCAAAAATGTCTTCTAGTATTTGAGAAGTAGTGGAGATGTCAAGGGGCTGGAACACATGACCTTTTAGGAAAGGTTGAGGGCTCTGAGCTTGCTTTTTCTTGACAAGAGGAGTCTAAGAGGAGACCAGATTGTGGCTTACAGCTGCCTGAAGCACAGCTACAAAGACAACGAAGCCAGACTCCTCTTAGTAGTGGCAGATGGTATAGCGAGGTAAAAAATTGCAGCTTGGCAGGTTTAGGATGGATGCTAGCAGAAACTTCTGTGCTGGGAGGAGGTGCAGCCAAATTACCCTGGGAGGTGGTGGAACTGCTAGGCAAAGCCGTTGATCTGATATTGCTGATGGTCCTGCTTCGGGTGGGAGGGTGGCTTGGAGACCTCCAGAAGGCTCTTCAGCTCACATTTCTACGTCTGCAGCCCATTGCTCTGTTAGCATCTCTAAAGTAGCATGTTTCTCCTCTTCTGTGGCTGTGTCTGCAGCTTTAATGTTCCTATCTTAAATATACGGTCACTCAACATTTTATATCCCTGCATTTCTGTTGTGCATTTGCATTTTGCCAGGGGCTGGGCGCTGGCTGCTGGCACCCATAGCCACCCCACGGGCCTGGGCTGAGCCAGGAACCACCAGGAAGACAGCACAGCAGAGGAGAAAGCCCCCAGGTTCTGCCTCCGTGGTAGAAAATAATGAAGACAATGTCCTGGATGAGCCATTTCTGGTGAGTGCCTCTCCCTCCTCATCTCCCTGCCACTTTCTTCCCCATTGCTCTGACCCAAGGCTCACCTGGGAGTATTGCTCCATGAGGAGGGGGACAGCCAAGGTCTGGTTTTGGGGTTCAGGTCCCAGGAAGAGACATACAAGGTTGCTTACAGATGTGGTTCAGGCCATAACATTTCCTTTTTTTTACTGTCAGATGAAGCACCACTGTTTGAAGAACCCTTCTGACCTGTGTTCTGTGAATGTAAGCAGCCAAAATCTGGTCTCTGTGAGTATCAGAAGCTCAAGAAATATCAGGGAGCTGCCTTGAAAGTTGAAAAAGATGCTACATTAGCACATAAGGGTCCAGAAATCAGAGAAAACACCTCGGAACCAGGCATATTTCCTGCCCAGGAGGGTGAGCCAGCCAGCTGTGAACAGGCTTGAATGATCTGTCTTGAAGACTGTTGGATTTTCTTCACAAAATTAAAAAAAAATTAAAATTAATTAAATTAATTAAAATTAAATTAAATGCTGTCTTGACCAAAATAACATGATCTTCATCAGGCGTAGCCTGTTCCCCATTTATGTATATATGCCTGGAAGCTGTTTTCCTCTGGATTCAGGGGTTTATCTCAGCTTTGGCAGGAGTTTAACTTCAGCTCGAGCAGCAACTTTTATTTGTTTTATTTCATTTATAATATTTATTTATTTTATTTATGCCAGCAACTAGCTGACAGAGCAAAGACAGAATGAGCTGAGGTGCTGATAGCTTTTTAGTGTCTTTTTAGGGTTCTGTCCTGGTGTCAGGAAGGACAGATGGGCTATAGAGTGGCCAAGTTTGGTGGGTCACTTGTGGACATCAGATGTAGCCTAGGAGCCCCATGATGTGCAGGGGAGCAGAGTCAGCGGTGGGGGCACACAGGGGGCTTCGCTTTGGGGCTCAGCTAATCCAGGTCTTCTGGAAGCCAGCCACCAGCTCAGCTGTGCTTTAAATGCTCTCCATAGACATAAAACCAAAGGAAAGACCTAACGAAGTGCCATGATTTAGGTACTATGAGAAACGGAGAGCCTCAGTTGTGTCAGAGTTTCAGATCAGTTTATAGCTGGAGCTGTTTTGTTTTGTTTTGCTTTGCTTTGCTTTGTTTTTAATACACTTTTTTTTATTATTTTTTTCAGGCTAAAGAAGATGATTTTGAGAAATTTGATGGTGTTGCTTTTATAAACGCTGCTGAAAACCTGCTGACATTAGGTAAGGGATTGCATTACCAAAAAAAACAGATATTGCTTTTCAAGCCAGGGCAGCTTATGCTTGTCTAAACTCAGGTCTAGAGCTTTACAAAGAGTTTTCATGTACACAAACAGCACTTTGCAGAATTGCTTCCTTTCTGTTACTGAGCTGAAATCCTTGCACTAATTCCCTCTTCAGTGATGATAATCGCGTGCCACTGTGGTGCCCTTTTTGTTATTAGAAACAAAGCTCTTTACGAAGAAAATCCCCGTTTAATATATAGAAACGTGGAATAATGAAACGACTTGTCCCAAAGGCTCAGGAGGCTAATGGGGGAGCTGGGAGGTGAATCCAAATCCAGTGTCATGGGCTCAGTTAATAATGAAGAAGAAGATAGGAAATCCATTTATGACTAGTAAAACACATAAGCTAAATGTGCTGTCAGTAGCTTTGAGCAACAATCCAGCTGGGAGGGAAGGAAATGCATGAAAGCAAACCAGATGTCTAAGGAGTAGGCTGTTGGGTTGTTATATATGGTAGGGACAATTGTCTAACTGAGTTGGCATTTTGTTTTAAATCTGCCAACTGATAGTAGTAGAATATTACAGAGTCCTGCTTGTTCCTGCTGGTTTTGGCCCATGCCTGGACCAGATGGGACCTGGCTTGTTCTCTTGTTCTGTTACTGCTGGTCTTCCCTTACTGTGACTGTTTCCTCTTCCACCCTTGCAGAGCCATTTCGGAAGTTTCCGGGGCTGCGGGAACTGGAACTTTCCTTGAACGGCCTAAGAAATCTGAAAATCACTGCCGGAGACTTCCTGCATTTAGAAGTAAGATGGGGGGGACGGAACCTGAGACCTTGTTCATCTCCTCCCTCTTAGCATTACACTGAAGCCTAACGCGTAGCATTGACCTGTGTGACTTCTCTGAAATTATTGGGTAATCCTCACTTCCTGCTTCCTTGTGAGTCCAGGACATCCCTTCTGCTGTCCCTCAGGGACCTTCACATCTTGCTTCCTCTCACAGATGCCCACTACTTGGCCCTTTACCACAGGATTCCTTGTTTCCCCATCACGTGCCAACCCCTTTGCTGTAGGATCCTCTCCGCTCAGCCCATCGTAGACTCCCCACTGTTGTCCTCCTCACTTCCACCCCTCTTTCACTCCTCATGGACCCTCGTCCTCCTTCAGTCATCCTTCTCCATGCCATGCTCTACCTCCCTGCATCCTGTCCTCCTCCTCTCCAGGTAGGTTTCTGCAGCATCCCTGAGTTACAGCTGCCTATCTATAGCAAAAGAATCTCTCTTTTTGCTTGTTTGTTTAAAAAAAAAAAGAAAAGAAAAAAGGGACGAAGAGGATCCTAAATATAAAGAATGTGCCTGGGACATTGTCCTCTCCCTCCAGCTTGGAGTGGTCCTGACCTCACTGAGGTTTGCTCTCTTTAGGGAGGTGACCCTGCCTGGATTTCTCTCTCTTGTGCATGAGCTCCCAGCAGAATCTGTTCCCTGTTTTTTTCCTGGCTGCTGTCACACGAGTGACCAGCCCTGAGCCCTCATGCCAAGGTCTCACCACTGTCCATGAAGTCCCTGCATGTCAGAGATGCTCACGGTGTCACCCTGGGGTGGGAAGTAGCGTGACAAGTTTTCTATAATGATTAAACATCCACCTGGGGAAAGCCAGGAGAGAACTGTTCTTTGCTCCAGGGTCTCTTCTGTTTCCTTCAGGACCTGGATCTCTCCTATAACAACTTAGCCCCTGAGGACATTTGGACATTGGGGGATTTGTCCCAGCTGAAGATCCTTCGCTTGACAGCCAACGGGCTTCGGACCCTGCCTCCAGACCTGGCAGGCTCCTGGCAGTGAGTGCAAGCAGCAAAAGGGGCTTCAGCTTGGCCAGGGAGGTCCTGGTGTGCCCACGGGATGTGCTGGGTGGGCAGGGCATGGAGCCAGGGGGCTGATTTGGTGCCCTGAGCTAGGACCGTGCTCACCCAGGGTATCTGCCGTCCAGAAAGGGACCTCCAGACGGTGATTCAGCAGTGGAGTGGCTGAGCCACGTGAGCAGGATGCTCTTTATTAATTAATTAGACCCTGTGGCTGTTGGAGATAAGGCGCTGAGCTAGGTGGTCTTTCAGACTGATTCGATTTAGCTGTTTTTAGGTAGGACATCAGTTTCCTCTTCAAAAAATGCAAACGGCCCCAGCCCTGTCTGCCAGAGGAGCAAGCAGATAGATACATCTTCCCCCAGCAACAGCAGCTGATGTGTTTTTCACCTGTCTTTGCTTGAGTATGCTATTAATGAACTATTAACGAGCCTCTTTTTGCTATTAATGAGCCTCTCTGTATTCACAGCTCTGCTCAGTTAAGGTTTCCCTCTCTAGAGGTCTTGGTGCTGGATGACAATCGTCTGTCAGACATGAGTGTCTTTGTGAGCCTCTCTAATCTCTGCAGGTAAGCGAGCACCTGGCAGCAGGCAGTGCTGGCTCTTGGGGGCTGGCAGCTCTCTCCATCGACTGCTGCACAGGAACAACCTTTAAAAGAAAATCAAAATCTTTGTGATTCACTCGGGTACTTGCAAACGTTACTGAATGGTAGCAAACAGCCTGCTGCAAAGCGCAGGCGGGCCAAACCCAGCAGGTGGCTGCTAAATCAGATCCTGCCCTGGCTGTTTGCTGATCTCCAGGTCTGATTGGAGAAAACAGCAGTTGCTTTCTCCATTTTCCCTTCTCTGTCCCAATTTGTCCTCAGTTCCAGCGCAGCAGCACTAGGAAAGGCTGCGGATCAGCTCCTGTTCTTTAACATGGGCTTTCGTGGTTCAGTTGGAGGGGAGCCACCAGGAAGGGGGCAGTTATGTGCCCCTCAGCTGAGCTGTGAAGGGTTTGGAGTGGGGGCCTGAAATCATGGGCTTTGGGAGCAATGAACTGAGCTCATGGTGTGGATTTTACATGTCAGAAGAGGAAGGGAATGGGGCAGCAGGATGGGGGTGTCGGGCTGCCCAGCAAGGAGGCAGCTCGAGGGCCAGCTCCCTGCCCCGCGGCTGCCAGGATGAGCAGATGGCTTTGTGTGTGCATTTCTTCTTTCCTCTAGCCTGAAGGAACTGAATCTGGACAGAAACAGGATTTCAGCAGTCCCCTACCTGCACCAAGCAGAGAGCAGGCAGTTCTCCCTCCACCCCTCGCTGGACGACGGCACTTTTAGGGCAGAGTGGTACCAGTCCCTGAGCAGCCTCCTGCAGCAGCCCCAGCACGAGGGCACGGAGGTGCCAGAAGAGCTGGAAGCGAAGAAAGGGCAGCTTGAACATTTCGTGTTACAGAACAATGGGGATCCAGCCAGGAGAGGTGAGCAGTGCCCTCGCTGATGCTGTTTTGGTGGGAGAGAGCTCAGTTGTGTTAGGATAAAGCCTGGCTTTTCCACACTGGGGCCATCTGAGGGCTCAGCTGCAGGCACTACACACCCAAACCCTCACTTTTCTTGTGTTTTATTGCAGAGGTCCTGTTTGATTCTGGCTTTCAGGGATGCCCAGTGCCGGTAAGAACCGTTGGCTGAGCTGTGGTTCGGGGTGCAGGCTCCAAAGCTTCCCTTCCCCACACCTCTCTCTCAGCTCTTTGTTTAAGCTCACCAGTACTGCCCAGACTCTGGGTGCTGCAAGTAATTATTGTCTGCCATCAGGGAGGTCAGGAGCAAGTTTTCCCTCAACCACTTGAGCTTAAACTTGCATTGCTTTCTCTTTGCTCATGCAAACACACAAACATACGCTCCCTGCATGGGGCAGCGTGCTCTGCAGCTCAGGTAAGGACCGAAGCTCAGGTGCCTGGGGCTCATGTGAAGGCTTCTGAAGGCTTTTGAGGCAGGGAGCAGGAAGGAAATGAGAGCTCTTGGCTTCCCCTTGCCTTGCTGAGAGGGCACTGGTTTCCTGAGGAGATAATTTTCACAATCTGCCACCAAGTGTGTAACGAACAAGGCTGCCACCAAACTGCCACCAGCTGGCTTGGAGTCGCCACCTTCCCGTGGTTGTAAAGGGCTGTTGTGCTTTGGGACACCATTTTCCAGCCTGTATTTGGCCTTGGACTGACAACGTGCTGCCTCTCTGTGCCTGGTTCCTGCCTCAAAGGCTTTCACCACAAGCCCAAGCTCTTGAGTACAGCAGGTAGCGGTTGGGGAAGCACCAATATTAGTGGTTTCAGTGCTCGTGGAGGTGTTGCCGTGTCTTGCAGAGCCTTTGGAGCGGTGCCTCACCCTCTTCCTCCTCTCTTTAGGGTGTTTCCAGGGACGGGGACCCATCTGCCTCGAGGACTCTGCCTGCTCCCTGCGTGCGCAGAGACATTTGTGCTCCGTTTCCCGAACTGCAGCGTCTCAGCCTGGCCTTCAACAAGGTGATTTTGGCCCGTGGCTCTGCGTAGGTGCACAGATTCAGCTGCCTGAGCCCAAGGTTAGTTCCCTTGGACATACTCTGCTGACCCCTGATGCTGAGGGGCACAGCTCTCCCTGATGTCCATCTGCCACCGATGGGGACGTCTCAGCATCCAGCATCGCTCAGGTGGGACAGGACACCTGTGAGGCAGCTGAATTGCACCCACCTTGTCTAAACCCCTGCACGTTATCATAGAATCAGACTGGTTTGGGTTGGAAGAGGCCCTAAAGCCCCCAGCCCAGGCTGCCCCCAGTCTCATCCATCCTGGCCTTGGGCACTGCCAGGGCTGGGGCGCCCCCAGCTCCTCTGGGCAGCCTGGGCCAGGGCCTCAGCGCCCTCAGAGGGAAGAATTTATCTGAATTCACCAGGAAAAGGGGATTGCATCAGAAAATGGGTACAGGAAGGCCCACCCTCCCCTCGGGCTGATACTTTGCTGGGTCTGTGCAGCAGATGATGATTTATCCGTGAGGACTTTGCAGTGCTAGTGCCAGGTTACACCCTCTAAGCTCAGGGTGCCCCAGTGGACGAGCAGCACATGAGCCTCCTCCTCCTTTTTCCCCTCTTTCTTTTCCCTTTAATTAAATTATCCTTATCTCAACCCATGAACCCTTTTTTTTTCCCCCCATCACACTTTCTCCTCCCTCCCCTTGTGTTTTGAGGGCAGTTTTTCACTCTCTTTTGATTGAGAATAGAGTTGTGGTGGAGCTGCCCAGCAGGATAAAACCACCACAATCCCCCGTGGTGTGATCGTGCAGCTCTGCTTGCTTACAAATCGTGTCTCTGGTTCAGGGCTGCCACCTCCCTCCTCCTCCTCTCCTCCCTGCTGCACGCATCTGCCCAGTGCTGGGGTCCCCATGCGTTGGAAGGATGTGTTTTTGTGGGAGGATTGGGATGAAACTCTGCAGCCTCCTGTGTCACTCGGTGGCAGCTGCTCAGAACAAACAGTGAACCATTTTCTCTTGCAGATTGTGGATGAGACAGCGCTCTTACCCGTGGCTTTCTTCCCGCGACTGAAGGAGCTGACGTTTCACAACAACCCCCTCACCACCACCCGCAGTGGTACAGTAGGAACCTGGCTCCCTGGGGCACTCCTGCCCTGTCCCTCCTTCTGTCCCCTCTCTGGGACCCTTTTGTCATTGTCATTTGGTGTTTGGACACTCCTGCCCTGCTGGCCCAGGCCCCCAAATCACAGAATCCCAGAACTGTAGGGGTTGGAAGAGACCTCAAAAGTTCATTGGGTCCAACCCCCCTGCCAAAGCAGGTTCCTCAGAGCAGGCTGCCCAGGTAGGTGTCCAGAGGGGCCTTGAATACCTCCAGAGAACCTCTACAACCTCCCTGGGCAGCCTGTCCCAGGGCTCCATCAACCTCACCGTGAAAAAGTTCTTTCACATGTTGGGGAGGAACTTTCTGGGCTCCATTTTATGGCCACTGCCCCTTGTCCTATCCCCACAAACCACTGAGAAGAGGTTGGCCAAACCCCTCTGTCTCCCACCCCTCAGCTATTTATACACATTGATGAGATCCCCTCTCAGTCCTCTCTTCTCCAGGCTGAACAGCCCCAGGTCTCTCAGCCTTTCCTCACAGGGAAGATGCTCCAGGCCCCGTCTCATCTTTGTGGCCCTCTGCTGGACTCTTTCCAGGAGATCCCTGTCTTTTTTGTACCAGGAAGACAGGGATATATATAAATAGGTGCTTTAACCATTGCCAAAGAGCAACGCCATGAGCAGGGCTCTTGCAAACAGCATTTCAATGCCTTGCTGCTGCTCCTGGCCCTACTTAAGTCCCCAGCATCCCAACTGAGACCGCAGTGGTGCGGTTTCAGGCTCAGTTTTGCTCCCCAAATGGTGTTTATCCCCTGAAGATCCTGGGTTCCTCCTCCAGCAGCTTTCCGAGGGGATAAATCCTAATGAACCCCTGCTCCAACAGGGCAGCTGCCTCTGCTGACCCAGCTCCTCCAGCAGAGGTTGGGGATTAAACTCGTTCACCACAGGAGCGTGGCTGCGGGGCGGAGGCACTTCTCCATCCCTCTCAAAGCCAGCCGCAAGGTGAGGCAGGGAAAATGGGGTTTGTGCTAGGGCAGGGACAAAACCCTGGCTGCAGAATTTGGGGCAGGGGCACAAGAAGAGCTTTCAGGACCCCGGCGGGGTTGGTAGGGTGAAGGGAATGATTGGAGGAGCTTTATTCTGCGTGAGGCTGGGGTGTCCAGCCCCCTCATTGCCCAGGAAAGGTTTGCAGCTGGGTCTTTGGGTCCAATCCTGCCCCTCGACCTCATCTGAGGGATTCCTGGGGTGCTGAAGCTGCTGCCATGATGTCCCCTGAATGCCTCCGTGTCCCCCCTCCAGGTCTCGTCGCATCTCCCCAAGGTCAAGAAGCGGCCGCTGATGCTGGAAGCTCCTGCTGAAACCTTGTGGAGGCCACTCAAAGCCATGACAGAGGCTCTGAGAGGTGCTGGGCCTCCAAATATGCCCCGGCTGCTGCCTCCCCTCAGCCCCACACCCACAGCGCTGAGCAGGGACACCGGCAGCGGCAGCCTGGGGGTGCTGGGGCACGGGGAACGCGGCTCCAGGCCTCCCAGCACAGCCCCGGAGGACGTTGAAGCCTTCTTCATGACTCAGGTGTGTGGCGCTGGGCAGGATTTTGGGGCTTAAACAGAAATGCCCTGTGGCCAGGTCTGCGTTTCCTGAGGGAACGAGGGCCCCCGTGCCTGCCCCCACCACGCGTGGATGGGTTGAGGTGGTGGCTGCGTGGCTCAGGGCCACCAGAAGTCACCTCCGACCCCAGCAGGACAGGCTTTGGCTGACTTTCCTCCTGGGCTGGAAGGAAAATGCCGCTGTGAACCCTTTGTTTTGCTTCTTCCAGGTGGAGGACGTGTCCAGGCCCTGGCCACAACCCATGGCAGAGGACAGGCTGGAAAAGAGGAGCGAGCAGGGTGATGAAAGGAGCCCCAGGGCTGTTCCAGAGCGCTACAAGGGCTACGAGGAGCTGCTCGGTGGGGACACCGACCCGGATTTTATCGAGCCAGTTGGTGAGCGAGGAGAGCAGAGGGCTCTTAGCAGGCTGCTGAGCACTTTGGGCTGCTCTGACCAAAAAAGAAGCAGCAAAAGCTGTTGTTGTCCCCTCTTCCCTTCGGTTCACAGGGATACAGAAGAACGTGCAGGCACTCTACTACATCCTGAATCACCCCCTGGTTTACCGTGATGCCAAGCCACGCCTGGACAGCTTGCAGCAGCCCTATGTGCCTCGGAAAAAGGTAAAGGGAGCAGACTCTGATGGGAGAACAGCACTGTTGGTGTCTGGAAGCGTCCCTGAATCCACAGCGCAGCTCTGGGGTGGTGGAAAGCTGATCCAGTATTGCTTAACACATTGATAATCTTAGGTCAGTGTTTAAAATGGACCAGCTCGGTCCAAAAAAGAGAATCCATCTCACCTACCTCCTGCAGAAGCACAGGACTGTGTTAGTTTGGGAGAGGGAGGTGGAGGATTGTGTCCCTGGGAGGCGGGCACGCTGCAGCCTCCTGATCTTCCCCGCAGCACGGGAGGATGCGCGGCCCTCCCGCTCACAAGACAAAAGCGGAGGTGCTGGAAGGGATCCTGATGGCCATGAGAAACGCCTCGACCGTCACCAACATCCCCTTGGGTACGTGACCACAGTCCCACTCTCTTCATGTCACCACAGATGTAGGGGCAGGATCTGAACACAAAATGTGTTGGGAAAAGAGGCTCCCCTGCTTGCTGCAGCCTCGCCCCATGTCCCTGAGCCTCTGAGCCCCCCAAAGTGTAGCCCCTGATCTCTAGCTGTGGGCACATGGAGGAGGAAATGGAAAGCAGACACTGGCTGGAGGCTCTGGGCTCCACAACTGGAGGAACCCTACAACTGGGAGTAACCTCACAACTGGAGTAACCCACACCCAGCTGTGAGGGAAACAATCTCGAAATAAAAGAGTATTTGGCCCTGAGATGATGCAGGATTTGGATCTTTGAGCACTGGCCAAGTTTTATCTCTCAGCCCCTGTGGTGGCACAATCCTGAACTGCGAGCACGAGCCCACGTTTCCCACCCAGCTCCCCAAGCCCTGGCCCCTGGGTTGGGATGGCAGGATTGACCACTCTACTCCCACCTTTTCCAGCATCTGCATTGCAAAAGAGGAAATCCAGCCCCAGGACGTACCGGGAGGCGCTGAGGCTGATGGAGGAGCTCCAGGAGGTGTTGGAGAGTGGCGAGGAGCTGGCCCCGGGCACGGCCAGGCTCTCGGACGAGGTGCCGGTGATCAAAGCTCTGCTGGCGGAGGTGGCTTCCAAGCAGGGGAGCCCTGAAAAGTTGCAGCTGCGAGGGAAAAAAGGGGCCAAGAAGGTGCCCAAAGGGAAGGCAGTGGCACAGCCAGTGCGTGAATAAAGCGCCCAGATCTTTGTTCTCTTAGATAAAACTTGTTATTTTTTATAACTTGTTTGGAGCCATTCTTCCCCTCCTGAGATTGGAAAATTGAGTGCAGGGAAAAGGTTCAGCTGAGGCTCCCACCCATCAAATTCCAGCCTGAAAGCACCAAAACACCTGAAATGCTTCGATGGTAGCACACGAAAACTATTTGCCTTGCGTCTGCCTGCTCTGAACGTCACGATGTCCCTGCTGTCACCTGGGGCTCTGCCTGCTGGACCTGAATGTTCGTGGGGAGCTGAGCCCAAAAACTGTTGTTAAAAACCCAAATCCAGCCCAAGAAGAGCTGCAGCCAAGGGACTGGGCAGGCCATGTGGAATGAGGGGAGACGCGGAGGATAAGCAGCATCCACTGCCTGCTTACCTACATGATAATTATGTCATTGTACTCACCTTCACCCCTTTTTTTTCCCCCCCAAAATATTAATCACCAGCCTCCCTGGGCCAGGGCCACCCGTAACCCGCTCAGAACAGACCATGGTAAGACCGTGCTGGTTTCCGCGCGCAGCAACTGGAGCAGAAAGAGGCCGCTCGCTGTCAGAACCTGGTTTTATTATTTCAACCTCTGCCTTTGTCCTGCAGTTTCGAGTCCTCGTTGCTGTTGAAACGCGCGCGCGATTTGCACACAGCTCTGCTTGGTGACGGGCGTTCACCAGCAGGATTTACTCTGCTCCGAACAACAGAAGCCACGACATGACGGACGCCTGCATGTCATTTTTACCCACACATTTACACATGCAAGTCAACGGTCTCCCAGTAAATCCGGGTGAAGCCACGGGGGTTCAGCTGAGACCCCAAACGACCGCAGTCTTTTGACCGCACCGGTGTTCCCGATGGCGAGCTGAGGAGAACACGAAAGCACAACGATTTTAAAGCGCAGTGGAGAAAAAGTGTAGCGACATCTAGCTTTGTTTTTTTTTCAACAGTTTGACAGTAAACACCGAGAAAACCAGGCAGACGCAACCCCCCGTTGTCAGCAGTTGAAGATTTTCCCTGTTTGCATAGTGAGTAGCTAAGTCTAGAGCCGTCTTGACGCTTCGCCGTGCTTTAAAGGTAAGGGGAAAAGAGAAAAGGTTGTGCGAGCTTTGCACCGTGTTCATTTCTGTTGACCAGCGAGGAGCCGGGAGCCCCGCGGGCTCTCCTCGAAGCAGCTCTGAAGGCCTGGTTTTAAAACCGGAGCGAGTCTTTAAGGCTTCTACCTCCCCCTTGCTTTCCTTGCTCAAATACACAGAAGCGCTTGTTCAGGCGATGCTTCAGGACTACTGAGCACTGCATGTACAATAGCGTTGGGAGAATAAAAAAAAAATACTGACACTATAGCACAACATTATACAATCATCTTGCGTGATCCTTTCTTTTGGCACTTTTCCTTCGGGTGTCCTCGCCGACTCCGAGCACGAAGCTTCCCGGACGGCGTGGAGAGCTCCCCGGTGTCCGAGGTGCTTTGCGGAGTCCGGCGGCGTCTTTGGCAGATTCAGTCACTGGGTTATCGCCCCCTCGGTCCCAGGGGGGTGCCTCGAGCCAGTTCTTGCCCTGGTTTTGCTCCCAGGAGCGGGAGGACGGGGGCAGCTTCACGTGGTGGGAGGACGTGCAGCGCCCGCGCCGTCCCATGACCAGCAAGAATGGCCCCGAGTCCCAGCGAGAAGGCGGCTGAAGGAAGAAGGAGGGTGAGAAAATGCTTCCCAGCAAGCGTCGAGGAATGCTCGGTGTCACCTTAGGGCCTCTGCAGATCCTGCGCTGCATCCAGCAAGAGGTATTTTGCTTCTCGGATGGTTGCGGCGAAGGAAACACCTGCCCGCTGCAGTGCGCGAGGCTGGGAATTTCTGCTCTTTCACACGAAGTTATTATATACAATCTTTTTTTTTGTGCAAGCTCAAACTCACACAGAGTTAAATTAATAAAACATTCATCCTTGCTTTAAAACACCGAAAGTCCCGAACCTGACAGTGACGTGGGAGGACTCGAGGCGAGCCGGGCACGCGGGCGAGCAGCTCTCCGGGAGCTGGATGGGGAACAGCAGCTGCCATCCTCTGCCTCCAAGCAGCTGGATGGCGAAGCTGACATCAAGACGTGTTTTTCTCTGAAGGCTGAAGTCGGCGGGCTGGGAACCTGCAGGCACAGAGCTCCGGGAGAGGTCGATCCCACGCCGCCGCTCGCTGGGTGCCTTCGGCGAGGGGGCAGCGATGCACGAAGGCAGCGACTCCTGGCCGCGGTGCGGAACACATTCAGAGGTCTCCTTGCACACCGACGCAACGGGCCGGACGTGGTGCAGGGCCTGGGCAGCCGGGTTTTGGGGCGAGCCGGCTGCTGACGAAGCCAAATTTTGGGGCTGGGGATCCGGGCACACTGCAGGCAGCAGCCGTACTAACGCGGCTCTTTCCCCATCATCTTTTTTGTCTCCAGACAAGTTTTGGCTCAGGCCGTGCCGCACGCACACCCCTTGAGATGTAGACAGAGAAAAATAACACAAAAAAACCTAAATATTTATATAACTTTTTTCTTTAAAAAAAAAAGATATTTAAAGACACTGGCCTGGTGCATTGGGCTTCAAAATTGTTTCTAAGAGGGGAAAAGGATACATTCAGCACGTAACCCTCCTGTAAACGTAGGTTGTGTTGTGCAGGCGTGCTCACAGAGCGCTGGCAGCAGCGGCACGGAGGGAACCAGCACAGCGAGGCAGGAGGAAACCGTCGAGGGAAGTCAGCTCGGGGCTCAAGGGCTGAACAGAGCCCAGGGGATTCGTGTAATTAATAACACACCTGGATGAACTCAGGAAGTGCACGCTTTCAGTTAAAGTATCAGGGGGAAAAAATAATAAATCAAATCCTGGGTAAAAGCTGTGGGTTTCCATCCTGAGCTCATTCTTTAGAAACCGCTGCAGAGGGCGAATCCGGGCCACGGCTACTCATCTCCGCGCCGCTCTTCTGGGTCCAGTTGGGGTCTAATTACTCCGTTTCCTTCCAATTAATCACCGGGGACGCGAGCATGGATTCGGTTCGAGTCCCAAGAACCGTGCGAGGGGCAGAGATCTGCCGCGGGTACGGCTTCGGCCATCCAGTAGTTTGGGTGTAAGGAGATACAGATATAGATAGATAGATATATATATATATTACGGAATCATTGCTATAAGATTTCTCAAAACCAAAGTGTCGATCTGTTGAAATATAGTATTTAAAATATATAAATTTTATCCATTAAAATATAAGATTTCTTTTTTCTTTTTTTTTTTTTTTAAAAAAAATCCAGTTCAAGTTGGAAAAAGCTCCAGGGTCCTTGCAGTTACCACAAGCGTGCTGGAACAGAAACACAAAACCAGTTCCCATTTCTTTTTTTTTTAAAAGGGAGATATCGGGACAGTTTTAAGATAAATTCAGGAGGAATTTGGGCGATGACAATTTTCTGGGGCTGTACAACCACGAGCTGCCCTTCCCTTCGTGCCGTGGTCACGGCGCGTTTAACCCGTGCTCCAATTACGTCCTGGGATTGCCCCTTGTCCCCTGGCACCGACGGTCCCCAGCGAACACACTGCAAGGCAGCGCTTTTAGAGCCTGATTACCAGGAATAACCCAAGGAATCACCGCCAAGGATGGAGGAGGATCAAAGGGGTAGACAGCTCCTCCTGCTCCACCTGCCGTGCCCGACCTCGTGCCCCGAAGGGGAAATCTGTAGTGCATCGCTCACCTGAGCTCTTGTAGTGGTTCAAACCTGTGGGTGGCAAGCTTGGAGGAGGGCAGATCGCACCCCACGTGCCCCCAAACCCCCTGCCAGGAACTCATCGGGTGCTGGGAGAGGGTTTAGGGGTGCTGAGAGGCTGCAGGGTACCCGCAACCTCCTTCTTAGGGCCAGCGTCCCCCTTCGAGCCCCTTCCTTCCCCCTCAAGCCCTTAGCAGGAAGGAGAAGAAACCATGGGAGAAAAGCTGCACGAGCTCCCTGGCTCCCAGCACCAGGGCACGGCTCCCAACCCAAGCTTCCTGCTCTCATTACCACGAACCTAAAATCCTGTTTTTTACGTCCTTTCTTCGCTACCTTTGGCCTTCTACTCGGAGGAAGCGACCTCAAGCTTGTGCAGCCAGCGAGGCACGTTCGTCCGTCACCACCGGGGGTGGATCCATGTGGTACCTCCAAGCAGCAGCACGAAGCCTCCCTCGCCAACAGCCCGCCTGGTTTAGGCTTAAATCCAGCCAGGGTGTACAAATATTCTGATAATATTAAATCTGATCACTGCAGCATCAGGAGAATGGGACAAGCAGAGGAGTGTGCTCGTCCCAAGACCTGCTCTCCTCCCCAAGAGCAGAGCTCCGGGTGCTCCTGGCACCCCGATTTGGCCAGGCAACGACTGGACGAGGTCCTTCATGCGAGAAAAACCTCAATAATCTCAAAACATAAATAATAACCTCAAAATATTCGCCCAGAGGCTGAGGTTGGAGGCACCTCTGGGTCCGTCTGGTCCAACCTCTGCTCAAGCGGGGTGCTGAGGACCCAGGACCGTGGGGACTGCCCATAAAACCCTCCTAGCTAGGGGAACCCCACCGCCACCCACGTTGCAGTGTGTTCCCGGGGACGAGGGATCTCTTTCAGACCCATGGACCAGCCAGGCTGGAGGAGTTTTGTTCTTTTTTTTTCCCCTTTTTTCTTGAAATCTGTAAGGACTCTGGCTTCTCTCCGAACTGGACCTCCAAATGCCTCACCACCAAAATGAAAAAAAAAAAAAAACAACAACAAAAACAACGGCGTGGGTGGAAGCATGACAAAAAAATAGCTTTCCTCTACGACAATCCCATAAACCTCATCGTCCCCTAGAAAGGCAACGTCGCCCGGCGGCGCTACTTGGCGCCCAGCGTGCTCTTGGAGCGCAGCAGGTAGCGGTCCACTCGGACTTTCCTCCTCTCCACCGTCCTGTTCTCGCTGTCAAAAATCCTCTGCAGGTGCAGGGCCAGCCTCCTGTCCTCCTCCTCCTGCTGGAGCTTCTGCTCCACCTCCCGCACCAGCCTCTCCTCCGGGTCCCCCGCCGCGTGCCTCAGTCTCTTGACGGTGCCGTTGTGCTCCAAGTGCTTCGTTTTGCAGCGCCTCTTCCTCCCCCGGCGCAACGCCGGCGGCTGCTCGCCGATGATGCCCTCGAAGGAGTTGCAGGTGTTGTTCTGCACGTGGATCAGCTCGTTGCCGTGCAGGTATTTCAGCTGCTTCTTCCCCGACGGCTTGACGGGGACAGGCAGGGCGCTGCTGTCCGGCAGCGCCGCGCTCACCCCTATGATCCTTCTGCTCAGCGCTTTGGGGCCGAGAGCCAGGCAGGATTTGTCCACCAACGCGTTCGTTTTGGGCTCGGGGGCTTCGGGCAGCCATGGGTGTAAGGAGGTGACGGCGGATCGCTCGGCAGCGCTCTCGTCCGTGGGTAAGGCCTGGGAAGCTCGGGTTTTCTCGCTCCCTCTTCCCGGCGTTGTTTCGCTGATGGAAGGGAAGAAATCCAGCTCGGGGCGAGGACCTGGCACGTCAGGGGGGAGCTGATCGTCCTGCGGCTGCTCTCGGTGAGAGGGGTTGGTGACTTCGGGACCTACGGAGTCCTCCCCGGGCTCCGAAGCCAAGGACGTAAGGGTCGCTTTATTGGAGAGAGTCTTTTTCACCTGACGCTCCTGAAATATCTGCTCCCACTTTTTCAGTATCCTGGGACTGGCCTCGTAGGTGGTCGGTTTCTGCAGGCTCCGGCTGAGGTTCCTCGGGGTGGACTTGATAATGAGAGGGCTCAGGACCCGGCCGTCCGGAAGCCTTTTGGGAGGCGTGCAAGGGGAGCAGACGATGGGCTTGAAGTGGTTGAGCTCTTCCGAGATGCTGTCGTTGCTCTCGGGGCTGATGGAGCGCTCCGGCCTGTGCAAGGCCGGGAGGGAGGACGCGGCGTTGAGCACCGGGCGCTTCTCTGCCGTCAGGTCGGGGGCGGAGAGGCAGCGGTTGTTCTGGGTGGACGACAAAACGCCCAGCAGAGGCGTCGAGGCGCTGGTGACCGGGGGGACCTGCAAGGGAAGGCATCACCGCTCACAAAGCTGGTCGGGGGAGGAGAGTTTGGGCAAGCGAGGAAGAGGAGCGGCCGCTGCTTACAGCACGTCAGGGCTGACAAAGGACGTAAGCAGGGGACACCAGACCCCAGGACGACCCAGGGCTCGGGTTTATTTTAGTCTAAGAGCTGTTTTTTGGGCTACTGGGCTCGCACGAACAGCAACCCCACCAAAAAAAGCCCATCTGAAGCAAGGCGAGAAGCTGAGAGGCAGCTGGAGGAAGCCACGCTCCTCAAGGGAAACGATCACCAAAGGGTTTTTTGATCCCTTGGAACCCAGAGGAGAGGAGGAATAAATATGCAGCCTGGGTTTATCTCACTCCTCTGCAAACCACCAGGAGGAAAGGGCTCGGGCAGACCTCACGAGGAGCATCTCCAGCAGCACCTCCTGCTGCTCCTACGCCCGGAACGTGGCAGAACCCAGCCACAAATAAACTTAAACACTAATGCAAGTGGCGTTGTTATTTTTCAAGGTAAAATTATGTTATCCAGCTGCTAACCTGGGGACAACTTGCCCTGCTTCACCCGAAATAAGAGTGGTTTCTATGATTTTGGGGTCAAAACAAACTTGTGGAACATCCTTGCAGTGCAAATCTTAGTTGGCCAGGCCCATAAGCCATCTACTTGAAGAGGAAAAAAGAAAGGCCTGGAGGGCAGCTTAGTTATAGATCCTGTGCTTTGAGCTCAATTTATCTCCTATCAGCCTCGACAGGGACCGGACCAGGCTTTTAACACGAGACTGACCAAGGTCCATGCCCGAAACCTTGGGGACGCCAGCCAGGTGCTCACTGGGGTCAACTTCATGTACCAACGGGGACGTCACCAAACCCCAGGCTGACTTTCCAAAAGGCTGCAGAGGCTTTTGTCCAGCACCACAGGTGGTTGAGGGAGGAGAAAACCTCATGGGTGCACAGGCATCATGGCCTTGAAGCATGTTGTATCCCCACATCTCCCACTTTCGATGTGGTGACACCCAGACAGCTCGGTGAAGTTGAAAAGAAAATACGCTCGCACCAGGCGAGTGGTGAGTTTTGCTCCTCCTAAACAGCTTTGGAAAGAATAGGGGAGAAAGAGGATTTTTTTCTAAAGTTTTAAAAAAAATCCTCTTTGTCTACAGATTCAGCCTTGGCAAGAAAATGAATTACCAAACAAAGGAGTGAAAGAGCCCTTCCAATTCCCAATTACCCCACAAAGCCAACAAACAACTCTACGAGCCATCCACTCTCCCGCGCTGTAATTGCCAACCTCCAGCTTTTTGCTGTGAGCTCCACAGAACCATCGGCCCCAGGGCGATAACACAGCACCAGTGCTTTGTATCTGCAGACTGCTGGCGCTGGGTGACCTCGGATAAGGGCAGGTACACATCAAAGCCTTCCCCACCCCGCCACGTGCTGTGGGAAGCGGCCGTACCTTTGTTTTGTTGGCTGGGGCTGATCTCTGCCTGCTCTTTGATCTCTCCTGGATGGTGTCAGTGCAGCTCCGACTCCTCTCCACCTTGGAGGTGAGGTTCCTGGAAAGCAGTTGAGGTAACAGTTGATATGAGTTGATGTGAGGTAACTCCTCGTCTCAAAACCAGCACCCCAAACAGTCCCGGGAGAGGCTGGGGCTGAGCACAGGGCACCCAAAAGCCTTGAGCTGGCCATGTCCCTGTGGACAGAGCCCCAAATCCAGCTTGATGGGACAGCTGGATGCTGCCCACCCCCGTTTCAGGACCTCATCCTATTCCTCCACCCTCTTCATCTTCATCCCCACTGCCTCATGGCCACGGTTTGCCTCGTGTGGCTACGCCGCGAGCCAGACCAGGCTGCTTTGAAACAAAGCTTGAGTTCAACGTAAAGAATTCTGTTCTTTCATGATTTTTGGAATTTACATCTCATCAATGATGTTTCTGCATCATGGGATGAACACTGAACACGTTAACCCCCAGGATTTTATAACAGGTAGGAGGTGATCATTCAGATGCTTTCCTCTACCAATGCTAAAATTCCAGAAAAGTTATTGCTTATTTTGGATTTGGATTGGATTTTAATAAATTCAAAGCATCTCAAGTACATTTAGGAGAACAGCAAGAAGAACAAGATGTTTACGTCTGTAATGGACATTAAGAAATGAATCAATTCTCAGCATCTTACCCTGAAAGGAAGGCAAAGGAGTAGGCACTGGTCTTGGAAACGAAAGCTGACCGATGCGTTTGCTTGCCCTGGAATGGTTCTTCATTCTCCGAATCCGAGAGGCGTTCAGGAAACTGAAGTCAATCAAGGAAGAGTTAGCTGACACGTACGACAAAAAGAATCACTTGGAAAACAAAGGGCTTTCTTGCAAAGGTATTAAAGATTCCAAAAGCCTTTGCTGTGATTACACCTAGAGGAAATAAACCAGGAATGCAACCTCCCAGCAACTTAAACTGGAACCGTACCAGCTCAGAGGCAGGTTCCAGAAGCATAAATAATGTTAAAATAAGCACACAGCTCCTAGGTAGAGCTGTGACTCACTGAACGAAGATAATTTAACGATCAGACACTGGATGGACAGGAAGCTTGAGAAAATCCTTCAAGAAAAATACTACAGGACGTGATTCAGTGCCCACATAATCCTCTACCAATCCCTAATTCTTACGAGCGTTTCCTGTGGAGTCTCACAGCTGAAACGAGAAATGGGCAACGCTCAGCAGGAGCCACAGAGGAACACCCGTGGGCCTGAAGACCCAAAACAGAGCAGGCACCTCTGCAGGTTTAACCCACACGTTTGCGAGGCCTGCACCTCCAGTCCTGAGCGAGGTGGGCAGAAGGGGAGAAAAACCTCCAGAAGAACATCTGTGGTCATAAAAAACCTTAGAAGACAGCTCTCACTAGCACAGATCTTTATAAACAGTTAGCTCATCCCCTTAAAGGCTATAGAGAAGTCAATCCTGGAAAGCACCCCAGTGTCAAAGGAAGAAATGCTTTAAATAAAACAACTCTTGCTCCACGACTGAATCTTAGCAGTAATTTCATCCCCCAGACAACGTCTCTGGTGTGGATCGTACAGTATGGGCTTACTTACACACTCCTGGTTCGCTTTGAGCACTACAGAGTCGTCTTTTTTCTGCTGCTCTTCCATTTTTCGTTTTCCTACTTCCACGTCATCCGGAATGAGCCTGTGAATCAGGTCCTCGGAAGCTTTTTCTTCTTGTAGTTTTTCTTCTCTCATCTGGAAACAACGATAAAGGAGACAATGATCAAAGTGTCTCAGGTGCCACACCTGGCTGTCAACAGGGGATTTTCCAAAGGAGCCTGGCCACATCATTTAATTTTGTGTCTCCAGTTCTCTGCTCTAGAGTTGTTGCCTACTCAGCTGCAATCACGGGGATGTTGGGTTGTTCCTGCTGCTACACGAACAGCACGGACACCGTCTTTGCAAAACAGCAAAGGCAACAAACACAGCTAGGTGCAATGGTTGACAAGGCTGGTTGACAAAGACTTGTCTACCGCGCTGTTTTCTAAAACAGCGAGACAAAAACTTCTGTCTCCTTGTGGATAATCACACAACAAATTGGAATGTGCAAGACAAAGCACATAAACGATAGTTTCATGCAAGCTACACCTCCATTTTAGTCTTCAAATGGACCACAACACGATATACACAACTCTTTGGGTACACAGACAGCATCATCTACACGCAAGTTGGTTAGTTACAGCAATTCTCCAATAACTTCCATGGAAGTGTTGGGATAGGAAAGATCCAAAGACATCGTCCAACCCTCTGGTGGCCAACTGGAGGCCCAAAGTCTTCCAGCTGGAGGCCCAAAGCTTTAATTCTTTCTAATCCTCATCAGATATTTGCAGGTTGCTTTTACCACTGGCAGCAATTCCAAAAGGCTACGAGGCGACGTGATTTCATCCACCTGTGCTGCATTTTTACCAATACACGCTGTGTTTTCCAAGCCCAAAGGCTGGGCAAGGAATCCCACAGAACATCCCGGCAGCTCCAAGAGCATCCAGCCGCATCTCCCATCCGTGCCCTGCACCGATGCTGCTTTTCCCGTGCCTTGTAGACCATGCGCCTTCCAGTCCCAAATGCTCCTTCACCTTCCCCAAAGGTCCCCTCCCCATTCCCAAGCTTGTGAAGCCCAGTAAGAAGAGAGAAGTGGTTTTCAGAGGAGTGCCAGCCCTTCCCCTTCCCTCCTGGGAAAAGCAGGAGCCCTTGCAGTGACCATCTCCAACTGACCGAGGCCGACCTTTGGTTTCCAGCAGCTCCTCCTGGCGCAGAGGTTTCAGCCTTCCTGAGCCCGGGGGTTATCCCAGCATGGCCGCAGGCTCTGCTGAGAGCCGACAAAGCTCCTCTTCTCCTCCTTTCCACCACCTCTTCCTGACGAAGGAGATCTGCAGATGCTTTTGGTACCACTGCCTGGCCGAGCCCGCCCGGGCAGCATCACCCTCATCTCTCCTCCCTCGTTGCCCAGCCTCTCACCTCTCCCCGAGCTTCAGCTCACACGTAACGCCGTGAATAAACCCCGTAGGTACGTGCATGGACCTGCTCCTCCCTCCTCCACCCACCTCTGCGAACGGTGATCCTCCTCTACAAGCCCAACCTCGGAGAGCTGCAGCTCCGCCGCGCCGATCAACCGCGGCCGTGCCGAGCACCGGCACTTCCAGCTCTGTTCAGGCCGAGCACGGTGGCTTAGGGGGCAAGGAGCTGCCCTGGATTTTCCCCATTTTCTTCTGGTGGCTTCCCCTTTTTCTCCTGGGGCAGCAGCGTCCCGCTGCCTTCGGGCACGGAAGGCTTTCTCGGGGAGCTCGGGTGCTCGTCCTACGGCGCCGCGCATGAAGAGCGTGGGTGACACTGCGACAGCTCCTCGCTTCTCCAAAAATACTCAGTATTTTTATTCCCTGCTGCAGGGGAAAAAAAAAAAAAGAGCATAGACACGCAAGGGAAGCTACCCTAAAATGTGAAAAGGAAGGAAACAGTTCACAGTGCGTTACACGAACAGCACAGCGGGGTTTGCGGACCAGGAAGGACCCAAACCCTACAAAATCCAAACCCACGGGGATGAGGGAGGACGAAGAAGGACAAGAGAAGGTAGCAAAATGAGGATAAAAACCATCATTTGGCTGGTTGTGGGTGTTCAGCAAATGGTTTCAAAGGCAGATTTTACTTCTGGTTAAGCAATGCTTTAAGATGCGTCTTGAAATTCCCGATCTATTCATAAGCTGAAGCAGGAACTACAACACATCATCTGCCAGAGAGATCACCACCACGTGATTCGGACATGGGGAGTGCTCTGCTGCACATCTCGTGAGCTTTCAGCAGTATTTCTGGGCTTCCAGAGGCCTTCAGGAAGGATCCGAAAAAAAGAGGTGGCATCGAGGCTCGTCGTGAGGACGACTTCTTGGGCTGGCTGAGTCCTACCCAACGCTCCTGGACCTTTCAGCTTTATGGAAGGAAGCTAGGTGGAAGTCTTCCCTTTTTTTCCCCGATGTCCAAAATTATCCTCGGTTCCCAAATATAAAGCCACAGGCGTACATAAGAATATTTAATTTTAGGCAAACCCATGGACAGCCAGCCAGAGGTGCCAACACGCGCTCTGCTGATGGCCAACACACAAAACCAGGAGGCTCTCCCTTTACAGAGGAGAAAAAACACATTTTAGGGAAAAAACTCTGATTGTAAAGAACCTACGTGCTCCGCTTTGGAGACAAAAGCAAGCGGGTCCCTAAACAAGTGGGTCCATGTCAGCATCCGTGGACATCTTGCACATGAGACTTGGGACTGAGTTTCTAGCCCTGCCGGTTGCAAACGAAGCCAGACACTAACGATGAGATGCACACTGATCCTAAAACATCACTTTAAGCAGTCTCAGGTAGATTATCTCCTGGAGAGGCTAATTACATTATAGTACTGTGCTAGGACATGAGGAGTGGAAACTGAAGCAAGCCAGGGTGAAACTTCTCCCAAGCACCAAGTGATGAGACCAGAGGGACTGGTTGCACCAGGGGAGGGTTAGGTTGGATATCAGGAGAAGTTTCTTTACTGAAAGGGTTGCGAAGCACTGGAATGGGCTGCCCAGGGACACGGGTGAGCCACCATCTCTGGAGGTCTTCAAAAATCATGGAGATGTAGAGCTTGGTAGCGTGGCTTAGTGGTGGACTTGGCAGTGGTGGGTTTGAGGTGGACCAGATGATCATAGAGGTCTTCTCCAACCTGACTGATTCTCTGATTCTTTGCCAAGTGATGTACCTGATGTCACCTCTGCAGCACCTCTGAACTCCTGGATGCTGCCCCATCAGCTGCCACCAGCAGCAGGGTTATTGCACCGGGTTTTAACCCCCCGTCGCCGTTTCAGGTATCCCATCTGGAACTTAAAAAATGCCGTACAACCCCCTGATTGATTTTGAAATGGCAATTTTTGCTCGAGAAGTGGCAATTTCAGCACTGCCGTTTGAACAAAGTCTGGTAGACCCATGCCTGACCTCTCCTCCTCGCCGCACGACGCCGAGCATCAGCGCACGCCTCGGCAGCAGCTTCCCCTCTGCAAGCCATCGGCTGCACATGACAGGACGGCGTAGTAGGACGAGCTCTGTTTGTAGCACCTGGAAACGAGATGGTCCTTGGGAAGCACATAAAATATGAGAGCACCAAGCGAGCTGTGTACAAGGAAAATTATTCTTGCCATCCTGCGTTCAGGCAGCAAACCCTTCACCTTCCTCTGACAGCCAGGTCAGCCCCGGTGCCGAGAAAATCCCACGAGGTTATCCGCTTTGAATAAATATTCTTCGGTGTGCTATTCCAGTGACTGCTTGGTTTTGAGAGCAAAAGGCTGGGCAGCAGGGCCAGGAAAACGACTCACGTCTGGAGGGATGCAACAGATGCTTGAAGGCTTGGAGAAGTCCCCATGGGTGACACCGTGGGAAGCCCGGTTACGCACCAGCTTCGTTCCCAAATCCAAATCCTCTGCACAGGAGATGCTGCCTCAGTTTCCCCACAGCAAGGCACCAGGATTCTCTTCCTTCTGTGAAGCAGCAGGCAAAATTCCTCCTGGAACACAGGAGAAGCTGGAGCACATCGTCACCGCCACGCTGCCCTTTTCCCTGGGGTGACGACTCCGGGACCCCCTTCAGCTCCTTCCAACGATGATCCTAAAAAGCCCATTTCTGTTGTGAGGGCAGAGAAACCCCTCTCCCATCTGTCCACGAGCAAAAAGGGGAACGGGAACAAGACAAAACCATCCCCAAAATGCCAGAAACACGTTCAAGTATTTCCTTCTGATGGGTGGGGAAGGGAGAAGTGCCAGTGCTTGCTTGCGGGGCATCTCCTTTCTGAGGTCAAGCAGCAGATGTAACAACTGTTATGGGTTGCTGCAGCCTGACCACGGCTCGGGTTCCTCTTCTGAGCCTCACAGCACCAGGGGCTGGCTCCCAAACCATCGTGGGAAGTCTCCCACTTGCTATCGCTGTGAGATTTATAACCACAGACCTTGCCAGGTTATAAAACTTATAGGAGCAGCTGTATTTCTTCGCTAAGCCAAAGACACCCCGAGTTCTCATCCTCCAGGTCCCAGTGAAAATAAGTTGCCCAATACAATGATCCACATCCAAGTTAATTAATAAACCAGAGAAGTTTCTGTTTCTTAAAAATCAGCTAATGAAAGGTCACAATCAGGCAAAGTTACCCTAATGACCTGGCACTGCTAGCTCCACATATGGGGAAGCAGGAAAGAAAACCCTTCCCCATTTAATCTGCCTAATTCACGCATAATTTTAGTACAAGTTTTTCTCAGGTTAGTTATTTACCCTAAATACACCTAAAGAGGATTTTCCTGCTCAGCATCATTCAGTGGACAAGGCTCTTTTTCCATCTAAATATCAGCCTTTTCCATTGTTGTTGAGACCTTTAATGAAAAACCCCCCAAAAACTCATCAGGGATGGAATCTGCTCCTTATCCTCTGCAGGGGAGGCTGGACCCAGCCCCATGCCATCACCGGGACCTCACGGGGACCAAGGTGCTGCTCCAGCAGGGCCACGCATGGGTCTGGGCACAGGATGGGATTAAGGATGTGGGATTTGGGATTTAAGCAAGTTGGATTTAATTTAACCATTATCTGCTCTGCTACAGCAACCATTGCTTTCCCTGCAACACTTGCTTGCTTACCTGATTGGCCACTGGATGATTTAGGTTCAAGCAACCCCTAGTTTAAATGTTGAAATTATTTTCCCAGATTCTTATTCCAAAATAGCTGAAAAGCTGTTTCCTCCCCCTCTTAATTTTTGCCTTTAAATAACGTCTTTTCCTGCCCAAGAACAGACAAAGCTCGAGTTTGGGATGGATGGTTAAAGCGAAGGACGTTACTCCAGGAGCAAGGAGAAGCCTTATGCTGCAAAACTTTTCATGGGACTGATTTTATGCGATTTTATCCACAAATACGTGTGCTCTGATAAACCCCACACAACCCAGGGCTGGGTGAGGCCCACCACGGATGGTGTGTGCCCATCTCTCGGCTCTGGAAGGCCCACAGCATCAGAAACCACCTTCTGCATGCTCGATTGCTGCCAGCATCTCCCTGAACTGTTTGAGCAGTGAAAGGGGATCAGCGGTCTTTGTTCCAGAGCAGGAATTAAAATCCCTTCATCGTCCTTGCAGGCGGGATGGCATTCCTGCAGGGAATCCTGGATGAAAAGCTGCAGTGAGAGTACCGTACCTTCCTCAGGCTTTCGTATTCTTCCCGAAGTTCCCCTGGTTTGCTCAGCTTAATGGGCGCTCTGAATATGAAGTCTGCAAAGAGAAGGAGAAGGAAGGACATTTTAGTGGAGGTGGCTGGGGATGCCCGGCCTCGCTGCCCCACCGCCCGCCCAGCAGCTCCCGCAGCCGTAGCACACCTTTACCTGCCAGCCTCGTACCCAAGGACACCCCAGCATCCCCCAGGTTGGACGACACAGGCTAAAAGCTGATAAAATCCTCTTCGTCCCCATTTTGCTTCTAAATTCACCAACAGAAGCCCCATAAAAGAGGGAGCAGGAGCGCCGCCAGCTCCCGAATTTAACAAATCACGGGGTATTTCTGCAGGGTTCACATGCTCCGAAGGCGAACAAACCTCCTGCAATGGAATATAAACTAAAAGGCTGAGTTGTTCCTAAAAAAGCCGCTGCTTCACCTTGCAAGAGCTAGTGCTAGAACAAAAACGCCCTCCCCGTGCTGTAAACAGCCACGGGCTTTGTCAGTCGTGGCCTTGAGCTCCCCGTGCACATTATTGGGTTGAATTTCCATCTGTGATGCTCCTACAGCAACCTCTGGGTGCTTGGGGCTCAGCTCAGACCTTATTTTCATCGCTAAAAGGCTTTTTTTTTGTCCTCCAGGGTAACACAACCCATGAGCTAACCCGAGGGAGCCGAGCAGCAACGAAGGCAAGCCGTGCCGCCTGCTTCATCGCCCGCATGGGTTCACTGTGCCCAAAGAGCCCTTAAATAACAAAATATTTATAAATGTTGTGCTGGCTTAGCTAAAATGGTCAGGTTTACACACAGCAGCAAGTGGCACATCCTACAGACACGCCAAAAAGCCTGGGGAACCACGTTTCCAGCTCCGCAAGGAATAGAAGCGCCGAGCACATGTGGTACCTCGATGCCGCATCCTCCCCGCCAGCCCCACTTCCACCGGGCTGCTCGGCAAAGTTTCCTCTTTCTTCCAAGACTATCAGCTTTTTTACCCCAAGGTTTAATGCTGGGACACCCCCAGATGTGCAGGGTTTAGGGACAGTGGTCCCAGGCCTCTTCTTTCCGAAAGCTCTTTCTTGCTTTGGGGCCGGTGCCTGTGCCAGGACAACCTCAGCTCCTGAGGCTGCCAGAGAGGCCTCATCCTGCAGTGCTCAGCCTCGAAAAGTCGTCAATTCCTGTACCATATGAAAGGACAGCACGCTTCCTAATTATTCAGCATTGCTTCTCATTCTAAGTGGCATTTCAGCCCGCAGAAGGGGGCATCGTCTCCTCTTCCAGCGGCTGGGGTTTCTGTTTGGAGACCTGCACGCCTCCAAAACACAACGTGATTTTCTGACCGTGAATGCAGAGCGGTTTGGAAACAGGTTTCCGATGGGAGCGCTTCCTCCAGCTCTTTTACAAGTATTTTATTAAGGAGTTATAAGAAGAAATAAGGGCACCAGGGGAACATCTGGGGAGTTTCCCCCTTTTTGCTGCCCCAACCTGGGGTGTCAGAAAAGGAGATGCTTCACAATCCGCTCACCAGCCTGGGTCCTTGGGTGCCCAATTCACTGCTTTCCCCCGTGCCTCCTGCTCAGCTGCGTCCTCTCCAAGAGTTTGGGCTCAGGGAACCGGCAATGGTGCACAAAGCCATAAAATGGATCCATACACACCATAAAAGTGGGATGGAAAAGAGGAGAAATCCAGCAGTGAAGGGGAACGGTGGGCGGAGAAAGAACGAGATCATGAAATAATATGAAAATATTGGAAATATGAATGTTTTGGATTGTGTGATCACAGGTTTTTTTTTGGAAAATAAACAGAAGCACAGCCACAAGCTATAAATAATGAAGACACGAGAAGGGAAGATGTTTTGGAAGAGCTTTCCTGCTTGCTGTTGCTCATCTGTGGCACCGGGATGGTTTGCCTGGGTCCCGGTGGCTGTGGCTTTCACATGAGGCACGTCAACAGGTCTTCTGCGAGAATCTCCAACATTTGGGGGTCTTGAAGAGCACACCAAAGTGAAGAATACAACAACCTGTAAATGGCCAGACCTCCCTGGGGACGTGGCTGGAAGCAGTCGATGCCTGCACGTGGCATGCTGAAGCTGGTTCCAGGGGAGGTAAGAGTCCTGTCTGGCATCCAACAGACGTGATTCTACAGGAGCAGACACCTTGGGATGGAAGATGAGAGATGGAGAGGCTGTTGGGATGTGAGGGACAGAAGAGGTGGTGCTGGAAAGCCGCCGAAATCCAAGCTGGGGTGTGCAAGCAAGCTGCGGGTGGTTTGTGATGGCTCTTGAGGCTTCCTGGAGCAAAGGGACCTGCAATTTCCGAGTCATTCCTTGTCCCATCACCTGAAGAACAGAAGGGTTTCTAACAGCAGGGTTTCACCTTTTTCATTCAGAAGCACCTAAAAGCCCATTCATATACCCAGCTATAACCATTTCTCAAAGGGATGCCCAATTTGCTGAAGAATTATTTTCCAAGAGCCAACAATCTACTGCCACGCCAGGACAGCATCCCACATCATCACCAGGACTAGCTTAGATATGGTCCTCACCAGTCCCCTCATTACCAGCTCTGATGGTAGGTTAAACACAACGAGGAGGAAGAGGAAGGTGGTGCTCCTTGGATGTGCTTCATTAAATCACTTGAAACCTGCGATGCTGCAGCTCTCAGTTGGGTTCTTGGAGTCAATCCCTGCTCTTCATGCGACGTGGAAGTGCTTCGCAAGGATTGCTGTCTGTAAGCCCCTAGTGCTGTGCTCTGGAGGAAAAAATAATCTGGAGACAGGCTACAGAAAGCAGAAACGGCAGGAAATTAAGGAATCACTAGGAAATGCTCAAGAACTCGACCAGTCTAGGTCAGCAGGACAAGAGGGAAACCAGAGCCAGAAAAAAAAAACAAAACAGAGAGGAAGGAGAGGAAGGACAGACGGGGAAGTCACGCCAAAAGGCCGTTAAAACATCCTCTTGTTAAGGGATTGGTTATTAATTGTGTGAATATCTACTGGGCAGGGGAGAAAGGACATGAGCTGAATTTGTAGCAAATGAGATTTTGGTTGGATATTTGGTGAAATTTCCGTGTGTTCAGGTCGTTACACAAAGGTGGCCGGGGAATTCCTTTTTCTGGGGATGTTTTCACAAACAGATGGCCCAAATGTTGAGCTTGGTGCAGCACTACAACCTCCCCATGGCCCTTCCAAAACCACCTGCAGGTCTCTTCCTGAAATTAGCCGTGTATTATCCACGCCCCCAGTGAGCAGCTCCCGGCTCCTTCCAGGCGTGACAAGCCTCTTCCCTGAAAAACCGAATTCCTGCTTCACTCTTCATTTCTTCGTGGATTTTTCCATGCTCCCCGAAAACACCCACAACTTCTGACACCGACACCAGGAGTGACAGGCAAAAACCTAGCAGTTTGGTTGAACCTGGGCCCCGTGCCCGCTGTTGGAGAACATCGAGCCCCGTCCTCATCCACCTCTCCTCCCAGAATTTCATTTTGCTTGTCTCGATGCTGGGCACTCCATCATCTTTGGAGAAACGTGAGCATCCTTATTTCCTTATTTCTCGGCCTAAGCAGCTCACCAGGAGTGTGGCACATGCATCCCTGCTCCTCTCATCTGCTTCAGCCCCAAATCCAGCCCCACGCCACCATCCAGGGGTACTTTTCCAGCTGCCACGTGGGACCCACTGGTGCCTGGGGGGAAGAAACAAGAGCTCAAAGGGCAGCAGGCGCCTCCTCTCCGCTTACCTCCGTCCGCTTTTGTTTGGCGAGTGCTACGACGAGGACTTTGTCTTCCTATGTGTTTGTACACCAGTTAATCCCTGATCTCCATCGGGTTCTCCCCAAGTCCACTGTGGTATACAAATCCCAGCGAAGGACAGAAATTGAGACTCAAAGCCTGTATTGTTTAGCCAGTTTTGGCTAGGATTCAGCTAGGTCAAGATGCAGCACCTCTCGTATTTTTAAAAACGACAGCAAAAATAATTTTCTGAATCAATTCTGCAGGTTTCAAGTGATATAACTGTGTCAGCTTATTCAGTGTTTACTGAGAGCCTGGCTGTGGCCAGGGGCACCCCTGGGTGCCGCTGCTCGCCCCCTGCCCCAGCAGGGCCCCACGGAGCCGCTCGCCCAGCCCCACGTCCCGGCGGCTGCTGGAGACCCTGGGAGGAGCCCCCAGCCCCTCTGTGGGCAGCCTGTGCCAGGGCTCCTGCACAGAAATGAAGTGAACCCAGCATTTAGTGAACTTCTTGTGGGTTAGCTCATGCTGGTCACTAGGCCCCGTTGAGAAGAACCCGGCCCTGTTGTCTTTATGGCCTCCTCTCAGGTATTTATGCATGGTGGTGAGTCCTGGGAACATCTGGGGAAAGCAGGCAGACCCTCGCTGGAGGAAGGATCAGGTTAAGGAACATTTAAACAGAGGTACGCGGGTCCAGGTGACCTCATGGCTCGTTCTCAAACACGGAGAGTTGACCAACGTCATAGGGAGGCCGCTCTTGGAAGGCCCCGGCAATCAGGAGAGGTTCTTGGTGCTCTGAAGAAAGCCAGCGTTGCCCCTCTCCAAAAAGGAAGGCCTCACCTCGATCCCTGGTGATGGAGCCACTCATCCTGGAAACCATCTACAGGCACATGGAGGACATCGGGAGCAGCCACTGTGGATTTATGAAGGGCAAAGCAGGATGGGGCTTGCCTCAACCAGCAAAGGGCCACAAAGATTTTACCTGCCAGGCTCTTCTCAATGGTGCCCAGAAACAGGACAAGAGGCAACGGGTACAAACTGAAACATGGCAAGTTCTGTTGGACACCGAAAACACTTTTTTGGGATTCCTGTCAGGGTGGTTAAGGTGCTAAGGAATCTCCATCCATCCTTGGAGAGGGGCAAATCCTGTAGTGCTGGCCAGCCCGATTTCCATGCTGTTGGCCCAACTCGCCACCTAAGTAGTCACGCCTGCAGCGTGGATGTTCCAGGTGAGGGCAGACCAAGCAGGGCCAACAACCAGCGAGGAGCAAGGACCAACTCCGTGGGAGGTTTTGAGGTGAAGCAGCGTGCTGCTGGCTGTCCCTCCTGTCCCAGCGCGGTGCATCTCCCCTCCAGGCAGCCCATCAAAAAGTCATCAAATCCAACAAACCCTTCCAAATTCCTTCCTGGTAGAGGTTAGTGGGGTTGGTTTGAACCACCAAGTTAAGCCTTTTATGCTCACGCTGCCAGTTTTCCCCGCTGACAGGAGCAAGACCTGGGGACAGCAGTGTGCCCCACAAGGACCAGTTGGGGCATGGTTGAAACGGTGCGTGGACGTTCATCCGGAGCTCAGCACCTCATCAGGGCTCCCAGTAGCATGGAGAAAGGCTCCTACGACGGAGAAATGCTTGCGGTGATGGTGGATGATCCATGTCAGCGCTGCCTGCTCCGAGCACCATGCAGGGAAGCAGCCACACCAGGGCTGAGCAGCGTGCTGGTGGTGCTGAGCTCACACACTGGGGAGGAAATTCCATATAGAAAGCTCGGAGATGATGGACTTGCTGTCAGAGAGGGCCAGGACTTCCCCGATTCCTTTCCCAAGGATGCACAAACCTGCCTGTTCATCGATCCCTCCGGCCATCACCTCCATAACTATTAATTTTTTGAGCAGTATTAAGACAAAATAACCACCTGCTGCCCATCGGATGGTCCCAGCTGGTGCCAACTCATGGGGATGCAAGGTGACCCAATGCTGCCCCATCCCTCCCGTTACCAGTGCCACCAGCAAGGGACTTCCCAGGGAAGGGACAGGAGCCTGATGCCCTTCACCCCTGGCTGTTGTTCTCATGCTGGAGGGTTGAGGAGCCCTGTGCCCCATGTCCCGTGGCGGTGGTGGGGCAGCTGTGGCCTCTTCATGGCATGGTTTGGGTTGGAAGTGACCTCAAAGGCCACCCAGCTCCAACCCCCTGCCATGGGCATGGACACCACCCGCTAGATCAGGATGCTCAGGACCTCATCCAACGTGGCTTTGAGCATCTCCAGGGATGGGGCATCCACATCTCCTCTGGGCAGCCCGTGCCAGCACCTCACCACCCTCTGGACGAAGAATTTTGGAGAACCCCAGCCAAGATTGGAGGAATTTCTGAGGACACTGGAGCCATTAGGGTTGAAAACCTCCCCAGGACAAACCGGCCCCCATGCCACCACACCCTGCCCCTAAATGCCACCTTCCTGAACCCCCCACCCCCACCCAACCCGCCCCCCCCTTCAAATTCCCCCCCCCCCCCACCAACAAACACCCCCCACCCCCTGCCCCTCCACCCCCCAACTGCCGCTCCGAGCCCCGCGCACCCTCAGCACACCCACAAGCCCCGCCCCCTTTCCACCAAACCACACCCACCACAATCAAGCCACGCCCCCATCCACAAAAAGCCACGCCTCCCCCCCCTTTCCCCCCCCCCCAGCCTTCGCGGACGGTTGGGGCTGGGGGAGGGGCGGGAGCCGCCACCGCACCTGGGTCCGGCGCCCGCTGCTCCCCCCCGCCGCTTCCTCCTCCTCCTCCTCCTCCTCCTCCAGCGGCGAGGCGACCTCGGCACAGCGGGCAGCGGAGGCCCGGGCCCTGCAGGCAGCGCTGGAAGCAGGCGAGGCACAGCGAGTGGCGGCAGGGCGGCGTCACCGCCTCCGCCAGCGCTTGGCGGCAAGCCGGGCATTCCGCCGCCGCCTCCGCCGCTTCATCCTCGGCCTTCTCCGTCGGCCCGCTTCGCCCCCCGGCTCGCCGCCGCCCTCGTCCCACCGCGGCCCGGCCGCCGGGGCCCGCTGCCGCCGCCGCCGCCATCTTCTCACGCTTGGAGGGGACGCGGCCCCGCCCGCCCGGCTTCGTTTCCATATTCATGAGGCGCTGACCACGCCCCCCCCTCGGTGAATATTTATGAGGGGAGGCGATAAAAGGAGGGGGAGGGCGCCGCGTTCTGTCAGTGCCCGCGGCGCCCCTCAGGGAGCCTCCCCCTCACAGCGTCCCAGTGATGAAAGCACCGCACACAATCCCTCTTTATTAACAGCCCTTTTCTATCCCGACTTGCTGTTACTTGCAGTTTACATCCACTGATTGTGTTCCCCTTTAGACTGACCAGCACACCAAACCCACCTCAGCTCCCCTTTGCGTCCACAGCTGCCCAAAGACACCCAGAGGCTCCCCAGAGCGGGTTATAAGCTCTGTGCTGCATTAACAGGCAGAGCACAGAGCCTAGTTCCACACAAACCATCTAGTTTAATCTTTCCTGGGTAATATTTCCTCCTATTATAGGGTTTTGTATATTAGCATTTTGCTCAGTGCGTAATTTCCAAGCCCACATCCCAGCCTGAGGTGGCTGTCCCGTCAGCCTGGCTGGCAGGGCTGAGGATCGAGGGGACCTGCACCCAAATTGCTGGGTTCCCTCAGCCCAGGGGAAAAATTTGGGCTAAAAAAACCCCACAAAGCAACCCCACGGTGCTGAGCAGAGCCTGGCTCCTACAGGAGGCTGTGAGGACCGTGCTGCCGTACACCCACCGCTGTCAGGGTTCGAAGGCTTAGCGATGCAGGGTCGATTATTTCCATTAATAACAGTTAACAAACATTCCCTGGAGGCTCAATACGAGCAACAGCCACTTCTGAAGGAAAGCCCCAAGGGGTTATCAGCTGCCTTAGGAGCAGGTTCCTGGGCTGTGTTTTGTGGCGGCTCTCCTTTCCCGTTTCCTCCTCCGGGCAGGATTTGCAGAGGGATGCTTTTCCAGGAGGGAAAGGTTGAGGAGAGAAGCGGTGGCGTCCGGAGGCATGTGCTTTCCTCTGGAATGAGGGGAATGAACGCAAAACTCCCTGGCACGCTGGTTATGGAAGACACATGCTCTGCGGAGGTTCGAACCCATGTTGTCTCATGCACCGGCGTTGCCCAAGAGGGGAGCAGGACTCATGGAAAATGGGGCTGGCCAGGTCCCCAAGGGGTTGTTCGCTCATCCCCTTTCCCTGCAGCGGGATCAGCTCAGCCTGAGTCACTCCCGAGCAATGCTTGTTCATCCTGTTCTTTAAAACCTCCAGTGCTGGCAACCCACCTCCCCTCGGGGCGGCTGCCGGAGCCTATCCCTGTCACCAGAAAGATATTTTTTTTCCATTGTCAGGCATAAATCTCCCGTAATTCAATGTTCCTACTGGCCACGTTAACCCACACCCCTCCCTCCTGCCTCGGGCGAGTAACGGAGAAGTCCAGACTGGCAGCTACCTTGAATTAACTGCTCCCTGAATTAATTGCCCTGCTGGGGATCAGGTCCCAGGGAAGGTGGATGTGTTGCATCCCTGGCTTTCCCTCCCATCCCTCTCCTTCCCTGTGCCAGGAACCTGAGTGGGGAAATGGGATATGTCCCAAGAGGATTGTTAGAAAGGTCCTTGGCACAGTTCTGGCCTCGAGCAACTGGCTCCATCCTGTCCCCAGGCACGGTTTTGGGATTACTGAGGCCACATAATTTCCCCAAAATATTTTGGATGTGGCCATAAACAAGGCCACGTGCAGGCTTGTGAGGTCAGACCCCGGCTTGTCTGGATGTCAAATATCAGGTGCACAGCTCTGTCCTCTCCATAAATCATGGGTGCAAGGAGCCTCAGGCAAGTCAGTGCCCCAGTGCTTGGGTTATTCATCTGATGGAGGGTCCATCCAGCAATAACATCCCAAGGTTTTCAAAGGAAGTCTGTGGGGGCTGAGGATGGGGTGTTACAATGCGCATAGTTTAGTTTCAAGCCATTCCCCCTTGTCCTGTCACAATCTGTTTGAGCAAAGAGTCGCTGTCGCTCTCCATGTTTTTTGTAAGCCTCCTTCAGGCACTGAAAAGCTGCAGTGAGGTCTTCCTTGAGCATTCTCCTCTCCAGGCTGAACATCCCCAGCTCTCTCAGCCTTTCTCCATAGGAGAGGTGCTTCAGCCCCTTGATCACCTTCGTGGCCCTCCTCAGGACCTGCTCTAACAGCCCCACATCCTTCTTGTGCTGGAGGCCCCATACTTCAGGTGGGGCCTCAGGAGGGCAGAGCAGAGGGGCACAATCCCCTCCCTGTCCTGCTGCCACCCCTCTGGTGATGCAACCCAGGACGCAGTTGCCCTTCTGGGCTGCAGGTACCCACTTCTGGCTCATATCGAGCTTTTCATCCACCAAAACCCCCAAATCCCTCTCCGCAGGGCTGCTCTCCGCGAGTTCCTCTCCCAGTCTGTGCTCATGTCTGGGATTGACACAGGTGCAGCACCTTGCACTTGGCCTTGTTGAACCTCATTAGGTTCACGTGGACTCAATTCTCCAGCCTGTCCAGGTCTCTTTGGATGGCATCCCTTCCTTCTGGCTCACCGGTCTGTAATTCCCCGGGTCCTCCTTTCTACCTTTTTCAAAAACGGGAGTGATGTTTCCCTTCTTCCAGTCACCAGGGACTTTCCCTGACGGCCAGGACTTTTCAAATATGATGGAGAGAGGCTTGGCAACTCCATCAACCAGTTCCCTCAGGACCCTGGGTCTCGTGGCATCAACCCCCGTAGACTTGTACCCGTGGAGATTTGTTCTCTCTTGGCTTCAGGTCACTGTGTCCACCATCTCTCTCAGGTCCTCTCCATCCTTTCATGCCTCCAGCAGTTCCTCATCAGCTGCTGTGCGGTTGGAGCCCGTTCACACGAGGTTGATCGTAGCTTCAGGACGTCCTCATGGCTCACAATGCTCACCAGCCCACAACACTCATCATTTTTTTGGGGGGCATCCTCTTGGAGGACTTTTTCTTGCAGGGCTGTGTGCGGAGAGGGACAGAAACGTTCAGCCTCATCTCAAAGACCTCCAGCAATGGGGACCCGGATGCCTTCCCAGATTTTCGGTCCCAATCTTTTCCTATCTCACTTTTTGACCTGAATTTCTCTTGCTGAAATTTAAGTCTGATTTGTCCAGTCCCCCTGGGATGTCTCCTCCTGCTCTGCCATCCTGTCTGAACAAGTCTTTATTACATAATGATATTACTTTATAATCGTTCTAAAATCCTGGTACCACAACATCCCCAACCCTGTTTTCTACCACGTTGATCTTCAGGTGTGTGAGAACTTCTTCCTCAGCCTTCATCTTGTCCAGGGTGACATTTATTTATTTTATCGAGGCTGTGTGAGGCTTCATTTTGTCAAACAGAGCTCTTGCCTCTTGGGGTATTGCCTGAAGCACAGATTTTAGGAGTCACCCCGATGGCGATTGTGCTCAGTGCCCTGGGAGCGTGACTTGGCACCGCATGTGTTTGCTTTTGGGGGCTTGAATCAGCTAGAAGATTTATTTATTTTTATTATTTTTAAGCAAGTCTTGGTTTCAGCATCCCCCTCCCAAGGAACTCGGTGCTTCTGTTGGTGAAGGAGCAGAGGATTTCCATGAACCTGTCCCCATCGCATGCTCCCTGCAGCTCCTCGAGGAGCCCCGGTCTCGGCTGGGCCAGCGGTCACGGCGGCGCCCCTGAATTGTCTGAAACTGGAGAATTGGAGAAAATCAGAGCCTTGGTGCTGGTTGCTATGGAAATCTCTTGTGTTTCTCTTCTGCTCCTTTTCGTCTATTTACCGTGGCACTAAAACTGTTTGTCTTAGCATTAATTCAAGCCCCTGGTGAAGGCCCTCTGCTCACCTGAGCGCTGGGCAGGCAGCAGAGAACGTGCGGCAGCAGAGGTGGAGTTGGAGCCCTGCACCGCTTGAAAGACCCAAGGGGAGCCACAAAACACCACAACGAAGCTCACTGCCAGGGAACGACAGAGGCTTCGTGGCCTCGTGAAGCCGAACGACAACACGAAGGAGGCGTTGGGTTGGTGCTGGGACTGGACTTCATCCAGAAGACGTCTCTGCTGCATGGAGCCAGACAAGGTGTGTTCCTCCCGTGGGAGTAACTCCTCGTGGAGCACCTGCCCTGGAAGGAGCAGAAGATGCAAGAAGAGACGACGCTTCCCCACTGAAGCCACCCTGCAGAGCCTTAGCTCTCCGAAGGGGCAGCAGGAGGAATTTGGAGGTTTTTTTTTTTTTTCCCCAGATTTTCTCCTGCACATCCAACTCGACCTCGACGGGACTTGGTTTCTGAGTTTCCTGCTCGTCTTCCGACCGCAACGCCGTGCCTGGGACGTGCGGAGCTCAGGGCCGGCCTGCAGAGGGTATCCTAAGCCTGTGCAAGGCTCCAGCCGTGCGTCCCGCCACCCCAAGCCCAAACCTCTGCCTTGTCCAGCTTTTAGGACCAGTTCTTAGCTTCTCAGCTCTCCTGGGGCTCCTCCTCGCGTCTCTCACCCCTTCACCACCTTCTCTTGGTCGCTGGTCTCCATCCCTGGAGGGAAACCTCTGCTCCGAGTCACCGTGCTCTCTGTCAGCAGCACACCGACAGCTTGCCATGTGTTGCTCTCGTGCCTGCCAGCACACCCAGAGGACCCCAAATTACCAGATTTCCCATTCCAGGTCACGCAGCTCCATGGTTACATTCTCTTTCTGAGTCTCATCAGTCAGTGGCTGCCTCAAACCCTCGAAGGTGTGGATGTAGAGCTCTTAAAAATCCTCCAGCACACCGATTCCTGCTCAAATTTGCTTTGCCGGTGGTATTTGTGGCTGTTTGCACGGGGAACAAACGTTCCCGAACACTGGCAACCCCGTGCTCTCGCAGGGTTTGGCCGGACCCTGTTGTGTATCTGCGAAGCCCTTGGGAACGCAATTTGTGTTCAAGGACCCCGTGATGGCTCCAGGGCCAGGACTGGTTGAGTGCCTCAGGGCCTGGAGAGGTGGAGGCTTCTCCCTGGTGGCCACTCTTGGAGGGGAATTCCAGGGCTTGCCTGGACACGGATGGGGAGCAGGAGCTGTAGGATCGCCTTCCATCCTTTCAGATGTTCTGTGTCACCCTGTGGCACCAAGGGGGGTTTGGGGAAGTTGGATTTTGCTCATTTTAGCCCTACCGGTGGAATATGGCAGGGAGGCGTCCTGCACGTCTTGCTGGGATGGAAAGGCTCCGTCTCTTTCCTGTAGGTGGCTGATGTGGACTTGTAGCATGTTGGACGTGTCAACTCTTCCTTTAAAGGTCCCAAACGGGAGACAAAAATCAATATGTGGTCACTGGTCATCAACGGGGTTGAATGAAGGCTGGGGAACCCACACCAGGGATCCCACCTCTGCTTTGTGCTTTGGGCATCAGCTTCCCTCTGGCTGCAGGTCACAGTTTCAGAGAACCCCCAGAATATTTGGGTTGGAAGAGATCCTAAAGGTCATCTAATTCCAGCCCCATCCAGCCTGGCCTTGGGCACTGCCAGGGCCGGGGCACCCCCAGCTCCTCTGGACAGCCTGGGCCAGGGCCTCAGCGCGCTCAGAGGGAAGAATTTCTTCCCTAACCCTCCCCCGTTTTGGTTTCAAACCACGCGTGGAGGTGACATTTCCCTGCCGGAGCTGCGGGAAGACCGACGGTCAGGATTTGTGCCTGGGCTCCAGGTGACCAGGCAGCAGAAGCAACACGTTTTACCTCCTCCATCCTCACGGCCAGGCTCTCTCCTCCTTTTTGCCAGCCAGATTTCTTCAGGCCGGGCTGTGACGCTCCACAGGTTTCCAACCCTGCTGGCTGACGCTGCCAGCCCTCCTCGCCTTCCTCCTGGCCCACGGGGCCGAGCTGCAAACTTCCAGGGAAAAGGAGGGAGAGCAGCCAGCTCCCGCAGCCAGCTCACGATCCTGCCACGAGGCTCGCGAGGCGGGGGATGTTGTTGGAGCCCACGCTGTTTGTTCAGTAGTTCGTCGGAGAAGCTCGGTTTTCATTTGGGGAGGAGGAAAAAAACTAAAAAAATTTAAAAAAATCATCTCGTCTTCCCGCTCGCCCAGAAAACACGAAGCGAATTTGACCTAAAGGCTCGTGAAGCAGAAGGCAAATAAAAAAAAGGACCCAGGTTTTATTATTCGCAAGCCAATCCCGTGTTTTTCTGGAGCCTGATTCACGCTCGCAGATGGATTGGTGTTGGCAGTATCGACCCGCCAGCCAGATTCCGTCACAGATTAAGATAAAGAGCCTGGCTTTTGCCAAGGGGTGAATGTATTCTTTATTAGACGCAACAGAGACGTAACGCGGCACCTTGCTCCTGACAAGACCGGCCTTTATTTCCTGGGTCTGCACTTCGGACACGGCTGAACCCCACCGTGGGCTCCAGCCAGGGTCGACAGTCCCGCATTCAGCAGCTGCTCTCGCAGTGCAGACACAAAATACCTCCATTGACTCGGGCTTCGCGTCCCCGTTTTTCTCTGAGCTTTCAGACCGATGCTACAAGCGTGCTTTTGATGTCTGCCCTAGGCGAGGTGCTGGGGGGCTGGAAGGAGCCCGCTGCTTGCCCCAAATCCTTTAAGTCTTGTTAATGAAGCCGGGTAAGGAAATAGAAGAGGTTTGTGAGCAGAATTTGGGAGCTGGGAATGAGAGGAGAGGTGAAAGGAGGAGGTGCTGAGGTGGGACACTCGGTAAATCTGAACGGTCAGGGCAAAACTGCACCACGCGGAGGCACTGAGATGCTGGCGGGGGTGGAAAGATGGTGAGAAAATTGGGGTGCCGGATGGGGACATCACAGATGGGGACATCCTCATACCAAATGGGGACATCCCTGTCCAAAATGGGGACATCTCCATCCCAAATGGGGAAATCCTGATCCCAAATGGGGAAATCCTCATCCCAGATGGAGATGTCCTTGTCCCAAAGAGGGACATCCATGTCCCAGATGGGGACATCCCTGTCCAAGATGGGGATGTCCCCGTCCGAGAGGGGGACATCCTCATCCAAAATGGGGACGTCCTCATCCTAAATGGGGGCATCCTTGTCCTAGGTGGGGACATCCCTATCCCAGATGGGGCAATTCTCATTCCAGATGGGGAAATCCTCATCCCAAATGGGAAAATCCCCATCCCAGTTGGGAAAATCCCCCTCCCAAATGGGGACATCCCCATCCCAGACACACAACGCCGCTTCAGGGGTTCCAAGCCACCCCTGGAGGGGAGGAGGTCAGCGTGGATGGGCTTTGGGTGGCTCTGCCCCCGCTGCTCTCGTAACCCACAAGGGATTTCGCTGGTTTCTCTGAAGAAAGGCTTTGGAGTTTGTCCTGAAGGTGGGTGGGCATTTCAGAAAGTAAAAACCTGAGGATTTCAAGCATTATTAAAACAATCTTATTGCAAAGATTTCCCGTTCTCGTAGCCGGCTCCGGGAATGGGGGCACCTGCAGGTTTGGTGCAGGGGGTGCTTGGCTTGGGACAGGGCTGGAAACGGACAGAAATTAGGGATGGATGGAGAGAAGAGCTTTTGTTGCAGAAATTCCCCTTGGCCATTTCCTCTCCATGGTTGGGGTGATGGGGATTTAGGGATTTGGGGTCACACTGGAGCTGCTGGTGCTGGGTGCCGGTCTCAGGAGGCTGGTGCTGGGCACAAAGACCTCGCCTTCTGGAAAACCTGAGCATGAATTAACGAAGGAAAATTAATCATAATGTGGCTGATCGGGGACAGAATGGGAGGGGAGTCCCTCCTTGACCAGTGGCATGAGGAAGAAGAGGGAGACCCCATGGGAAAAAAAGAAAAATTGGGAAAAAACGGGCAAAATTCAGTGTTGGGGTGTAAGGAACCCATCCCTGTGATGGACCAGTGGTCCTGAGCTCTTTGGGCCATGGGTCCACGTGTGATGGGTTCTGGGGGGCTTCACGTCTCCTGGGTGCCCCCCTGGGGGTAAGGGGGTGAGGATGGGGTGCAGGTGGTGCTGTGGGTGGTGAGCCCAGCTCCTGGAGCACCCCAGGGCAGGATCAGGCCCTCGGGGTTAAAGCCTGTGGGTTTGTGCCCCCCCCCCCCCCCATCACACGTGGGCCGATGGCCCAAAGACCTCAGGACAAAAAAAAAAAAAAAAAAAAGGAAAATTATCATAATAAAAAATTTAAAAAGCCAAAAAAAGCCACCCTGCGGATCTCCCCCCTCCTCCTACCCCCCTCCAACCCCCCCCAAAACCTCCGCCTTTAATACCAACAAACAAACTCCTCGCTCTCCTAAAGGAGGCGCCTTTGATCGGAGAGAGGAGAACCCCGCCGGGCACCGGCACCGGGACACCCCCGGGACATCGGCACCGAGACATCCCCGAGCACCGGGACACCGGGACCGAGACACCCCCGGGCATCGGGACAGCGGGACCGGGACAGCCCCGGGACATCGGCCCCGGGACCGGGACATCCCCGGGACATCAGCACCGGGAGACCCCCGGGCATCGGGACACCGGCACCGGGACATCCCGGGATATCGGCCCCGGGACATCCCCGAGCACCGGGACAGCAGCAGAAGCCCCGAGCACCGGGACCCCGTTCCCCCTCCCCTTCTCCCGCACTCCACCCCCAGCCCCGAGCCACCGCCGCGCAGCGCCCCGGGAGCAGCACCGGGACCGAGACACCCCCGGTACCAGCACCGAGACACCCCCGGTACCAGCACCGAGACACCCCCGGGAACCGGGACCGGAGCTTCCCCGAGCACCGGCACCGAGGAACCCTCGGGAACTGGGACCGAGGCACCCCCGGTACCGGCACCGAAGCTTCTCCCCCGGGCACCGACCGCCGGGCTGCGATGCTTCCCGGTGCGGGTCCCCTCGCCTTCCTCCTCCGGTGCCTGCTGCTCCTCTTCGCCTCCGAAAGCCGAGCCCGGGCTCGTAAGTAGCCCCCGCTGCCCTCCTTCCTGCGTGGCCCCCTTCGGTGTCGCTCCGTGCCTCAGTTTCCCCATCGCCGCCCACCCCAAGAAGGAGCAGGGGGGCTTCGAGGGCAGGGCTTGGGGACACGGGGCCGTGGGTTGGGTGTCGCGTGGGACAGGGGGCTCATTTGCAGCCCCGCGTGGGTCCCGTCACACCCTGCTGCTTCTCACCTCCGAAAGTGTTGGAGGAATGAGCATTTTGGGGAAAGGACCCCCCAGAGCGAAGCTGGGGGCTTTTCTCCTTGCCCAGCGCTTGCCTTCTCTCCTGCTTCTGCTCCCAGCGATGATTTGGGATGGGGAAGGGAGGCTCGGAGGAGACGTCTCGAAGGACTCACCCAGGTTTTTGAGCAGCCTGGAGGGTGCTGGAGGTGCTGGGCACCCCTTCAGCATCACAAAGCCACCCGGGCAGCGAGCAGGACCCGTCGTGACCCTACAGTTCTTCTCCCCTTTAATCTGCCCAAATCCCAGGAGAGTCCCCGGGGCCGGCGGCTGCCATAGGGTGATTTATGGCTTGCTGGGTGCCAGCCTTGCGTTAGGCTCTCGGCAAAGAATCGCCCTCCTGGGGCACGGACCCAAAATGTGGGCGCTGGGTTCCTCGTTTTGGAGGTGGGGTGGGCTGGGGGAAAAGCAGGTGGATGGATTGGGATGCGAGTGAGGGTCACGGGTACAGGGGGACGGGGTAAAACACAGCGAGGTTTCCATCCTCTGCTTCCCAGGGCTGTGTAGACCCCAGAGGGCAAAATCTGAGTGAATTCAGTTCCTTTCCCTTCTCTGCTCTTATCAAAAGCTGCCGAGCTCGGTCCGTGGCATCAGTTTTTGCATGATGGGTCTGGTTCCTCACCCCACCAGGGCTGCGTCAGCCGTGGTACCCACGGTAGGAGGAGGATGGGGACGTCCCCCGGAGGTGACACAGATGCTGGTGAGGTGCTTGCTCCTCGGAGATGGTAACAGAGCCCCCAGATTGGGCACAAATCCCAAGATCCATGAGCAGAACCACCGGGGTTCCTTGGTCCCAGGGGGATCCAGGTGTGTTTGAGGATGGACCCAGCCTGGGGGGAAGCGCTGGGGGCTCGGTGGCAACAGTGACAAAGAAGCGGGGCTGAGGGATGGGGACGGGGTCTGCTCACCTCTGCTGCTCACTGCCTCCTGTTTCGCTTGGGGCCAAGCACTCGGGGCAAACGAAGGCAGGAATAAATTAGTTACAAGCAGGCTCATCAGCCAAGAGACCTACAGTGTCTTGGCTAAAAATAGGTGAGAAAGCAGAAAGGCTCGGGCTTCAAGGCAAGTCAGAAAAGAAGAATTTGCCCATAGAAACAGGCTATTTTAGGGGATTTACACTCTCGGCTGAAAAAAAATATCGGAGGCACAGGTTACTGGGCTGAAAGTGCTGCAGCCCGTCGGCTGTGAGTAATTCAGCGGCAATAGTTTAACGCAACGATGTTTTGGCTGGAGGCATTTAAACACCAGCATCTCTGGAGAGCGCAGGGCAGTGCTTTTCCCCAGGAGCTTGGAAGTTGCTCTTTTCATTTGTTTATCCTGTGGCTTCTGGAGAAAAAGGGGCTCTCCCTGCCCTGCTTTTAAACTTCGCACCGGGTTTGAATCCAGCGCGATGAGGGACGGAGTGCTCCAGGATGGGAGGAAACGGGATGGAAGGCAAAAATCCCGCTGGTGGCCACGGTAAGGGAGAGGTGAGGGCTGCACGCCCTGAATTGGGCATCCAGGTGTCCCTCCTGGGGAGGAGCAGAGGGAAACGGGGCCTCATCCGCTGCTCCTGGAGCCCATGGGGATGCTCTGGGTACGGGGCTTCCCTTGTCTCCTCTGCCCTGGCCCTGGGCAGCTCGGTGATAATTCATGAGGCTGCATTTGCAGAGCTTCATGGATTTCTGGGCTCCCAAAGCCCTGAGAAGAGATGTCCAGCCCAGGGCTGAGTAAGGCGTACGTGTGGGAAGCGATCTGGACGCGAGCGGAGACATTAGGATGCAACATGTCAAGAGCCTGATGTGTTTTAACCAGTCCCTTCGCAGCTAAGTTGTGTTCTAAGCCCTTCATAAATACCGGGCTGTCACGGGAGCGCCTGGACTTTCTGTACCAGACAGTGCTTTTTTTTTTTTTTTTTTTCGCTTTATTTATGGCTGCTCTTAAAACTTGCACTCTGCTTCGCACAAACTGCTCGCCTGGCGTGGCAGGTGCCTGACATCCAAAAGGCTGGGGCCAGGAACCCGTCTGAGACGTGCCCTGCATGGGGCAGGGCTCTGGGGAACAACGGGGGCCATGGGGAGGGGGAAATCCTGCACCAGGGCTGGGGAGAGAGGCGCAGAGAGGCACGGGGAGAAGCAAGGTGTGGTGTCTTTGCTGAAACCTGAGGCATTTTTCGGTAGCATCCTTGCTGGGAAAGCTGGGATCCAGAGGGAAGCTCCCACTGGGGAAACTGAGGCACGGGGCTGGGGGGTGAGTAGAGTGGAGTGGGTTTACCCTCATTTTCTGTGCTTCTGGGGCTTGTGGGTGTTGTAGCCCCTTTCTAGCCACGGTTCAGGCTTTAGACTGTGAGCCCATGCTGGGGATAGGTGCACGGAGGTGAACGGATCCCCTGGGGATGTCCAAGCCGGGATGTAAAAGATGCTTTTAACCCTCCATGACCCATCGGGACCCTTGTCACTGGTCTGGAAACCCCAGTCTGGGAGCAGGAGGTGTGAGGGGGCTTGCACAGGCACAAGTAAATGCACAAACACGTGCATAGCTTCACCGAGCAGCAGTCCTTGTATCCTGAGGGGAGTGAAGTGAGCACAGATGAGCAAAGAGAGGTTTGGCACCTGAACACAGTGTTTTGGTAGTGATCATGCATGTGGATTTAATAACTCGCTTTGGTTCCTGCTAACACACCTCAGTGGGGCTCAGCACCAGTGCAGGAGAGCATCTCACCTGCTCTAGCCCCTCATTCAGATGTGGCCAAAGTGTTCAGGCAGTGGGATGAGAAACCCATGGGGACGTCCTCGTCCTCCCAGCCTTTGCTGATGTGCAGGGGACACAGTGAACTGCCTCAAATGGGCTGTGCCTGCGCATTGGGGAGCTTCAAGGGGCAGCTCTCATGGACACACAGGCCAAGGGGACTTGTTTGCATCAAGGATCTGTCTCAAAGAGGCATCAGAGCAGTTTTGGTGTTGTGATGGAGATGTTGGTGGTCACTGAAGGCCTTGCAGGAGGGGGCTCTCCATGCCTTTGGGTTTATCACTTCAGACTGGTGTCTCTAGATGGTCTTGTGAAGATGCAGCTCCAGTGGGTTCAGACAGCATCTCAGAGCCTCCTCAACAGCCTAGTGTGGTGCTTAAATCTCCTGATAGCCAGAAAATGTCCTTCAATATCTGTCCTAAGCCTCCCAGGCTTTGCCCCAGGCCAACTGCTTCTTTCTGTCCTTGCCGTGGCCAGAGATCTTTGCGACAGCCCTCTCTTGCCTCACCCCCTGTCATACTTTCCATCTCATATCACACTCTGTCCTTGCTGCCCAGGATGCAATTAATGATAATTAATGATAACTGAAGGTAATTAAAGATAATTAGGGTAAACCAGGCCCTGGGCACAGCCTCAAGCATTGACCAGGGGTGTCAGGCTCCTGCTCCTGGCACGCTCCCCAGGGTGGTGTTGGCAGCGCCTACGTGGGCTCTGCCAAATGCTTGGGCACTGCTTGGGGACAGCCTGTGCCAGATTGGTTCCAGATGTGATCAGGGCTGGGCCACTGGCCCCAGATCCCATCTGGGGCATTCAGCGGGTTTAACCAGATGCTCCTCACCGAGGACAAGGCTGGAGCCACCTCAGAAAGTGGCTGGTGGCCAGTGAGGCCTACCGCCCATAATGGTGCTCTGAAGGGCACAGTCCCATATCGGGGCTCATGTACTTGGTCAACACGTGGTTGGATGGGGCCTTTATGTGGATGTTTTCACAATGGGGAGCTCAGTCCTCCAAAATATGATCCCTGATGCCATGGGGCCTCCTCCAGATGAGGGGTTTCTAGGTTTAGGACATTGTGGCCTGGTTGTGTCTCGGACGTGGATGGAGGAGGATGGCTTCACCTGGATTCTTGGTCCTGCAACCATAGAAATGCTCCACAGCCCGGGAATCCTCCCTGGAAAATGAGAAGCAATGAGAGAAGCCTCACCTGGATTACTGTGTCCAGTTCTGGGCTCCCCAATACAAAAAAGACAGGGATCTCCTGGAAAGAGTGCAGCGGAGGGCCACAAAGATAATACGGGACCCGGAGCATCTGCCCTATGAGGAAAGGCTGAGAGACCTGGATCTGTTCAGCCTGGAGAAGAGAAGAATGAGAGGGGGTCTTAGCAATATTTACAAATATCTTAGGTGTGAGAGACGGAGGGATTTGGCCAACCTCTTTTCAATGGTTTGTGGGGACAGGACAAGGGGCAGTGGCCATAAAATGGAGCCCAGAAAGTTCCTCCCCAACATGTGAAAGAACTTCTTCACAGTGAGGTTGACGGAGCCCTGGGACAGGCTGCCCAGGGAGGTTGTAGAGGTTCTCTGGAGGTATTCAAGGCCCCTCTGGACGCCTACCTGGGCAACCTGCTCTAGGGAACCTGCTTTGGCAGGGGGTTTGCACTCGATCTCTTGAGGTCCCTTCCAACCCCTACAGTTCTGGGATTCTGGGATTCTCTGAGGTAAAGCAGTGTGACTGTTGTGAGCATGCTGTTGCTGAGGACGCAGTAAGTGAAGAGGCTGAAAGGCACGGGAGCGACGCGCTGCCACAAATGGCTTTTCACTCTGAGTGAATTGGGAAGATATCCAAGCTTTGACCTCTGAAAATGAAATTATTAGCCTGGCATGGGAAAAAATGACCCAGAGCCTCCAGCTTTTCAGCCTTCTCCTTCCATCCACCCCAGCTTGCTTTTAACCAAACACGTGCGCGCCTCTTGCCAAATAGGCGGCATAGTGCTGCTGAGATGAGGACAAGCGTCTGCTGCTGCCCAGTGCTGCCAGTCGGCTTTAATTTTACCAGCAGGCCCTTTGCAGACATGAATCAGGCTGCTTTCGAGGGCTGGACCCAAACCAGGGCTCCACTTGTGAAAGGCAAGTGATTAAATGTTTGAACGGAGCAGCCAACTGGCATGGGAGCCTGCGAGCCGAGTGGGGCCGTGTCACATGAAGGCAACTTGATTTCTTCACCCTCAGCATAATTCACGAAGATGCTGCAAGCAGGGAAAAATGAAGTCATTTTCTCACCCTTTTGCAAAGTGAAGATGAGTTTTTTTTTTTTTTTTTTAAATATATATATTTTTTTCTCTCCCTGGTATTTGCAATCCACATTTTTGCATGCTTTGCTGTAAGCCGGTGCATGGCCAGGAATATGGGTTTGCTGACTTGTCAGAGGTTTGGAGCAGGCTATGAGGACTATGTAGAGACCTGAGTGGCGAAAGGAGAGCGCCCCAGCCTGTCCCTCTGATGGCATCCACCTAAAAATTCTTGCAGATCACCTCTCCAAGCACACTGCTGGCCCCACCGCAATGAGCTTGGGTCAGGCAGTCTGGACACCTGGTGGCCACCTGCTTGGAAGGTGAAACCTGGAGAAACTCATGTTTGAACCCATCAACTCAACAAGGAGCTCGGAGCTGCTGGCAGACCCCTAGGGTTGCCCTTCCCAGCGGCTGCAGATGACCTGATTGTGGTAGAGCATCACTCGGCTTCATCCTGAGGATGCTCAGGAGCTGCAGGAAGGACGGCAGCCCACCAAAACGTGTTTGGATGAGGTTTACCTGGTCGGTGGGAGGAATGCTGGCGTTAAGGACGTGACATCTCCAGCTTCGGCGGCAGGAGCTGGGCACCGTGCCTCGGCAAACAGCTGTCTCCCCTCTGCCCTCTCCCCCAGGGCGCCGTAAGGTTTTAAAGGCCCGTAAATACTTCAGGGAGCGTAAACATCTCAGCTGCCTTCCAGCAACGTAATCGGCCCAACTACCTCAAATCCCCTCGATGACATAACCTTTTAAATCACCTTCAGTTTTTAGTGGGACTGTAAGCACTTAAACCACTAATAACACACGGACAGGCGTGTGCTTATTCACTAAAGGACCTAGGCAGCGGTGTGTCATTCCAGCTGTTTGGGGCTTGGGGACACAGCACGGGGACAGCCACCAGGTTTGTGGTGGAGTTATGGGGTCCAGGTTTGTGTAGGTCCGACCTACATAGGGCTGGAGCTTGGCCCCTTAGGGCCAAGTGATGTTTTTCGGTGCAGACATTAAGAATGGCTGGGTTGTTGGTGGTGATTATGGACCCACAAGTCTTCAGGACTCAAGGATGGACTCATCCTGCGGAAGGGCTGGTGTGCAGCTTGGAGCTGGGGAGGATTTGCTGGGGGTCTGCTGAGATGTAGGGAGAGGGGGGATCTCCAAAATGTGTCTTCATCTTTCCTGGTGCTGCTGGGCACCATCTCGTCCCTCCCTCTATGCCATGGGCAGACCCATCCTGGGCCAGATCCTTTCTGGGATTGATGCCTCCAGTTTGGAAGCTGGAATCTGGTTCTTCTTGTGGTGATAGCATCAGAGAGGAATAGATAAATACATGGTTTTGTGCTCTGTCAGCTAAAAGTTTGACTTTCTTCAGCCTATTATTATTATTATTATTATTTTCCTTTTTCTCTTCCCCTTCCCCTTTTGTTAATAGTGAAACTGCTCTAAATTCAGACTCTCCTCTCTCCCCCACCACTCACAACCCTTCTGGTCTTCATGGGGGAAGTTGAGTCCCACGGTGTCGCCCTGAAGACACCTCTCCATCTCCAAATGACCATGTTTTATGCTCCAAATGTTTTATACTTGAAATGTTTTAGAGGGATGACTAATTTCTGCAAAGGCAGTCCAGCACGGCAAAGCTGCACTTTGGTCAGATGGTCTCAGCCTAAACAAACACGTCGTGGCAAAAAGATTTTGGGGAGTGTCTCCAGGTCTGGGCTGGTGGATGGGATGTGACCATCAGCTTCTCGTGGGTGATGGCATGCAGCTACCCATCCGTCCTTGCTCTGCTCATCACAGAGACCTGTCCCCTTCTCTCAAACATCTTCTCCCCGTTGACTTTCAGGGCCAGATGTGTTCTGTGACTTCAATGGCAAGAAGTACAGCCCAGGCGAGAGCTGGCACCCCTACCTGGAGCCCCAGGGGCTGATGTACTGCATCCGCTGCAGCTGCTCCGAGGTACGTCCTGGGCAGGGTGCCACAAGAGATGAGCAGGGTGCCACCACGTCAGGGCATTACAGGCTGGGTCTGGGGTCTAATTTGACCAGAGAAGCCCCTTCCAGTCCCATGGGGACACTGGATTAGCACCTTTCCTTTGGATAATGCCCCACATGCCCCCGTAGGTGTTGGGTTGGTCTTCATGAGGGAGTTGTATCAGCAGCGTTGATGGGTTGTGGATGGAGGTGGGTATGGGATCTGTTGGGACCATGGGTGATCTTTGATGATGAGAGATGAGACCGTGAGCTGGCTGGCACTGGGGTTTGAGCTGGGGATGGAGATATCCTCATCCAGGTGATTTACACCGGCACAATCTGTTGATAATGGGGCCATCATGCAAAATCCTCCTCCTCTGCCGAGCCCTATAGAAAAAACCCAAGGAAGGGGCAAATTTGGGAAGCTCTTTCTTTCCTCGTGGGGTGAACACGAAGCTGAAAAAAAAACAAAAACAAAAACATTTTTTTCACTCCCCAGAACGGGAACACCAGGTGCTATCGGATCCAGTGCCCGGCTCTGCAGTGCGCCAGCCCCGTCACGGACCCCCAGCAGTGCTGCCCGCGGTGTCTCGGTAGGGGAACGTCCCTTGGGATTGGGGTGACAGGAGGCAGGATGGAATTGTTTCATGTTTAGCAGATCCCACCCCAAAGCTGGCACAGCTGGGGCTGTGAGATCCCAGATCTTGTAGCAGTGAACAGGGAAATGTGAAAGGACCCTTTAACAGACCGCTTTCTCCAGCTCCCCCCATCCTGAGAAGCCTTGTAGGGACAAAACGTCAGTTTGCAGCTCAGGGACAAACCAGAAGGCAGCACGTTAACCAGATCATTTGCCTGCAAAATGTTTTGGATGCAGAAAAAAACGAACAATTTTGAAGATTTTTGCACAACATTCTTGAGTTTTTCCCTCCCTTACTTTCATGATTTTTTACTTTCATGATAAGCTCAGCGTGATCAGGGCAGCCCCATTCCCCAAAAGCTTTTGGGGTGTGTAAAAGGTCCTCATCCTCTGGGGCTGGTCTGGGGGGAACCTGCTGAATATCCATGCTGGCAGGGGCTGTCTCTCACCCTGCTGCTCTCTCATCCTCCTTTCCAGAGCCAAACTCCCCCTCCGGGCTCCGGGCGCCCGCCAAGTCCTGCCAGTACAACGGGACGACGTACCAGCAAGGCGAGATGTTCACCACCAGCGAGCTCTTCCCCAGCCGCCAGCCCAACCAGTGTGTGCAGTGCAGCTGCTCCGTAAGCCACTGGGGAGCCCACGGGAGGTGGGGAGGGGGCTTGGGGTCTTCTCCTGCACCCCTGCAATGTCCTGCTAGGTTAAAAACCTTTGCTGTGCTGGGGAAACCAGCCTGAACATCTGGTCACACCACTTATTTGCTGGAAATTGCATGGATGGGTTCTGGGCTGGCACAGCCAGGGCTCCTTGGGGTAGGCATTGGGCAAAGCCTTGTCCCAGGGGATGGACACTGGTCTCGGCAGCATCCAACTATTCCACCTGCTCCACTGGGACATCTTAAGGCAAAGAGGAGATCTGGAAGCCTTCCTGCACCTGCACAAAGCCGATGAGTTTGTAGCGAGGGGGATCTGGGAGAGTTCTGCAAGGTGACATAGAGGTGAGGGGCCAGCTCTTGGGCTTCAGAAGATCTTGGGGTGTTGAGCCTGGCGTGGAGCTGGTGGGGCTGAGCTGAGCTCCAGGAATGATTTGGTGGCTTCCAGCCACCGCTGGGTGCTGGACAACCCAGCAGTCAGGGATGGCAGTGGGCAGGCACCTGGCGAACTTCATCCCACGTCTTTGGATTTAATGGGAAGCTGAACCCAGGGCTTGAAAAACATTTTCAGGAGGCGTCTGCCTTTCACCCTGCATTGCTGTCACGGTTGCTTGTCAGTCTGGTCTAATTGGCCTATCTGCTCTGTCCTTCCTGAGGTCTATCACCATGATGGTCTGCCTCTCTGCTACCTGTTACCAGCCCTGCAGGGATGTTCCTCCTCCCTGAGCCCCCAGCAATGTCCTGAGATGAGGCTTGGCTCTGCTAAACCCAACCCTCTTCTGTGGGCTGGAATCCTGCAGAAACCTGTCGAAAAGCAACAAGCATCACTCGGGGGGGCAGGAGACAGCCTGGCCAGAGGTGGTGGTGAAGGTGTGCGGAGCGTGGGCTGTGTGAGCCAGGAGCTGAGTGTTGGGAGATGGCTGGAGGAGTTCTTCCTCCTCGAGAGAGGGTGAGGAAGGGTGTTAGAAAGTGCTGGACTTGGACACTGCCATAAAAAAGAGGGCGGCACAGACTTTCACTGCCTGTTGTGCAGAGCCTGATGGTTCCAGGCTCTGCTGGTCTGTGCAGCAAAGAATTAGTCTGAGCTTGGCCAGGGAAAAAAAGAGCAGTGAAAGAACCCAAACCATCTAGTTTTTCCATGCCAGGAGCATGCATGTGGTGGTTACCATCACCTGATGCTTGCTTCTACTGGCAGAGTGTCCATGATACCTGGCTCACCTGGAGCTAGGTGGCAAGAGTAAGAGCTTACACTTGGAAATTATCAGAGAATCATGGAATATCCTGAGCTGAACCCACAAGGATCATCGAGTCCAACTCCTACAGGTTTTATACAGCTTCTGAGGCTGGTTCCTCTCTTACCGACCCCAACTGGAAGCCAGACCACCTTCTGTTGGGGACAAACACCATGGAAGGAGTGCCCAAATCCAAGTGTGAGTGCCCACGTGGCCCTGCTTCCAACCCCACCATCACCAGGACCTGCTTGTCCTGCTTGGAGGCACTGGCTCTCACTCAGCCTCTGTTTATTAGGATAATGCCTTGGATACAAAGGGGAAAATAAAAGGATGACTGTGAGCCTTGCAGCAGTGGGGTCTTGCCGGGCTGTGTCTGATGTTGTCAGCTGTTAGAACAGCTGCGGGAACAGCTGGGCTTTGAAAACCGTCCTGAGACCAGGGCCTCCAGCCTAAATCCTGCTTTTTATGACGTGATCTCTCCCACCCAGGGCAGGTCTTTGCCGTGGCCTGCTGGTCAGAAGGAGAAAGGAGAACGTGGCAGCCTGGCCAAGCCTTGCTCACTGCAGGTCTGACCCACATGCAGGTCTCTGAAGGGTTTGGTTGGCAGCAACCTCCATGAGATCCAGCAGATTTCTGCTTTCTCTTCGTGTCCCCTGCCTGGTGGCTGGGCTTTGTGATGGCTGAAGAAGCTGCTGTGATTTAATTCTTAAGGACATCCTTGGCTGACCTCTTGCTTTCCGTTGAGGGAAAGCTTGGTGGCACCTTAGAGAAAATTCCCGTGTGGAGAAGATGGCCTTGTTGGTGGGATCTGCTTCTGGACTGCTCAACGTCCCCGTCAACCCTTCTGCAAAGCAGCAGAACCTCAGCCCTGCAGCCAAAGGTTGCAGATCCACTGACCCAAGTGGGACTGGGGTGCACCGAAGTCAAGGCTGGCCTTGGCCCATGGTTTTCAGCTGGTACCACTACAAGTGCTTTCCAAAGCAACCACCAAGCCAGTAGAAGAAGGTCTGCACCTGAACGTCCATCAGCATCTCATGGCCCAGTGCCTTTGTGGCCCTGTCTGTGGGTTCAGAATCGCGATTCCCCTCTCCCCCTACCTCTTGCAGGTCCTCGTCCTGGGATCTGTTAGGGGACGGGTTCTTGTGCCGCTCTGAGTTGGTGTTACGGAGTGTTTGCAGACGTGTGGTGGTTGTTTCAGATCTGGTGGCAATAATGAAGCCTGAGGACAAGGCACTACCTACCCTGTGTTGGGGTAGGATGTTGGAGGAAGAGCACGGCAGGGCAGATTTTCAGCTTTTGGTCATTAGGTGATTAGTGATATGGAGGATATTTGGTCATTAGGATATTTGGTCATTAGGTGATTAGTGATATTGAGGATGGACCATTGGAGTGTTGATGATTTTGGCTGGGTCTGCAATTTTAAGTCCTGGCATCACGATCCTGGGGCCATTCATCCCTGTCTGGACCTTGGTAATGCTGACAATGCATTTTTTTTTGCTCCTGTCCCCTAGGAGGGTCAGATTTACTGCGGCTTGGTGACCTGCCCGGAGCTGCTGTGCTCCTCTCCTCTAACGGTGCCGGACTCCTGCTGCCAGGTCTGCAAAGGTAAGGGGGGATCCAGGAGCTGCTCCTGAGCGAGGGATGGGAGCCATGGGGACTACCACGATCTGTCAGGAGTTATGCCAAGCCTCTTAAACAAAATATGTGACCTGCATGGAGGGTGATGTCTTCCAGATCACTCGCCCACCAGGATGGATGTGGTTGTATGGACCACGTAGGGATGGTGCACGCTGCTGGTGCTCTAGGGAAGTTTCCAGGACGGTCAGACCCTAGGGAAAACCCCTGATCCACCAAAATACAGCTTAGCCTTCACTCTCACAGCTCTCCAAGGAAAAGTCATGACTTTGCTACTGTTTCTCCTCACTCATTTAATACCAGAAATACATATCTGAAGCTGGAAGGCCATAGAGATCCCATGGCCATGGCCACCGAGTGTCCTGTGGGTGCCTCCTCCAAGCTCTCCCCTCCTGCAACCTGTAGCCCCATCCCCTAGGGTTTTTCAGGTGCTAGAGTTGCTGGCTGCTGTTGAAAAGTCAGCAGAAAAATGGGCTGGGTTTGCCTCCCTGCACCGTGCTGGGCTGGTTCTTCCTTGTGGTAAAACAAAAGTCGTTGGGTTTTGCAGAATCACAGACCTTTGGGGCTGGGGTGATATTATTAAGACTGTGTAATGACCTCATGAACAAGACAGACATTTTAAAATGTTTTTGGTGGCATCTGTATGGCCTTGTTGACCTCACCAGGAGCAAAGAGATTGCTCTGAACGGAGGGGGGATGTTTTGCTCCGGTGCAGGCAGCATTTCAGAGCTCAGAAGAGCCCACAGAAAGCCCTAGGTGAGGACCAGACAATGCAACCAGTGTGCACATTGGGAAGACCGGAGTTTGGTCCAGATTGGGTTGGCTGTGGGACACCAAACAAACCACGTTTCCAGAGCTGTGGGCACCACCAGAGCTTCCCTTGCCCTTGGTGCCATCTGCTCAGCGTTTCATGAGGAATGTCTTCGAATTTCTTTTTAATGCCTGATCATCCCCATCACCTCGTACTCCACCTCTGTGGTATTTCCATGCCACCTAATTTCGGAAGGCTACAAGGCCAAGTCTTTTTCGTAGCTGAGCTCTCGCTAACCATCAGTGGGGATAAAAGGGGTTTGGCGCGTGAGAAGCCATTTGCTTCGAATGTTGTGAATTGCATATTCAAAGCTCCCCTCGCCCCAGAGCTCTCAGGGGTCCAGCACCCTGCAGAGAGCAGCTTTTATTCAGCTGGACCCCAGGGAACAAACCCTCATCCAGCCCTGCTGCGTTTCACTGGACTATGCTTTTTTCCTTGCAGATGGCTCATACGAGAAGTCCGCGGAAGAGGAACCCCTGCAGTTAAACAGAGGTGTTGTACGTGACGTTTGCATTTTCAAACTCAGAGCACTGCTTCTAACACAGTCCTGTTACACAGCTCAAACAAAGCTGTTTGCACTTCTACGAGGGTGACCAGTTCCTCGGGCACCAGAACCACTGACACTTGGTTTGCAGTTGAGTCGTGCTTGGGTGACTTTAGGTGAGGGACACCAGCATGGGCTGAGACCTGAGAGCACCAGGTGAGGACTCTTGGCTTCTCCTCTGGAGCATCTCTGATGGCTTTGGAAGAGCAAAAGTCCTGTGGGAACTGGAAATCTTGGGCACTTCTCCTCTTCCTTGGCCAGTGGGTTAAAAGAGTTGAGAACAGAGCAGATTCAGAGGTGACCAACAGCCAGATATGACCCTTAACCATGGAGTCAGGTGGCCAAATTCTCTCTCTGGGGGCTTTTGCTCCAGATATTGTATTTTTCCTCTTTCCCCTGGGCTCAGGGGTATCTGCCCCTGGTTGTAGCTCCCCCAGCACTGGAGCTGGCCATGAGCGTTCCTTCCCCAGGCTGTTTGTATCAGCAGCCCCAGCAAGGAAAAAGTGACTCCCTGGCTGCCAAGGGTTGATTCAGGGTGACATTTCAGAGCTGGGCAGCCCACGCCAGGTCTGTGGGATTAGGTCACTTACAGCTCCTGGCCCTTCCCTTTTCCATACTGCTGGGTGAACTGCCAGCATCACACCTCCACCACCTATAAAACCTCCAAAATAGACACACAAGGGGACCCTTTGTGCTGCATGTCTTGTCCCAGCGTTTTGCTCTTGGAAGCCTTGGGATGTTCCAGGGGTTTTGGTCCTGCTGGTTGGCAGCTTCTCACCAGTGTTCGTGGTGCCAGCCAGGTGAGAGGGCAGGATACGACCCGTCCTCACCTCACTGATCCTGTGTGGGTCGTGCAGATGCCAATCCTCAGTTGTCCAGCAAGTGTCTAGAATAGCCCAGGACATTTCCCTGCCTGTGTTAGGACCCCAAATATTTCCCTGAGGGTGCTGTGTTGGGCTTGGGGTGCTGCTCGGTGAGGGAGGTGACCCACATGAAGCCTAGGAGGTCACCAGCATGGGGCATTGGCGCAATGGAGAGCACGCAGGACACTACGTGCCTTCCTCCAGCACTGCCTGGGTCTGAGTCCCTCTTGTTTTCTCTGTTCCCAGAGGCACTCGCAAGACCAGTGCTCGGGGGAAGCGATGGGCAGGAAGCCCCTGGGAGCCACCGCGTCCACCGTTCTCAGCTCCTCCCTGGAGTTCATTCCCAGGAGCTTCAAACCCAAGGGCGGAGGTGGCACCACCGTGAAGATCGTCTTGAAGGAGAAGCACAAGAAAGGTAAGGGATGGAGGGGCCAGGTGCTCTGTTGACTTCTCCAGGACTTGGGACCCCAGGGAAGCTGTTTCAGCAGCAGGTTTCCACCACTGACTCCCACCTCCCACACCTCCACAGCCAACCTCACCCAGCCATCTCAGCCCTGGTGGCCCAGACCCTGTCGCACAACCCCTTGTCTGGATGAATCCCCAACCACAGGACTGGGGGAAGGTCGGTCCTTGGGGTGTTTTGGACACCTGGGACCTGGGAAGGGAGGTGGTCAGCTGGAAGACCTCATGTGGTCCTTCCAGACCCCCTGCTGCAGAGGGACAGGGGGGTCCTCCTTGCATCTACCTTCAATGGGGTGGGTCTGTCCCGGGGCCACTGTCGTCCCCCTGGAGGGGAGAGCAGAAAGGCAAGATGGGGAGACAACCGCATGGAGACAAAGGGGAGAAAGGCAGGTCCCTTCTCCCCCTGGGGGCTCTCCAACCACTGTGCCTCCAGAAGGGCTCTTTCCAACCCTTGGAGATGAAGCCCTGGAGGAAAGCTTTGGGACCTCCAAAAATTTGCCTGGAAAAGTCAGCAGGTGGCACTCTTTGCTGTGCTTGCTGCTGGCGATGGCCTTGGAGGGACCCTGGGCTCACAGAAGCCAGGAGACAGGTGAGGTCCTGCCCGCAGCTGCCCCTCACCTCCCCCGGGGTGCTCGGCCCCAGCAGCCTCCACCTCCTGGAGCCTCGTCCCCTGGTCCTGGGGCACCTCCTGGTTGGGGTGGCTGCAACATCCCCGCGCCCACCGTGCCTGCTGCAAGTGGTGGACACAAACATTTGGGAGGCTGTGAAACGTGGCAAGCTCCAGCAGGCCTTGGACGTGCCAAAAGAAGGAGGATTTACTTCCACAGGCGTCAGGTTCTTCTCTCTGTCTCCTCCAGCTTGCGTTTACAACGGGAAGACCTACTCCCACGGGGAAGTGTGGCACCCCGTCTTCCGGCTCTACGGCCTCCTGCCCTGCATCCTGTGCACTTGCAGGGACGGTGTCCAGGACTGCCAGAAGATCTCGTGCCCCAAGGAGTATCCCTGTGACCATCCCGAGAAAGTGGATGGGAAATGCTGTAAAATATGCCCAGGTATGTGGAATCCCACCTGCTCCTGCTGCCGTCTTCCCTTTCCGTCCTGTAGCTGTGGTTGAAAGCCGTGGAGGTGGGGAGGGTTTCACATCACCGGAGGCTTGAATTCATGCTGGGCGAGCAGGTTCAGCAGGGCAAGCACTGAAATCAGGGCTGTTCCTGTCCTGGAGGACTGCCCCATGGTGAGGGAACGGCACTGATCCCAAAAGGTCACGTGCGTTGGGTGGCTGTAGTCTGCGGAAAGATGCCTGAAGAGTTGCACGCTAGCAGTCTTCAGACAGGTAGCTGGTGCCCCAGGCCTCCAGCTGGGACACGAAGTCATGGGATTAAATTGTGGCAGCTGAAAAAATGCAGGTTGGAAATCAGGAAGAGATTCTCCAGGTACGGGGTGTCTGTGGCACCCCTGGTTTTGGGTTGAAGTCCCCATCCCTGGAAGGAACGGGTTACACACAGCTGTTGGGGTGTACCAGGTGGGACCAGGATGGTTGGGACACGGCGAAGAGGACCTCTTTTTTTTTTCACGTTCAATGGGTTTTGGGTCTCTCAGAGGCTTCTTGGTCTTTGGAAAACCATTCACCTGCAACCACGGTCCTGTAAAGGATAGATCAGGGCATCGGATCTTCTCTTGTTCCCACTGGAGAATGTTTTCTAGGTTATCCCTCTCCATTCTATGATTCAGCATTGGTTGTTTAGATGATGGACCACCCACTGCTTCCCTAGAGAGGCTAAAGAGACCTGAGCCTCCCTGAGCCTGGCTGCAGATTGCTGGGTCATCTTTGATGAGCTCCTCCAGGGTGGTTTCATGGAGGGGTCTCGCCAGGGTGGGCAAGCAAAGGACGTTATCACATGAAGGACTGGGGGCAAGCAGGCTGCAAAATAATTTCAGCTGGGATTTTTAAGGTTTTCCTTCTGCCAAGCAAGGAGGTGCTGGGACGGCCTCCCCTGGGGAGCGGAGGGCAGAAGCTCAGCTTGTTTTAATAAGGTTTGTGATATGTTTATGAGCAGGATTTATGACGTGGTGCCTGGTGGGAATGGGATGTGATGACTGAGCAGAGCCCTTCCAGTCTTGCGTTCCCATTATAGCAGGTCTCTCCGGTTTTAAAGTCTACAGCTTTCTTTGCTGGGATCTTGTCTGCTCTTCAGTCTTCATTTATTTCCAGTTAAACACTCTGACCCAGCCAAAACGATTTTTTTTTTTTTTCTTGCTTTCCAGTACTCACAGATAGCAATCACACACACACAACCCCCGCTCAGCCAAGCTACATGCTTGTCCCTTGCTTCACTGCGCGGCGGTTTCGCCCGTCTTTGAATTCCAGGCACTTTCCATGACCGGCCTCCTCGTGCTCCTTTGTACGCAGGAGCTTGGAGAGAAACACTGACTGCTTTCTGCTTGCAAAAGGGGAATTGCTGCGATGCACTGGGCAAACCATCACCGCTGCTGGGGGGAAAGCTAAGGGTCAGGACACCTCGGTCTTTATTCCTCCTCCTTGACGTGCTGCACGCCGTTGGCCATTGCATGGCTCCGGCGTGAAGCTCCAAGGTTGTTAAACACCTCTTGTACCTGCGAGAGCATTTTATTCCTTACCAAATGTGGATGTGGGGCTGCCTCGAGCCATCCAGCAAGCAGCCCTGGAGGGGGAGAGGTTTGGTGGTCTGGGATGGACACCCTGCACCCAAATGCCGTGGTTGTCTCACGCTGAGGCTGCAGGGTTGAATGCTTCTCTTCTGTTTGCTGGAAAATTCCCGCTTTGCATCCCGTTAATTCGGGATTTCCATCCCCTCTCCCCTGGTGTATGCGAGGAGAGGCTCAGGACCACCCCAGAAAGCGCGGGGAGAGCAGAATCAGGCCTAAAATAACCGTCCTACTAAAATAAACCCCACGTGTCTATTTATAGCCAAACCTTCTTTCGAGTAGTGTGAAAAGCTTCAGCATCCAAAATGACTGGGAGAACAAGGCTAAATTCAGCTGAGCCGAGCTCCTCTGCGTTCCAAGGACCACAACCAAAGGCAATAAATCTCCTTCCAAAACCATGGGGGATTCTTAATTACTCCAGAAGCAACAACAACAAGAAAATTAGCGGCTCTTCTACAACGGGGGTGTTGAAGAAATCCCCCTAGGGTCCCGGCGGTGGTGTCCGGGGCTGAAGAAGCTCAGCGTGGGTACGGGGAGGGGGCTGGGGCTGAGCCCACCCGCGGGGCTGGGACGGGCGCTGTGCCCAGGCAGCCCAGCCGCAGCCCTGGCTCCCGTGCTGCGGGCTCGTCCCTCTCCGCTTCGCTGACTTTGCTTCTCTGGGATGGGAACGAGACGGGGAGCGGGGAACCCAGCCTGGGCTTCGCTGCGTGGCCATGGCACCGAGCTCCCCGCGGTGGGTTTGGGGGATCTGGGTGGAGCAAAGCGCCCTGCCCCGTCCCTGCTGGTGTAGGAGCTGCCAAAACCAAGGGGAATATGGGCGTGGGCAGGTCTACGGACCCTTTATCAATGTCACCTTTTGCTTCCCATCCTGGTGCAGGTGCTGCCAGAATCCCAGCCCGGGTCTGAGCCTTCTCCCTGCTCCGGGGAGCAAGGCTGTGTCCCACACCATCAGACACACCAAGGTGCCACCGCTGGGTGCTGAGATGGCCTCTTCCATCCTTCCTGCCCCCCTGCGTGGCCCTGTTTAATAAACTCTGCTCTTCTTTGTCCCCAGAAACCAGAGTCAAACCCACCGACGAAATCGTCACCACCCAGTGCGGCAAGAACCCCAACCGTGTCCTGGTGTACATGTTTGTGCCACCGAGCTCCGAGACCTCCAAGGAGGTCCTGAGGACAATGGCAATCGAGAAGGAGCCCTCTGAAGAGGTGGAAATCTATAACTGGAAGCTGATTAAAGGTGAGTCCCGTAACAAAACCAGCCAGCGATGGCGAAAGTGTGCGCAGAAACATGGTGCTTTCCAAGCTTTGTTCAACTGCTCAGGCTTTTTCGAGTGAGTCGAAACCTGCTGACAGCAGGCTGGCGTTCCTAACCCTCCCTCTCACACTCTCTTGCTGTCATTGCATGCAGACCAGGGCTTGGAAACCACTCTTGGTCCCAGTATACCCGGTGGCACGCTGTAACACTACCCGGAGGAACAGCACGTGGGCAAACAAGGCGGGGGCTGTGGGACTGTTCCTCAAAACCTGCCTGCTCCCATGCCAAACACACGCGGAACACAAACAAGCCAAAACTCTCTCGTCACTCTGTTGCTTTTGCTTTTGCTCTTTCTTTATCCCGGTCCTCCCACTGCTGGGAACAAAGCTTGCAGAGCTGCCACAAGATGATTGAGGGGACGATGAGTTTCCCCTGCTTTTGGGACAGGTGGATTTGGACCCGTTGGTTGGTGTGTCCTCCAGCAGTCAGAGCAGAGCACATAATCTGTGAAGTGACACCGATCTCCCCACACATCCAGCTGTGCAACACCCTTATGGACCAGAGGAGCCTGCCTCCACCCAAGATCCTTGGTCCAGTAGATATTTGTGTTTGGTTTCTGGGTGCCCAAAGCAAGACCCAACCCTGAGCCTCCATCGGACGTACTCCACCCTTTGCAAAACCTTGGGCACTCGAGGTCCATGGAGCTGGGTGTCTCGTGGACCTCTGTGAGCAGATATTCTGCTCTCCTGGGTGTTTTCATGTCTCACCTCTCTCCCAGAGGAGGTCTCAGCGCTCCTGAGGCTGGTCTCCCAGCCGCCTAGGATGGGTGCGTGGACACACGTGGGTAGCACTCAGAGAAATCACCTCCAGAGATGGAACCGTGGCCGACACCACGTTTCCATCCTCCCCCTGCCATCCTCCATCCTGCACGGCGCCCCTCTCCCCATCCTCCCCCCACTGTGGCAAAGCCTCCCTCACAATAGCACCTTGTAGCAGGAGGACAGCTCTGAGCCTGCACTGTCTGGGCCCCACCGCTTCCTCTCCTCGCTGCTTGGCAGAGGTCACCACCCAAACCTTCTTGCCACCACCCGAGGCCAAAAGCTTCGCGTCTGCACGGAGCTCCCAAGCCCTGCCAGCCAAGGACAGGGGAGGCCCTTGTCCCCGAGGCCAACACAGCTCTTTTGCTTGGCAGAGGGAAGTGTTACTATTGGGAAAGAGCATGAGCTCAGTCACATATGGATTCCACCTCGCCATGGTCCATCACTCTACCAACAGAGCAGCGTGTGTGGAGAAAAGAGCCTGCAAGGCACGCCTGGAGCCCGGCCATCTGCCTTTGTATGGGCTCACCAAACCTACGTGGCCTCCTCCGTTCCTCTGCTGGGACGCTGCCTCCACGGGGCAGGACTCAGCAGGAGAAGCTGGCAGCAACGCCCAGTCCCAAGCTTTGCCCAGCTCGCATGGGTCATGGTGGGAGCTCCCCTGCTTTTTTAGGGGTCGGGAGCTTTGAAACTTGACTTTCTGATGCTTTGGAGGAGGAATTAAGAGGAGAAGATGAAAAAGGAATGGATGGGATCGGCGCGGTTCTGAGGCTCCGTCGTCTGCTGCCTCGTGGATGCTTGGGCATGGAGGTGCAAAAACTCAGGACCTCTTTCCCATGTTTCCCCTCCAGGCTGTGCATTAGGAAATGCCCAAAATATTCCTTTATATCCTGAAACCCTGCAGCTTCAGGACCACCAGCGATCCCTTCTCTTCCACCACACCGGAGTGCCCTCACGCCTGGGCTGGACGGGACCTGTGACATCCAGACCAGCCACCCCTGTGTGCTTCTGGAGTGTGCTTGAAGGTCTCCTGCCACGGAAACTCTGAGGTCCGGAGCCACAAACCCTTTCCTTAGGGAAAGCTTTTCCTGACACGCAGCCTCCCTGCAGCTCAAGCTCTTCCCATTCGCTCTGCGTTAAGAAGCAGACTCCTTTCCCCTGATGGATTTGAAGATGCCCTCAGCTCCTGCCTGTGTCCTCTCTCTCCATTTTTTTCTGTCTTCCCTTGATGTCAGCAATTTCTGGTCCTTTGGTCCTTCCCGTATCTTTGCTCTGGACTCCCTCTGTGTCTTTCTTAAGTGCAGAGCCCAAAACAGAGCTCAGGGCTCTGATCAAAGGTTTTCCCTTTGCATCCTCTTGGGTTGGGTCTCATACACACGATCACCCACGTCTCCATCCACCTGCTGATGCTCTCGGGTCCGTGTTCTCCCTGGGGACCTCTGGAAGGTCCAAAATGCATGGACACAGCTTCTACCAGCACAATTTGGGTGAGGGGCTTTGCCCTTGGCTGTAGCAAGATGTTTGCCTACCAGACATCGCAGCTCCCTCGAGCAGATCATGTTATTTACCATCTTCTCTGGCCACAGGTTTCCTGTTTGCCTCCAGCACACGGGCGAGGACGCTGCCTGGTGTTTCTCTAAGGCTGGTCCCTTGAGAACCCCGTAGAAATACCCACTTTGTCCATGGCTTAGCAAGTCCTGACACCGGTTTCCTGAGGCTTTGCTCCCAGCCCGGCACGACGTGCCGCATTTCTGCCATCACGGTGGTCCCCACGTGGCCAGCACCAACAACGTGTCCCCTCCTTGCATTTCAGGATGGGCAGAACACCTCTGCGGAAGAGCCTCTCTCTCCCCGGCATCTCCAAAATTAGCAAGGATGGTCATTCATTCATTCCTTGATACTGGAATCCATCTGGTTTTGCTCCTGAGGCAGGGAGTAGAGCACCCAGAAGGGTGGCGAGTGCCGGACAGCCCCAGCGCCTCTCTCCATCTCATCCCCCACGAGCCAGGGTCTTTGGACAGCTTCTGCTGGCTGTGAAATGACAACATCCAGCCCTCACCACCCCAAAATGCTCTCGTTCTTCACCAGCCCCATCCCGTCCTGTATTTTCCACGGGCGGTGGGCTATTCTTATCCGCGCTCCCCGTGCGAGTGCCGGCTCGACGTCCGCATTCCTCCCCAGCTCCCCAGCTCCTGGCACTTGTCAGCAGTGACCATCCAGCGGCCAAAGGTCTCAGCCAGCCCTCCGGGGGCTCTCGGGTGAAAATTATCGAGGTCGGTTGATTAAAAGATGTTTATCTCTCGCGGCTTTTGTTTAAAATAGCCTCCTGGTTACTAATGTACTGGAAAGTGCTTCATCTGCCACGGGGGCTACAAGCACACCCTCCTGCTCCTTTCTAAGTATAGACCGGGAGGATTTATTGAACACTTGTGCCTTCCTTGCGTCATTAACAGTTTTATTATCCCCATCCAGCATCTTCTTTTGTTACTGGTAGGGCTTCTTTTCCTCACCCACTCGAAGGACTTATTAATAGTCCAACCAGCCACATATTTCTCCTATTCACTTCCTGTACTGATTTTCCACAGCCTCTCGTTTATACACGTCGATTCCCCGTCGTTACATCCCCTTTCTGTGTGTAATTGCTGCTGGGAAGAGGGAAGGTCTCTGACCCAAACAAGTGGGACCACGCCGCCCCCGACGCCGGCGAGATGAACGATCCGTCTGCGCTGAGGTCAGCGCTGATTTCCTGGCCTGGAGGAGTTTTAGGGCTGGGGGCGAAGGAATGGGAAAACCTTGGTGCTGCTTGGTGCCTTGGAAAGGGAAGAGCCTGGGGGATGAGGGGGCTCTGCGGTGCCCCCGTGGGTACTAGGGGAGAGCGAGCAGAGAGGAAGGGGACGTGGGATCCTGCTGATCCCACCCTGGTGGTTTGGGGGAGATCGGAGCTCCTCCAGGGCGAGATATTTTCCAGAGCTACAAAATCTTATTGATTCCACCTGCTCCGTGGTGTTGTAACGCCGTGTTCCGATTTGGTGAGTAATCGCTGTTTGGAAATGAGATCGCTGCCAGCCCCGGGCTGGACATCCCCAACTCCCAGCAGGTTTCGGTGGCAGGACCTGGTGCGTCCCTGGGCTGAGCATCTCAGGAGGGCGAGATGTGCATCCCATCGCCAAACCCGATGATGTGATGACGAGTCCTTACTGCCTGACGCCCCGCGTTTCCCTCTGCAGGGATATTTCACTTGATCCAGACCAAGAAGATCAGCAAACAGGAATTCAAGCAAGAAGCTCAGAACTTCAGGCTGATCACCAGGACGAACGAAGGTAAAGATCTCCCCCCGTCCCCCCCTCCTGCCTGGCCCCAGCACCCCGAGCTCTGCTGACGTGCGTTGGCCGTGCCGCCAAGGCTGCCCAAACGCCGGGATCGAGCGTCGGGGAGAAGATTTGTGCAAACCCAGCGGGGCCAGGGCTGAGCTCCCTTCACACGCAGAGCCTGCACTCCTGGTCAGCGGTCGCATTTTCACTTTATGGCGTTGGAAAGGGCAGCCAGCTTTCTAAAAGTGGACGCACGCTTGTGAAATCCAAAGGCTACGTCTCTCCAAAGCCCGTAAAACTGTTTGATTTTTATATCTAATCCATCTGGCATTACGGGAGAGAGAGAGAGAAAAAAAAAAATGATGCGAAGGATCTGAGAAAAAGAAAACAAGCTCTGAAATATCTTTAAAAATCATTCTTAATGTTCTTGGATGTGCGTAAATGTTACAGAAAGCAGGAATGCCAGTGCACATGCCGAGAGTGCCTGTGCAGAGCGAAACTGCCGTGCTATTTCCCGCTGGCTGCCTTTTTCTCCTGGGCTGGATTAGAGTTTAATGGGTCAGGCTGGGATCGAGCCCACTCCTGCATTGCTCAGCACCCATGGGTTGGGGTCTTGGGTCGAACCAGAGCACACGTTGTCATGGGCTGGGGCCGATGGGGATTTATTTTCACCTCCAACCCGTTTGTGACAACACCTCTCGGCCAAGTCTTAGGGGATTTTTTCAAGCCCCAGCTCTCAGGTTGGTCTTTGCACTGAGATGGGGTCTCTGGCACGTGCCTCAGTTTCCCGTGATGAATAATTCTGTTGGGAAACCATCCCTCTGCTGCCACCGCAGATTCTCGGAAAGCTCCGGCCGGGGATTTCTCCACCACAGGAGGTTCATTCAGGCAGAAAATACGCCCCCGGGGAGGGCTGCATAATCCTGGCTGGGATTACGTGGGGGTGACCACCTGGAGGGGATGCAAAGAAGGGTTTCAGCCTCCTCCAGCGTCGCTGGGGTTGAGGGGGGCACATGGGAATGGTGGGGTTTGGGGGGAGTGAGGAGAGGGGCTGGGAGCTTGGTGCCTCTTTTTGGGGGGATGCCTTTGCCTTGCCGGGGGGTTGCCCCCCCCGGGGGGGGGCGGGGGGGGGACCTGGGGGTTTCTCCTCCTTTTTCACCCACCCTTGGTCCACAAATCATGAATTTTGGCTTTCTGAAGGAGAGTCAGAGGACAAACAAAACCCTTATCTCCCTGAAATAAAGGGGCTCACCCTAAACCAACTGTGCTGGGGGGCCGCTCGCCTGTTGCATTAACTGGCCATGAGTTGGATTGAGAGGAGATTATCCCCATTTCAGAAAGTGCCGATTTTCATCTGAGAAATAAAAACAACACAGAGGGTGGGTGCTAATGAGTATCCTTGTCTTCTCACCCAGGTCACTGGAACATCTTCCGAGCCCAGACATCAGAGCTGAAGATGACAGAGAGTCCCGCCAAAGAAACAAAGAACTTGTAAAGGAGAAACTTTAACCTAGCTATTGATTTATCTACACCCACACACACATACACACCTACCCATATATACGAAAAAAACCCCAACTCGCATTATTAAATAGACTGGCACAGCAATAAGAGGTACACTAGTGTAAATGACAGCAACTCCAGCAGAGGAACCGAACCGAACCGATGCCACCACGTCCACGCCGAAGCCCGGCCACCACCGTGGACGTGCCGCCCTTTGGCATGTTCCAGGGGGAGAAAAGACACGGCCATCACCATCCCCTGCTGCCAAAAGTGCCGGGCGTGCAGCGGGAGAGGCAGCAGAGGGAGGCCTGGTGCGATGTGAAGAGAGGAGGAATTCCCGAGGAGCATCAGGAGCTAGCAGCCAAGCAGGACAAGACCCTGCTCTGTACCACTGCCGGCGTAAAGGTGACCTGCAAGGAGAGAAAAAAACCTCCCTGCCTCCTTTCTTGGAGGCCTTGTGAGCTGCAAAGGGTTTCTTTGGCTGAGTATCCCTCACAGGGTAGATCCTGAAAAGTCTTTTCTCCTCTCTTTTAGCTGGGAGAGTTTTGGGGGGCACTTTCCCTTCTTTGCAGGTCATGTGATTTTTGGGAGGACTCATCTGCTGGCACGTGGAGAAGAAGCTGGGGTCCAAATTCAAGGCCAACAGCAGCACAGCCGCTGCTCGTCGTGCCAGTGGGGGACGGAGGCGATGCCACCCCCGTCCGTCCCCTGTCCCCTCTCGCCGCAGCGGCCTGCAAGGATGTAAGCTTAACCAGCTCCGAGACCCCGAACACTGCACTAAGGTTGCTGCTACGCGTGTTGTTATGCTATATATTTATATATATCCTACATACTATCTACCGGGCTGTATTCACAGGAGGGGCATCTCCCAAAGGGCCGACAGGACCGTTGCTGTAGCGTGGGGAGGAGGGCGTGCGGCAGCGCTGCTCTCCCCCTGACTGGAAATAGCTCTGGGGGATTTTTTTTCAGGTTGTTTCGGTACATGTATTTATCCCCGGTTTCTTGTTTTATTCCGTTTTGATAAATCTATTTATTTGGAGATCCGGAGCTGTCGGATAAATCTGATTAAAGCGTCTTTTTGATTCACCCTCCTGTGCCGGCTCTCCTTTCCCTGCAGGCTCTCCCAGATCCATGTTGTGGCAGGAGGGGGTGCATGGGGTAGCCAAGTGGCCCCACTCTTGCATGGCATAATCCCCCCACCCTGGGGGCAGCCTGCTTTGGCCACCTGGATGTGGGGAGCAGCTTTGCAGACCCCTCTGGTATCATCTGGGGCATCATCCTGCCCCGGGGCAGCACTGACCCCACTTGCCAATGGTCTACACATGGTTTGGGGGCTGAGAATTGGGGTCGGGGCTGGCAGCGGGTGTGGGGATTGAGCTGGGGGCAAATTTGGGCTAGGAAATGGGAGATTTTTGTGTGGCTGGACACTGAGCTGCTAAGAGAGGGCAGGTGCTCACACAGGGCTATGAGAGGCTCAGCACAAGCAGCTCCTACCCTGGGGATGTCTGTGCCCTCCTCTTTGCTCTTCCTCATCCTCCCAAAGACCAGGGATTGCTGCCATGGGCTTGGGACAAGGCTGGAAACCAGGTCCGTGCTCACTCCAAGGATGAAGGAGCATCGCTGGAGCATCACGAGGGCACAGGCAGGTAGCAAAGCATTTCCAGCCCCAGTGGACACACAGCAAGGAGCAACTGGGGAATGACCAGAGCAGCTGGGATCACTGTGCCATCATCCAGGCGATGGGGCTGATCTGGTTCAATTTCTCCAGGAAAAACCCCACGGCCCCACTGCTGTGAGCTGGGGGTGTCCCATGCCAAAGGAGAAGTGCAAAGGCACCGACTCGCTCAGTCGGTGGATGGATGGGAGGATGCTGCTAGACCCCAGGCACAGCCCGACCCCTCGTTCGTCAGCCTAATTAACTCATGCTTGCATGCTCTCATTGAAGCCCAGCTGAGGCCCAATTTATGCTCATTTGCCAGAAGAAGCGGACATTGGAAATGAGGCTTCTCAGTTGGGTTTCCTGGAGCGGCCTCGTTCCTGGGAGAAAACCAGCACAAAGCCCACTGGATGAGATTTCCTACAGATGTCGTGGTGCTTATTTTAAAAGGCATGTTTACACGGAGCTGCACCATCCTGGTCAGCACCACAATGCCCTGGAGCCCTGGAAAGCTTTGCCCTTGGACAGGGAGATGGAGAGAGCAAGGGCTGAGCAGCTAGGGATGTCCTTGGAGAGGTTTCATGGAGACGCACGATGATAGAGATGTAAGATGATGGAGACACAGGATGATGGAGATGCACAATTATGGGGATGCAAGATGATGCAGACACAAGATGGACGGGGTGTGCTCCGTTCTTGCTGCTGCTGTTGTCCTGAACTCATTCCTAGCCAGCAGAGCTTGGTGCTGTGCATACCCACCATGAAAGGAGGACCCAGAAGCCTCCAGAGATGCCATTCCCATGATGTGGCTGTGGATGTGACTGTCCCTCCCTCCCAGAGCTTTCCTGACCCCCCCTAACCCATCGCATCCCTTGCCCCTGGCTGTTCCCAACACTGGCCCATCTTCTCCGGTGTCAGCTCTTCCCTCTTCCCCTGCCATCAGGCATTTTGCAGCTGCCAGCTCTCTGTTGTTGTGGGTCAGGCTTTCTGCTGCATTTTAGTTCTCCCTTTACCCTGCTTTGGGATGCTGTCATAAAGGCACCCCATAAATTTTATACGGAACAATAAAACATCGTCATGTTGGCTCGCTGCAGCAACCTCCATCCATCTGCCCTTCTCCATCCATCTACTCTTCCCTATCCTTCCATCCATTCTTCTCCATTCATCCTTCCTCATCCATACATCCATCCTTCCCCATCCATTCACCCGTCCCCATCTGCCTATCTCCCTCCACCAAACAATCCACCCATCCATCCCTCCATCCATCCATCCACCCATCCATCCATCCCCACCCACCCTTCCTTCCCCATCCATTACCTTTTGGACCCTACGTCTTTCCCCACCATGACATGGGAGGGAGAAGACATCAGCATCACCTTGCTCCCCCCTGAACCAGTTCTGGAGACCTTCCCCTCTCCCAGGACAAACCTGACCCGATGAGACACCTCGGGGGAGCACTGGGGTCATGTACAAGGGCCACAAGGGCTGGTGACATCTTCTACATGTGGCACTGCCTGGGGACGTGGCCAAGGAGGGGTTCTGGGAGACAAGGTGGGAGATCTGCAAGGGTATCAGTGACACGCCAGACCTGGTGCCCCAGGGCCGTGCCCTAATGACCGTGCCTCCCGCAGGGGCATTGCTGGGGATTAGCACTTTTAATTGGATCAGCAGCCACCGCTTCAAAGCCAACGTCTCGCAGCTGGTGGCGTCACCTCCCTCTCACCTCCCTGCCCCCTCCTCTTCCTCCTCACATCCCTTGGTGGGATCCAGCCTGCAACATCTCCTGGTGTTTCTTCTGCAGGACCCACATCTTCTGCTGGCCCTTCTGTACCCCCTCTCCTCTGGTTGGGGTCTCCTGTGTGTGCAGTAGGAGACCACCTATGCCATGGCCAAAGGAACCTGATTTGGGTCACTTTTGATCACTGCAGGGCAAATTTGGGCACTGGATCCAGGCTGGGTCCCCAGCACCAGGCAAGCACACTGGGGCTGGACCCATCCCAGCTGGAAGTTACCCCAAAAAAGTGTTCGGATTCAGGCTGATTGAACAGGGACCACCAAAATCAGAGGGGGGACATCTCCATCCCTGGAGAAACTCAGACTCTGCCCGGAGGCAGCCCCCAGTAACCCGGTGTAAGGTCAGAGCTTGCCCTGCTTGGAGCAGGACCTCCTGGGGTCCCATCCAGCCCGATTCACCCGGCGGCTCCGCGCCGCGGGGCCGATGGCAAGTCACCACCAGAAATCTTGGCTCTACCTCCAGGGTCTCGGGGTTTTTTTACGTCAGAGCCATGCTATTTCATGCTCTATTATCAGGTTAGTCAAAACACTTCTCTAAACTATACGTCTCTATAATTGCCAGCTACGCTCACTTCCTTGGCTCCTGCTGTTTTCCATTGCATCGGGTTTTCAGTCATGCAAAATCTCCACTTTCACCTTAATCTGCACGAAAGCCCCCCTTCCCTGCCGGCGGCTCGGGAGAGGAGGGGAAGCCAAATCCTGCCTCCCGAGCCCGATGTCATGATGCCCTTGGGGCTCTGGCATCACCTCCAGGAGGGGTCGGGTGGGCTTGGAGGTGCTGTGTGGGTCCCACAGCTCTGGGGATGGTTGGAATTTCGGCTTGCAGGTGAAGCATCTCCCCATGAACGGGGTTGTTCTGTTCCTCCTCCCTCCCTAGAGGGATGGGATTTCTCCCAGAGCAGCTCTCCATAGGGCTTTCCAGGGGCAGAGCTGTCCTCGTGGCCACGGTTCCCCGCGCATCCCTTTCTCTTCCAGGGGTGAGGGATGGAGAAACCAGCAGCGTCCACAGGCTCCTCTCCTGCCACCGTGAGCCCGTCTCTCTCCAGACTAAACAGTCCTAATATTTCCTGTCTTTTCTCGCATAGAAACACGTCTGTAATCACTCCGTTCCCTGGTTTCTGCACCTTTTTGGATGCTGGAGAGGCTCAGGATGTACCCAATCTGGAGAAAAGAGATCACATTTCCTTGCCTCCGGCTCCGTCAAAGCCCGACACCCCCAAACCTGGAGGCAAAAATCTCCCTGCAGAGGAGAGCTCTGCCAGCACGTCGGGACTGCACGGGCACTGGAAAAACCCCCCGGCTGCCTGCCGTGCCAGGAAGAGGGGCGAGGAGAAAGGGGTGATGAGAAAAACAGGGAAAAGAGAGCAAGGCTGGCAGGGCTGGAACCCAAGGAGGGATCGGAGAGGGAGGAAACGTGAGCAGCGAGGCCAGACCACATCGCAGGGGCCCTGTCCCAAAATCACAGGGTGGAGGCACCGCGGGTCCATGTGCTCCCAGCCCAGCAGGGACACCAGGAGCAGGTCGCCCAGGACCATGTGGGGCAGCTCCGAGCATCGCCAAGGAGGGAGCTGCATCAGTATAGCGCTGTGTCTCTGTAACTCTGCATCTGTGTGTCTCTGTATCTCTATAATTCTGTATCTCCTTATCTCCTTAACTCCTTATCTCCATATCTCTATATCTCTGCATCTCTGTATCTTTGCATCTATCTCCATCTCCCTCTATTTCTATGCCTCTGTGCCTCTGTATCTCTATACATTTTTATCTCCCTCTCTATCTCTATGCCTCAATATCTCTACATCTCTATTCCTCTTTATCAATTTCTATATAATTTTTTCTATATTTTATTTCTATATGTTATTTGTATTTTATTGATATTTCTATATTTTATTTCTATAATTTTTCTATATCAATATTCCTATATCAATTTCTATTCCTCTATATTTCTCTGTCCCTATGCTTCTGTACTTCTGTATATCTATACCTCTATATCTCTATTCCTCCATATCTCTATGCCTCTATATCTCTATAGCTTTATATCTCTGCCTCTATATCTCTACAATTTTATATCTCTACCTCTAAATCTCTATAACTTTATATCTCTATACCTCTATATATCTATGCCTTTATATCTCTATACCTCTATACCTACCTACATGCATCTATATCTCTATATCTCTATACCTCTATGCCTCTATACCTCTGTATCTCTACACCTCTACACCTTTATATCTCTTTGTCTATAAAGCTCTATATCTATGTTCCTATAGCCCTCTACCTCTCTACCTCTCTATCTCTATGCCTCTATATCACTCTATTGCTACACCTCTGTATCTCTCTACCTCTCTCTCTCTATGCCTCTATATCTCCATATCAGACTCCTCCTCTCACCTCTGTGCCCTGTGCATGAACAACCACCAGCGTGGAGTTCCCAAAGGCTCTGCCTGGGGAGCTGAGGAGCATCGTGTGGTGCTCGTGGTCCTCCTGCCCGGTGGGATGTCCCATGCACGCTGCCTTCTGCTGCCCCTTTGTGCCAGGATTCTGTTTCTTGGCCTCTCATTTTTCACCCGTGGGAGCTGGTCAGGGGCTGAATCCTGCCTGTAAATCCCAAGGAAACTGCTTACGGGTCCTTCTCACCAGTGCTGCCAAAAGACCATGATTCATTCCTTTTTTTTTTTTTTTTGGTGGGGGGTAGAAATTAATTAGTTCAGGCCCATCACAATTATCTAATTCAATGAGCACAACAATAGCCCACTGTTTAAAGGTTGTTCATGGCCATTTAGCGCCATCTGGGTCGTCTGATCAGGGGCTTTGAAAACAGTTGAAAATGAAGTAAGGATTGCTTGGCCCGGACACCCCTTTTTGCCTCCCAGCTGCACGGACAAGGAAAATAAACCCAGTGGGACAATTGGACACAGGGTCTGCAGGGCAGACATCCCCTTGTATCTCACCACGTGCCTCAGACACATTTGGTGTCCCCAAATAGAAAGTGGTGGCCTCGGAGGGGACGGGGGTGAGGAGATCCCCTGCCCGAATTGCACAAAGTTCTGCACCCCTTTGGGCTTTGGGGAGGGAGCCGAAGAGGATGAAGCTTGAGGCACCCCAATGGAAGACCTGGGGTTTGCAGAGGTCCCTGCAGGTGCTCATAGGGGTTTGGGCCCCTTCAGGAGTGGGACAGCTTCTCATGGGGGATGGAGGTTGGATGTGGGGTTCTCCAGGTTGGGTTGATGGCATGGGAAGGCAGCGGGGAGCACCGCTGGTTTTTAAGGGTGAGGAGCTACTCAGCATGTCCAAAATTGCCCCAAGAGACATTCAGAGCCTGCAGAAATTTAGGGACAGAGAAATTACATCCCACCACCAAGGCTGTCCATGTGAGAAGTGAGGTTCCCTGGTAATACATCTTAGGAGACGCCATACCTGGAAGACCACACACATCCCACACAGACCTTCCCAGCAGACAGCCCCCAGGCCCCACCACCTCCCCGATTGTTGCCTTGGACCTTCCAGTCCTCCCAGTCCCCCCAGTGCTCACCCACAGCCCCCCAGTTTCTCCAGGATCCATCCCAGACTGATGGCTGCTCCAGCACCTGGACTCTGCTCTGACTGTAGCTGGCAGCTTGGCTGTGCATGCACAGCCCCTCACCTTGGAGAGCTGCTAGAAACGGAGCTTAATGAGGAAATGGAGCTTAATTAGTGGGGCCAGGGCCAAGCATGGTGTCCATCCACCTGCTTACATGCAGCTGGCCTGTTTATTCCCTTATTTCACCATTTTCACATCCTTGTTCCTCCCCAAACCACCTTCACCCCTCCCTTTGCCCAACTTCTGTCCTTCTCCTCAACGTTGTCTTCTTCAGTCTAGCCTGGGAGCTTTGCCAGATGGATGCACCAGCCTCCTCTTCCTCCTCTTGTCAAAGAGCAGTGGCTTGCATGACCAGATGGTAGTGTGGCTGGTGCTCAGCATACAGCCAAACATCTCCTCAGCATGGACTGGATGATCCTGAGCTGTGGTTGTGTGGCAGATTTTTGGTCAGGAGGCTTGGAAGGGTGGATTTGGGGTGGTCGAGAGAAGACAGCTAACTTCTCTGCCCTGGGAAGGGGCAGGTCTCGGATGGGTTGAGATAAATTTCGACCCGTGGGTTGGGATGGGCACCATGACCTCTTGCAGTGGCCAACAGTGCTCATTTTGGTTCAGAACGGGTCGGTGACAAATTGATGGAAGGGGCCATGCCTTTCCATCAGGGATCAGCTGAAAGGCTGAGAGCAGGGCTTGGTGTGGGGCTTGGTGTGGGTTCCTCTGACCCTCATCAGGCTTCCAGCTCCCATCCCATGGTGGGACGATCAGCACTAAATAACAAACATAAACACTGGCCCACTTCCAGACTGATTTAGCACATCCCAAGGAGATGCACGGATGTCATCATGGGCCCCATTGAAGCTGGACGTGAACCACCAACACCAACAAGACCAAGTGGAGGTGGAAGTGGTCTGGCCCTTTATCTCAATGACCAACAACCTGCATTAGACACCCGAAATTGCCAGAATGAGCTCTCCAGGCAGCGTCGATCTGCGGCTGGCGTTGGGTTGCTAAACCAGAACTGTCCTGAGATGATCGGATGCCCAAGGTCACTTGCGTGCCTCTTGCTTGGTCGTGGATCCAAGCCTTGGGCTTGCTCTGCAGATCCGAGCAGCTTGGGACAAAATCAGGGCCTGCTGGAATCAGGGGGGGTGTTGTTGTTTATGTTAGCTTGGTTGAGGTTTAGCCCTACACACTCAAAAGGGGTTCCCATGGGTTTCCTACACACAAAATCTTTTTCCCATGACCTAGGACTTGAGTTTCATCTCTCTTCCTCAGCTAGGCAGCACGTTTGGTGGCTGGGATGGGGATGGCCAGGTTGGCAAGGTGCTGGCTGCCCTCTGAGCACCTCGGGGTCCCTCGGGCCACGCATCAGGTCCTGGGCTGGGACAGTCACTGGGCTGCAAGAGGAGCTGGAGCTTGCAGTTTGGGATCCCTCTGCTCCTCGTGTTTGTGACATGAGCTGGAGGAGTGACCCAATCTCCACCTGGGACCCCAAAATGAGCTCTGGGTGATGTCCCACCAGCGCTGTTCCCGGTGGGGACTGTCCCTCCTCTCCTGCGAGGCTCTGCAGGCCCGGGGATCGGCCGTGCTCCCCACACCTGGCCTGGGGAAGAGGGATAACGTCATCCGGCCGAACACAGCTCCTTGGCACCGAAACGACTGCAAAATACCAGCCAGCAGGCCAGGAAAGAGGCCAGCTGGGGGAAAAACGCACGGGTGAGCACAGTGCCAAGTCTCCCCGCTGGGAGTTGGTGGGGAGGGCTCGGCCGCCACTTTCCGCAGTTTTCTGCTCTGTTCCCTTTACTCTGAGGTAAGGATTAGGGAGGAGGCAGCTCTTGCCACCACAGTGCCCTGGGGTTTTGGTCCTCAGGCAGCTTGGTTTGGGATGGTACTGGGGAGTAAGGCAGTGGGAGGTTGGGGAGTGGTGTCCTGGTGGTCCCATGGGGTGGACTCGGCAGCGCCTGGGGTGCCCCATGCCTCTGTGCTTGCTCCTCTCCCGTGTCCTCCTCTCTTACCCTCTCTCCTCTGCTTTTTTAGTCTTCCTACAGCTTTTTGGCAGTGTCCTGGTTGTTCACGAAGCTCTCCGGTCTCTGCCGTGGGCTCCAGCCCTTGCTTGGCTGCAGGCAGGACACAGCGGGTCCCTTCCCCAACCCATGGTCCATGGTGGGCGAGGTGGGCTCTTCAGGAGCAGATGCTGTCCCTTGGGTTTTTTCCCCTGAAGTGAGTTTTGAGTTCATCCCAAGCAGATCTCCGGCAGGTCTACAAGGCAGGGAGGACATCTTGGGTCTGTGGCTTTCCCTCCTCCTCTGGTGTTTTGAACCACGATGGTCAGCACAGAGTCCCACCTCATCCCTTCCGTGTGGCTGCACGCAAACGATGGGGGTGACCCGAGCTCTGAGCTCTGTGCCGTGACCCCGATGGATCCAGCTTGCCAGAGATGCTGGAAGAGGCCAAATCCTGCAGTCCTCACCCTGCTGAGGATGGACGGGAGTGCTTATCTCTGAACCCCAAGTGCTGTGTGATCCGGATGGGTGACCCTGGGCAGACACCTCCCACCCAGCTTGGCTCCCCAAATTGATGAAAAATTGAAAAAATAGGGAAGGTGGGAAAAGGATCCTCCTTGGGGTGTCCCTTGCTGGTTCCTGGCAGGAGCTGGGCTGAGTCCCAGAGGTGGATATCACATCTGAAGCCATCGTGTTGAAGGGACACCCAGCATTAATTTTGGCTTTCACTGGGTCTTGCAGTTCATAATCCGTGGGGATGAGCCATGCTGGTGGGATACCGTGGGAAGCATCTTGATGTCCCCCCCCAGCCCAGAGGCCCAAAACGCTGTGCTCCATCCTGCAGGATCCAGATTTATTGCTGGGAGCCTGGAGGGGCAGCAACAGTAGGGGAGCGAGGTGGGCTTGGGCCCTCTCACATCCCCATGGCCAAACGCAGGGTGATGCACGCCCAGCGGAGCCATGGTGCCGGGCTGCAGGATCACAGCTTGCCCCATGTCCCGTGGTCTTCTCCAACCTGGAACCTTCATCCTCCTCCATCCCAAAGTGTTCACTACTATCCTACACTACTCAACATGCCGGAGGACATCCAGTGCTTGTGGGGACGTGGGTCACATCCAGGACACCAATTTTTCTGTCCTTGCCTTGGCCATCACTTTCTCCATTCCATGTGAGGCCACAGCAGCAGAGACTCCCATGCAATGGGAGACTGTAGGTATTGATGTGGCTCCCACCGGGATCAGCCTGGAGGATCCCCAAGATACAAGGAGGAGAGGGGGTCGGGGATTCCTCCCATCCAAATTTATTCCTAATGTCCTTAATGTCCAGCACAAGTGGACACGGTGAGTGCTGATAAAGCGCTGGAGAGATGCGGTCCCTTGGGTGTGCACGCGGCCACGTCGATTGGGATGAGTACCAAAAAGTGGTTATTAGAAGATTTGTCTCATTATTTGAATTTTATTACTCAAAATGGGTGGTGGGGATGGATGCCTGAGCAGCGGGCATCGTGGTGGTGGGCGAGCAGGACTCAGCAGGAGCAGAGCTGGAGGATGAAGAGCAGGAGAAGAAAGAGGACGAGGATGATGATGAAGAGAGTGAGGACGTGGATGAAGATAAGGACAAGGAGGAGGAGATCAGGTCTGCTCTTGGATGAATGGGCCAAAGTCCTCAAGACCACAGATTTAGGGTGCTCAGGACATGGGTGAACAGGTGCCATGACATGCACCCATGGCACAGCACCATGCCAGGGACCATCAGCATCTGACCATGTGTCCCTTCGGGCTGTGCCCTGTGCAGCCCCCAGCACCAGGGGCACAACCCCCAAAAACCCACGATGTGAAGGGGACGTCAAAAAAATTTAATTCTCCAGGGATGGGATGTGGGGCAGGGGGGAAGCAATGGGAACCAGCCCCAAATGACCCTAAAACACCTGTGCCATGGGGCACAGCACGTGAAGCAGTGGGGACAGGATGGGCAGAGGGGGACGGGGACACGCCGTGCCTCAGTTTCCCCACTTGGCAACACATCGGGGGGCTCCAGTATCGCATCAAGGGGGAACAAACCGTGGGACACCGGTCCCCAAGAGCATCCCTGTCAATGTCACACCACGGCGGTCCATCGGCAGCCAACCCCAACCCTGAGCATCCCCCGAAGCCCCCCCAAAATCTCCCCAGAGCCACCTCCTGCCGTGGGGGCCGCGGTGGACCCCGCGCCGAGGTCCTGCCCCCACTGGCGGCACGGCCGGTAGCCGGGAACCTGCGCTGGGACCAGAAGCCCGTTTCATACAGCCAGGGAATATAATAAAATTAAACCTCATTAAGCACTTAGAGAAGGAGTTGCATTGAGGGGGTTGGGGCAGGGGGCCAGGGCAGGCGGGGGGGAGCCGTGGAGCTCAATACTGGGCCATTTAGAAGGGAGAATTTAATAACGGGGGGGTTGTGTGCGCGCGCGGTGGTTTTTATGGCAATAGATTTATTCCACCTGGGCTAAGAAATACATTCCACATCTGCCGAGCCGTGTAACCAGACTCTAATTAAAATCGTATGCCAGCGAGGGCCCGGCTGTAAAACACAAAGCTGGCTTTTAGAGCCGCTGGGAACTGCGGCTCGCGCCCAGCCCCGGGCTCGGGGCCAGGCTGCCGCGGGGCGGCGGAGGGAGGTGGCCCTCGGTGGCCCTCAGTGGCCCACGATGGCCGTCGGTGGCCATCAGGACAAGGACAGGGGTGGGTGGCCCCGATGTCACCTCCGCGGCCGCTCGGTTCCCCTGGGCAGGGCAAGAGGGGTGCGAGTGCCCGGTGGGGTCTCGGTGATGTGAAGGTGTGTGGGGACCCCCAGGTGGCATCAGGGTGGGTGTAGTGAGCACGGGGACAGGGTGGTGGCCGTGTCTCAGGATCGTTGGGGACACGGTGATGTGTCCATGGGGCTGTAGTGATCATAGGGAGGTGGTGGCTGTGTGGATGTAGCGAGCATGGGGACGAGGTGACGTCCCTGCGAGTGCAGGGACCCTGGGGTAGGGTGGTGCCCATGGGTCTGTGGTGACCCTGGGGATGTGGTGGCCCTGGGGACAAGGAGACACCTGTGTCTATGCAGGGACCCTGGGATGGGACAATATTTTGTGCATAGTGGCCATGGGGACAGGGGGTGACATGGGGATGGTGTCCACGTGAGTGCAGTGACCATGGGGACAGGGTGACGTCCACGCATCCATAGTGACCATGGCATGGGGTGACATCCATGCACCAGTGACATGGGGACAGGGTCCCTTGATCCCTTGGTCTCTTGATCCTTTTGGTCCCTTCCAGCTCAAGATATTCTAGGGCGATGTCCGCTTGTCTCAGGGACCGTGGGGACAAGGTGTGCAAGGGGACACCCGCGCGCTTGCCGTGACCATGGGGTGGGCGATGTCCATGCACGAGCAGTGCCACGGGGACGGGCGACATCCAGCTGTGACAGCAAGGAGAGGGTGACATCCACGTGGGGACAAGCTGATGGCCACACGTGGATGGGGCGATGGCCACGGGCACACAATGACGGTGGGGACACCGCGCTGGGGACACATCGACGGGTGGCGATCTCCCCCCTGAGCCTCCCGCTCCCCCCCCTCCCCCGACCACGCCGAGCCCCGAAACCAAGGAAAAGAAGAAAAAAAGGCGTTTTTTTGGACGACCCAAGCGGGCAGTAAGGCGGACCTTTGGCCCGCGTTGGAGCAAAGGCCTGAAAGGCCGCCCTGTGCGCGCCGTATCGGGACACCCGCACGGCGATTTTACGGCCCCGCGAAGTCGAGGCTCGTGTTTGCCGAACAAACAGAGGTTCTGTCTCTGGGTTTAATAGGCCGGTCCTCCAGACAGCGGTGGAAAGTGCCAGTTCTGAGGGAGAAACTAATGAGCCCTTCGGAATAGTTCGTACGGGAGCAGGGAAGAGAAAATAAAATAAAATAAAGCAACCACCCCAAACGCAGCCGGTGCCAAGGAAAATACACTTACCTAGTAAAGTATGAGTAATAAGTGGCACTTTTTACAGTGCGAAGATATAACTTTTCATGAAAATACCAAATAAGGCTCCGTGCGAAAAGGTGGACGGCCTTTTTATTGATTTTGTTCTGATTTTTTTTCCCCTTCGCCTGCTCGAGCGCCCATTTCGCTGCGAGCCTGTTTACGGGGCCGGGCTCCCACCGCCCCCCGGCAGCGCCCAGCCCGGGCTCCTCATCTCGCCGTGAGACGAAAACGAGAAGAAGGGAATGGAAAAACAGGAGCTGCCGTTCCGCGAGACTTTCTATTTTTAAAAGGTTTAAAAATATCTATTTTCAGACACCAGCCCAGGAAGCGCTGGGGTGAAGCGACGCGGCGGGAGGCGAGGAGTAAACAAGCGCCGGGACGTGCCGGGCGGCGCAAGAGCACGGCTCCGAGGGGACGGGGATGTCGTGGGCCACCGGGGCCATGGCCGTGGCCACCAGGAGATGTGGGGTGCAGGGCTCAGTGCCAACGGGGAGGCTCAGCGCCAATGGGGAGACTCAGCGCCAACGGGGAGGCTCGGCCCTAAGGGGGATGCGCAGCCCCAAGGGGGATGCTCAGCGTAGAAGTGGGGTGCTTAGTGCCAAGGGGGGATGCTCAGCACCCAACAGGGTGCTGAGCACACAGGGAGGATGCTCAGCACCAGGGAAGCACGCTCAGCACCGAGGGGGGATGCTCTGCACCGCCAAAGGTTGCTTGACAACGTGGGAGATGCTCAGCACCAAGGGGTCCCGGAGGTAGGGGGGTGCTCAGCACCCATGGGGATGCTCAGCACCGAGGGACTGAGCCCCCAAGAGGGTTGCTCAGCACCCAGGCAGAGCGGCTTCTCCCTCCCAGCGTCGTGGCTCAGCAGGCAGGATGGGATGCTCAGCCATCGGCACCCAGCAAGGGGGTGGCAGAGGAGCTGTGTGGGTGCCCAGGGTGCTTTTCCACGGGCATGGAGGGCAAAAAAAAACCTAAATCGAGCAACAAATTGAGTTTTCTCCATTGTGCCATGTGCCCTGGTTGCTCAGGCTGTGCACAGGCACGAAAAGGAAGTGGAGCCATGGGGATGGTGCCCAGCACGGCAGGGGGACGTTGAAAAGCTGCTTCCAAAGTCCCACGGATGGCTTTTCTCCTCCTGTTCTGCAGCTTTGCCTCCCAAACCCAACCACCTGTAGGGTCCTGGCCTTGCTCGCCCTTGTTGGTGGCCATGCACACAGCTCAGGGCTCCCATGAGTTGTTTTTTGGATATCTCCAAGGGTGGAGACCTCCCCGGCCTCTTTGGGGTGCTCTTGGCCAAGTGGCACACAGCAAAAGGGCAACGGGGAGGTTACCAAACACCACAGCATGGTGTGGGCACCTCACCCCAACATCCCACCCCAACACAAAGCACGTTCCTGGCTCCGACCCAGCAGAAGGTCTCCATCCCAAGCATCTCCTCGCAGGATGGGTAGACTTGGCAAGACCAAGGGCAAGGCAGGGCTGTGTGAGCAGCTTTCTGCGCCAATGACCCAGGAGGGAGAAAATAACTGAAAGGCCTTTCGGTAGGTTGGTGCGGGGGTGGCCTTGGCCGACTGGTCCATGGGGAAGCCCGGAGTGGGGGCTTCTGTTGCTGGCCCTCTCCTCTGAGCCCCGTGGGAGGAGAGGCTGCAGATAGGAAACCTCTTAAGTTGTGAATCGAGGCATCGAGCTCCTGGTAGTTTAGGGGATGAAAATGGCAAATGACACCAAGCAACCCTGGAAGAAGAGGTGCTGAAAGCAGCCCCTGGCTGATGCTGCTCGCCCCCTGCCCCAGCAGGGCCCTGCGGAGCCACTCGCCCAGCCCCACGTCCCGGCGGCTGCTGGAGACCCCAGGAGGAGCCCCCAGCCCCTCTCTGGGCAGCCTGTGCCAGGGCTCCGGCACCCGCCCGGCACACGAGTGCTGCCTGGGGCCCAGAGGGCACCTCCTGGGCTCCAGGCCGGGCCCGGGGCCTCTGCTCCTGGCCCTGGGCACACTCTGCAGGACGCACGGACAGGCCAAACTTCCACGGGGATCTCAGCATCAGCACACGAAGGAGCAGACCCCATGGTTTGGGGCGCCCCATCCCCAGCACATGGCTCCAGCCCGCTGCCATCCCCACAGACCCGCAGGAGCAAGGGACAGCCCGGGCAAGGAGCTGACGCACAGCCCAGCCCCGGCAAGCAGCCGCTCTCCCCTCGGCCTCGCCGAGCTGTTTTTTGCTTCCTTTTAAGGCCCTGCTGCTCCGTGCACCCTGCTCGGAGCCGCGGCCGTGCTGGCATCGCGCTGGAAGAGCAAAACAACTCCGTGGCACGGCCGGCAGTGGCCCCGCAGCGCTGCTCGCCTTTGCCCCGAGGTTTACTTGAATGGGTTAGCGGGCAGCGGCGAGCCCTTGGCTCCGTCTCTTTCCCCTTCTTCTCCTTTCATCGTGCGGTTTGTTTAACCAGATAAAGGCTGCCCAGGGCCGGGGTGTTTTTCCGAGCAGGCTCTGCCTTCACTTTGCAGGGTGGGAAGCTGATTTACAGCTCCTCTCTCGCAAAGGATGGGGATTTTTCAGCCCCAGAAGCTGCATTTCCAGGCAGGGCACGCGGGGAGCTGCTGGGTCAGAGGCACCTTGGCCAAAAGGAGCCCAGGGTATCGATGGTTTTGCACCTGAGTATTGGGTGGTGGAAATTCTTCGGCTTTTCTCCCCCCTGTAAAATAAGGATGGAGCTCTCTGCACCTCCAGCTAAAAAACAGGATAAAATTTGCTATTTAGGAACGAATGTAACTAACAAACATCCTCTCCCCTCGCCTCTGTTAAGGTTTCGTCCTCCTGAGGGTGCAGGAGTGGTTGGAGGGGGGATTAAGGGCGAGAGGAGAGGAAATGTCTGCAAGACCTCCGTATCTCCAGGGCGAGGTTTTGGACCCCGAGCAGCATCGGTATCTCACCTTGATGTGACTGCAAAGCATCCTCGTTAGATAAAACCCATGGGAGAGGGAAGATGCGGGGCTGAGATCAGCCAGCTCCCTGCATCCACGCGGAGGGAACCTTCTCCCTTTACCCAGCAGCTCGTGGGCCCACTCCTACTCCTCATTTCTGCATCCCACGCAGCACCTGGGGATGCTCCGGCCTCTCCCAGGGGGCATCCAGGGACCCGAGGCCCCTCGGGGGCTGGCAGGCCACGAAGGGGAGCATGAGATCATGATTTTGGAAGTCTGAAGCTCGCCTATGTCCTGCTGCAGACATGAAGTCATTTTCCTGAGGAAGCTGCGTACGACGTGGCTCTGGTTATACGGGGAGCTCCGGCTCCCTGCTCTCCCACAGCAGGTGAGGTGCCAGCAGGCTGGGGCACCGCGTCCTCGAAAAAGTCACTAGAAACTGGAAACTAGCCACGAAAAGTCACTAGAAACTAGGACTGGCACCTGAGGAGACACTCGAGTGGTCTGAACTCAGTACAGACCCGGGCAGCTGGAGGCGTTTGCCACCTGGGTGAGCTAAAACGATCGCTTTGTCCCTTCCACCCTTGGTTTTGATGGAGGAACTCTTTACCCGCTTCAGCGTGGGGAAATTATTCAGTGTAGCCAAGCACCAGAGCAGCCTTTGGAAACGAGGATGTAGCACATCTTTTAATCAGTAAAAAAAGAGACAAACCTGTATTTAATACATTCGGTTCCTTATTCCCTTTTGAAACATCCCCCCGCTGCTACCAACACGCTGCAGTGCTGTTTGGACCGGGCAGTGGGCTTCAGAAAAGTGATAAAGTCCTTCATTATGTTTCCACCACGGCTTTCTGCTGCCCACATCCCTAAAACACGCCGTGAGAACAGCAAACCTTCTTCAGGGTGCGCAGCAGGCTGAGGGCTGGGGGTGCTGGTGCTAATTCTGCCTGCCCTCCCCTCTCCTCCCGTTGTTTTTCCTGGGAGCTTCCACTTCAAAGCCCCGAGTGACTCGATCCCTTAGCCTGAAGGCACCTGAGGACGTTCCTTCCTTGCTTCACGCTCTTGAGACTTGGTTTACACCTTCGTGCCATCCACGGGTGCTCTAAATGCCCTCCTGTATGCAATTCTCCACACCTACATTGCTCCAACACCGCTCAGAAGCGACCACCGGTGACAGCAGCTGGATAAAAAGGGCCTTTTAGAAGATAGCCTATAAAATTTAGCACCAGAAAAGCAGAAGGCATCCAAAAGAAGTTATTTCTGACCAACGGGCTTTATTCATCTCTTATTTTTTTCCTCAGAAGCGTTTGCTGCAACGCTTCCCCCAGCAGGCAGCCGAGTGGATGTCCTAGAAAACAACTCGGGGGGCGCTTGGTTTGTGTGTGCTTAAAGAAAAACAACCCTGCAGCGGGGAAACCAAAGGAAAAAGCTGTGTGTGGTTCCTCACAGACAAGGACACCTGACGGGTTATGGGAACAGCCCTCTGAACACCGTCCCCTTCGCCTCGGGAGTTTTCAAGGTTAACCAGAGTTGCTTTCCCAATAACAGCAAAGCCTCCCCCCGGTTCCACTGGAGCCAATTGTGTGGGAAGCCGAAGATGTTTTTGCAGAGGCAGAGCCACCGACAGCGTCCTCGTCTATAATTAGGCATCTGAGCAATTTACAGAGGATACGTTCAAGGAAGAAAAGAGTAAGGGAGTTTTACACGCGCTGCTTTGTCCAAAAACAGACGATGAAAGGCAGAGCAAGAACGACTTTACCGGTCCGAGGGGGGAAATTAAATTCATTTCATTCAGTTCAAGCCGAAGCAGATGTTCGATATTTCTGTGTGTGTGTGCCTCAAGACCTGCTGCACTGCAGCTTCTGACCGAGCTGGGAGTATAAAAACAGGGAAAAGAAAAAAGATTCCAGAGCTTGAGTCCTCGTTTAGTCAGGCTGCCGCTCGTGGAGCAGGCCTCCAGCAGCGAGCTGGTAGCAATTAAAAAATAAAAAGTCATGGAAGTAGGCGAGTCTTTCGGGAGCTCGTTCTAGATTTTACGTCTAGGTGGCGATTTTCACACGGCTTAGTGAAGAGGACTGAATTATTGCAGTAACAGATAAAACTTTTTTTTTTTCTCCCCAATACAAAATCTAGTCCAGAGGGCTTACTGACACAGTAAGCAAGATATCTTACTTAACACGAGATTGCGTGGTGTTCTCCTCCGGCGCAGCGGCTCTCAGTAAGCCGCTCAGAGAGAGCGACCGCTCCCAGGCTGCCCAAGGGAGCGGGGCAGAGCCCCAGGTCATTTCTTCTGAAAAAAGCCCACGATGGAGACCTGCCTGTTGGCTCTGCTGGCGGCGGCCGCTCCTTTCTTCGGGTTCTTCTTTTCTTCCTTTGGTTCTTTCCTCGCGGGCGGCGCGGGTTGTTTGGGCGCGGCCGGGGGCTTGGCCTTGGCGAAGTCGTCCTCGCTGTCCGTGCAGGATTCGCTCTCGTAAACCTTCTCAGTCACTGGTTAAAAAGAGAAGAAGAGCAGAGGGCGACGGTTAAACCCGCGTACCGAAGAGCGGCGGCCTCCTCCCCGCAGCTCTCCCACTGCATTTCTAGGAGCAAGAGTTCTGGGATCGAGGGGTGCAGGAACCGAGCCCAAGGCTGGAGGTTACGCGTCGGAGCCAGGTGACGGGGCTGGTTTTCTGTACGTTGAGCCAGACCACATCCCTGCTTTCTTAAATGTAAGAGAGGCTAACAAGCTGGGAGCGTTAACATCGTCCTGCTCTTTGCAAACGGCTCGTGTCCCCGCAGATTTTCATTCATGGGCTGTACGTACGCCTTAGACAGCAGCAGCCCCAGGCTCCACACTGGGAAGAGCTCGAGAGGACAATTCCTGTTCCAAATCTGTTCACGTGTTGCCCTCTTCTAGGAACGAGGGCTGACTGTGCTGAAAAAACACGGCTAAAACAGGTCCCTGCCTGGGCTGCAGCCATCGATTCGTCTTCCACAGGTTGGAAGCCACCTGAAAGCGATGAACCTGGACGAAATCAAACCCCTCAATTTGGCGTCAGAGGCTGGGACGTCTACAGCCAAACCCCGTCATTCTGACTTGGTCTGACGGCAGCGATTCTTTCTACACGGGAGGGCAACCGAAGAAATCCCTTACAAAGAAAACCAAAGCCCTCACCGAAACCAAGGATCGTTAATGAATGGGACCGGCTCGTTACCGTCGGCGTCCCGCGATGGGAAGCTGAGACAGAAAGCAGCACTCGCTGAAATGAAACCGGAGTCGGCTCCGCTGATGAAAGCCATTATTAGCTGCTAGTGAACGTCTCAGCCTTCCCAGCAGTGCTCTGCTATTCTTCTAGTAAACCATTCTTCAACACGTTTAAACACACGTCTTAACTTCTCTCCTTCTGGGAAACGAGCTCTCAGCTGTATTAACGCATCGAAACCACGTCGGGGTTGCTACGTAATCGGACGGGGAAGTGGTGTGAAATCCCGCTCGATGGGTGCTCCAAGTGGGACCACAGATCCAGGCTAAAACTTCCCTCCAGAGGGAGGGCAGGGAGCTGTTTGAAGGGATTGCTGGCCACTGATTGAGCTTCACACAGTTACCGCCTCGTCACCCCGGTGGTAGCTGTTGGTAACACGAGGCGCGGGCTCGATCCCCTCCAACTACAAAACGACACCGCCTGGATTCACTTTCTTTAGCTGAGACTGCAGCTGAGCTGAAACACTCAGTTCATTGTACATGCAAATGTAAAACTCATTTGCCTGCCATGCCACCTATTTACCCCAGAACACAAGTCCACGTGGACTTCAGGCTTCAGAAGGGGCAAGGCAGAAAGGCTTTAGCTTAAACCTCGCTGATTCCCCTCGCTGACAGACCAAGGAGATGCCCTTGGTCTTTAACACGATGCCTCGTGTCAAACTCCGCAGCTCCTTTAATTGCTCAATTTCCCCTCGGGGCTAATCCCTGAATTAGTTTTGCTTTTTGACACCAATTTCTCGCTGCTGTGAAAAGGATCGCTTCAAGTCACGGAGGAGCACGAAGCGCAGCCTAATCCTCGCGTTTAACATTTACATTTACCAGCTCTGTAACCTAGCCCTTGTTTAAATAAAAAGCACGGCAGGGAGAGGGGAAAAGAAATGTATTTCCAAGAAGAACAACAATTTATATTAGCCCGGGAGATTTGCGAGTTATCTAGCCTTCAGATGATTGGGTTTGTGCTCGGAGAGGGTGTGTGGAAGAGGGGAGAAGCTGGACAATAACCAGAGAGCAACTTCGGCCCAAGAAATTGCTAAGATTGTAATTTTAAATTGTAAAAGATTGTAAAATAGCTAAGATTGCTAAGAAATTGTAAGTTTTCAGCCCACCCAGTCCCTCAGCAGCCCAGCTCCATCCCTCTCACCTTCCAGGGGTGTCTCCTGAGAAGTTTCCCCTCTCACAAAATGGGAGAGGATACGAACTGTAAAGCCAAAGGTCTGGCGTTCCCAAGGGACTGCTAAACCTCTGGGGGTGGCAGGAGAGGCTGGCTTTGTTTCTTTAAAGGAGATGCAGAAAATTAAGAGGGAACTCAAGGTACAGCTACACAGCCGGGTGCAAAAGGGCTGGCTCATGCAGCTCCAGGTCTCAAGTCCAGGTCTCGAGCAGACCGCATCTGTCTATGCAACAGGTCTTCTAGAACTGGCTGAATTCCCTCAACATTTACTCGGATCATGAAGGCTGGAGAATGTTAAGCATCTCATACGGCTTAGCTGACAACAGCACTGCAAAGAAAACCCACGTTTCACCCTCTTAAATCTTTAAAACCTTTCAAAAAGGATTCTGAACTCCTGCAGCGCTACCTCGGTGTCAGGATGGAGAGGAAAGGAGCACGGCGGTGTTACACGGCTCTCTCCAGCTCACACGAGGAAGCAGCGTCCAGCCGGGCTGGAATTTGAAGCCTCTGGCTCTTGGTGCTCTTGTTAAGATCTCTCTTCCCTTCAGAGAGCAGAATCCTTATCACAAACAGAAACCTTCTTCTAGGATTCAAACCCCAGCTTGTTCCATGTTTGTTTGGGATACTTAAGGTTTATACTAACGTATTATCAAGCTGTGTAGAACAAGCCCTGGATTTATCCTCAAAAGATAAGTGGAAAAAAACAATACTTAGCCCAGACAGAGTTTATCCCAAAATTTCGACTTCGCTCTGCATCATTTCTAAAAGCTTTTATCTTTGGAAAGGAGAGCAAATGAAGGAGGAGCTCGTGCTGGCAGGAGGGAAAGGAGAACTGAGGGAAAAACCTGCAAATCATCAAAAAAGAGTAAGGATTCAGCCACAGCTTCATAACCCCCTACCGGGCCTTCGCCAAATGGTGAGTTTTGAGATTAAGAGCATGAGGTAGAAGCAAAATGAAGCGATGTTGTGAGCCTCTTCCTCAGCCTGGGAGAGGCTGACCTGCAAAAACCTTCAGAGCTGCAATAAAAAGGAGTCCCACTGATGTCTGTGAGACGGTCTTACCCATGCAGCCTTCCTCTTCGTCAACAAACATCTTGGATTTCAGCACTCGCTTCCGTTTCCTCTTCTTCCCTCCAGCTGACACCTGAAGGGCATCGCAGTACCGTGAGAAATCAGGAGTTAAAGTCCCGGGAAGGTCCTAAAAGCGTCAACCCCGAGGGTCTCCCTGACCAAGCTGAGCATGATTTGTAAATCCTGCCCCTTCTCTGGATATTCCAGCCTGAGTTTTGTTAATGCCACAATTCCCCCCACCCCACCGGGACAAATTTCAGGGGGGCAGAACGACTTAAAGCAGATGGCAACCTTTCCTGTGGTTTCCTCTGGTTTCGTTTCTGGCCCTGCCCCGACTCCCGAGGCCAAGGTTTAGAAGGAAGGGCGGTCAAACGCGGGCAGCAATTCGTAGAACCACGAGCAGGGTAAAAGAGAAGAAAAAGCGAGCTATGCCAGCAGAAAAACCAACCTTGAGATAACGTCCTAGAAAATAAATGCCGTCGTGAACGTGACAGATGCTTTCAAGCTGGGTAACGTGCTCTTACCTCGCTGGACGCAGGCTCCAACTCAGTCTTCAGAGCAGGCGCTGGAGGTGGTGGAGACGGAGCCTTCTCCTCCTCAGGTGTGGGAGACAGCGGGACATTGACTAAGAAGGAGAGAGAACACCTTGATAGTCACCAGTCCAACAACCCCCGCGGCTACCTCAGATCATCTATTTAACTCCGAGGAGTTGCTTGCAAGCGGTGTTTAGCTGGAGGTTTACAGCTTGTAACTTAGAGTTGTTGAGTTCAGGTCAGGACAACGCGTTCCGAGCCTCCGGCCGGGCGGCTCAGCCGGCACAGAGCTGCTCCGTGCTGTGGTTCCTGCAGGAAGGGTGGTGAGGGTGGGACAGGACGGGAGGAGGGCGTTTTTGGCAAGCCACCGTCAGCTCCGCTAAGAGAAACGTGAAAAATAGGCACAGAAAGTGGAATGTTTTACCCGTGTGTTTCACCTGTTCATTAAAAAGAGGGACGGTCGCTCGTTTAGAAGTTAGAAGAGGCAGGGTTAAGACTACGGATTCCCAAATCCACGGGTGATCTCTCTGCCACTGGGAGAGCAGAGCCGTTGCTTCACAAGCAGGGCTACAAACCCCAAATGATCGATGCTATTAGCTTGAAACTACCCTGATCTGAGAACTAAGCGCAACACCACCCACCCTAAAAGGTCTTAAGGGACACCCCAGCCCCTCATTTGAGCAAAAAAACAAACAAAAACAACACATAACCCAACCAGCCCCAAAAAGAAGTCCGCTCTCTCATCCGCCTTCGTCATCCCCGTTCCTTTCCATGCAGGCCCTCGGCCGTGGGGGCGAGCAGCTCCTCATCTGACCTATTGCTTAACGATCACACCGCTGGAGGCGAGGACAGAGCCTGCTTGGCTTCTCCTCCCGCTCTGCTGGCTGCGGCCCCGCATTCACGCCGTCGTCGTAAGGCGAATTCTGGATCCGCGGCCGTCCCGGCCGATGAGGTCAGCGCGAAGAGTTACGGCCGTGCCGGGCGCGCGGCCAGCCGACCTTCGTGGGTTAAGAAGGGCTCAAGCGAAACGGCGCTTGGCTGCCAAGGCTCAAGAGTAAATTACGTTCTTCAAACGAGGGCTCAGCCTCCCAACTACTTCAGTAAGCGAGGCACAGAAAGGCAAACGGAGCGGGCTAACACGGCTCCGTGTTTCACCTTGCTCCGAAGCCGCCGGCTCCACAGTGATAAAACCAAGCGATGGATCTGCCCCAAGGTGCGGACTGCGGGCTGAGGGGAACCCCAACCGCTCAGTATTTATCCCAGTCTCACAGCAACTGAGGGCTGAGGCACCCCGGGACTGCTTCGCGGGCTGCCCAAGTTGATCACAAACTGTTTTTAAGAGCGTACGCGAAGAGGGCTGAGAACCAGGCTGGGAAGAAAGCCTGCCAGCTCTGCCACGCTCCGAGCCTGCTGAGGGACCTCCCGTGGGGCAGCTCGGCTGTTCTTGCTTGGGGAAAATTCATTTTTACTTTGATTGTTTTTTTTTTAGCCTCCTTCGAATGAGTTGCCCCAGGTTTGGCAGGCAGGAGGCACCTTCTTCCCACGGCAGCGTGTTTCAGACCTCCGCGGAGCCGCCTCTCTCTTTCTGACCCTCCCCTGGCCAGCACAGCCCTCGGACATGCGGTGACTCCTGAGTCAACCCCGAGCTGCTGCCCGCCGTTTACTCAACAGCAACAGCTGCGTGAAACGGAGACAAGTTGGGCAATTGGACGTAGCGAAGATGTAAATCCTGCCTTTGTTTGCTTTGCTCTGACCCTGCCTGGAAAAAAAAAAACACAACGGTGAGAAGAGCCTGAGTGCTTCTGCTGCGGCTCGCCGAAACTGATAGAGTTTGTAGGTCACAGTGCCACTGAAATCACCCTCCGAAGTGGCTGTAAAACACTTGTCAACACCGCGAAAGCCTGCCTGTGTTGGTATAGCTGGGGCTGCCAAAACCTCCTGTCCTCTGCGGACACGCTTGCGTAGTTTGTTCTGGCACCGGGAGTAAAACAACCTGCAGTGACTAAGGCACCCTCGAACCCATTTAACTTTTCAATGAAAAAATAAAATCATTTACATGGAGGCGATTGTGCCTGGTGGCCTCGCTGTATTTTCCTCCCCGGTACAACGTGCTGCCACTCGGGGCAAGAAGAGCTCGCTTGGGGCTAATTTCAGGGCATTAATTGCAGGCTAAGAGAGAACAACGCAGGCGACTTGCCCTGAGCTGAGAGGGATGTGCAGCGGCCGTGCAGACCCAGCTGCAAACCCACAAAGCGTGAGGTTATCACTGCCCTGGCCGTGTGGTTTCCCACCTTACACGTTGAAAACTCACCCCTCGATTGTCTGCGGGTGAATTCTGCGGCTGCTGGACGAGCCGTGCCCTGGTTTCCACATGCTGCTGATTAAAACTTCCCCTGCTCTCTGGAGAAACCTCTTTCCAAGGGTAAATGCTCCCAAAAATCCAGCTGCTGTACTTTTAAAGAGTTGTTTTACCCAGCTTACATCTTTATACTGGATTAGAGGACGTAATTTTTCCTACGCTATCGATTTGGCTTCGATCTGGGCTTTTCAAAGGATCCCAGTCTATCTCCTTTCGCCCAGACGGATTTAGGAGGGCAAGCAACAGAACCAGAGCGCTGAGCCTCCTCGGGGCGGTTTGGACGGTCGTTAGCTTAAAAAGCAAGCTGGAAACTCTCTCATTTCTGACCTTTCCCTTTTGAAAGGGGGAACAGTACGAAGCTAATCTGTGCAGCACACAAATCCGCAGACACAAACTACCATTTGCATGAATTTACAATTCCAGCGCGTAACACAAAGCCGTTTCTCGCCCTAACGGAGAGAACAAAGAGGGCCCTGACGCAGGAGGAGCGAGAGCAGCGACAAGAAAATCCTCCAGATGGGAAGCCAAATTTTCCACGTCCGTCTCCAGGGTGAGATGAGAAGCAACCCTCCCCACGGAGGAGCGGGTAGGGAAGCCTTCCTGCTCTGTTTTTAATGATTAAAGCCACAGAGAGCGAGGTTAATAAGGCGAGCGGGTCCCCAGCCTGACCAGCTCCCTGGTTTTTATTTGTGAAACCAGGTAACTCCAGCTTGAAAGCATGAAGGAACCGAAGGAGAACGACTAGGAGAGTTTGGGGCGTGCACTGAGGCTAGGAGTGCATGAAGTCCCTGAAACAAACGAAGACACGAGGCACTGACCTGGCAGCGTATGCGAAGGTAACTCAGGTACTCAACAAGAGACCGGAGAGCTCAAATACCCCAAAAATCAGTGGGGGTGCAGCAAGGAGGAGCTTGGAGGACTCTGGAGAAGTTGCTCCTCCATTTACGAGGTTTTACGGCACTGCCCGTAGCCCCACGACACCACAAGAGCTCCAAGGGAAAGCGAGCAGGAAAGCAGACCTGGGGGGGCGCCCCTCAGGGCACCGCTGGGGTTCCCCAGCTCGCGGCAGCGAAAAGAAAGCGGGACCAACAAGCCCTCGTCCTTCAAACAACAGCCTCCCCGCTCGTCCCTACCACGTGCCCGGAACAAAGGCTTCGTCGCTGCCTGCTGGCTGAGAACTGATGAGCTGAGAGATTCCAGCAGCGAAACAACGCAGCTTGTCAGTAGGCCGGGCGCTGAGTAAATGGAAAGAGCAGACGACAGCCTGCGAACGTTTAAAGGAATAATTACCAGGGAGCGCGGGCACGCGTCGTTTTTATGGCTAGACAGGGGGCTGCACGCAGGAACGTGATGAAATTCGGCCCCACCGTGCAGAGCGGCTTCCTGAGAGATTTATCCTTCTGGGGAACAGCTCGAGCAGAAGCGACGGATGCCTGCTGACACAGCTCACTTGACACGATGCTGGGCTAGAGAGGAACCGTGGAAACAGGCCTAAGGTGGCATGGAGACTGCTGCGACGTCCAGCGGTATTCGCTTCCCTAACTTGTTTCACCGATCCTCTTCGTCTCGTGGTCATTTCTCGTGGGCGAGCCACGCTGAGTCAGCAAACAGCTTCGGTTCTCCTGCCGGGGTCCCGTCTCCTTCCTAGTGCGACCCATGTCTCACTACCCTGCTGGTTTCAATTATTTGTCCATCACGATCTCCAAATTCTTCTCCCGATCAGCTCGCTGGATGACTGCTGCGTTTAGCACGCATTCCCTAGCTCGGCTCCCAGTTATCTACGTTGAACGGCATTTGTCACCTCAATTATCCAAACTCTTTCGGAATCTGGCTCCGCTGTTCCTCATTCTAAGCCCAGATTTTGCGGCGTTCTGGGCACCCCGCTCCTACCGCAGCCAACAGCCACCGAGGAGCCGCGGCGTCGCATCGGATGCGGCTCGGCTGTTTGCCTCCAGCTTCTCCATTCTTTTATTATTTTATTTTGTTTGGAAGTCTTGCTTCCAGCGCCGTCATCTTCCCAACCACGTCTATAAACAGAATGAAGACACTACAAATGACCCCGAGAGCCGGGGAGGTCGCTTTGTTAAGTGTTTACTCGCTAAACAAACTGGTTGCGACCAGTGCTACGACTCTGCAAGGCGCAGCATCTTTCACCAGGGATTCGAGAGCCTCCTTCGCACACACGGCCGCGTGACTGGCGGCACGCTGGGTGAGGAGACAGCCAGATCGGAGCTAAGCCGAGACAAAGACTGAACGACTGAGGCATCTCGGTGGCATGCTGAAGCGCACGCGGCGCAAGAGAAACACAAAACTCGGAGCCACAGCCATTTGCACGGTCTGTAGCGCGCTGAACTCTTCCCTCGGCCACTGAGCAGCAGCCTCGGATTTTAATGTCATCGAAACGAGGCCCGACCTACGTGCCTGGTTGTTCGCACCTCTCTTACCTTCCTCGTCGCTGCTGTCAGACTCGAGTTGTTTGATTCGCTTCCTCTTTTTCTTCTGAGTTTCGGGCTCTCTTTCCTCCTCGTTATCCGACTTGTCCAACCTCTTCATCTTACTGCCGCGAAGAAACAAGGGGGAAAAAAAAAAGGGAATGAAAAAAAAGGGACGTGCTATGCCTCGGTGTGCTCTGTGCCTCTCGGAAACACAGGAGCACCACACAAGCTGAAGTATGCTCACCTACACAATCAGATCTAAGTGCAGGAGCGTTTTCAAGCCTCTCACCCTTACCCATACCCAGTTCCCCAAAAGAAGGATTTCTTCAGCCCCTCTGCAGCTCGGTTTTTGCCCAGCGCCTCACCTAGCTTGGCCACAGCAGCCTGGCAAGAGCACATTCCCCATCTTGTCTCTAGCCCAGGCTCCCAGACACCAGCAGTGTCCCCAACAGCATCGTTCAGAAGCTCTTTTGACAGGCTGCTCGCCGCTGACTGCCTATGAGGTAGTGTCTCAGAATCCTGGAGCCATTTTTAAAGACTACTGGTGAAATAAAAGAGCTTCTTTCTTTTGGCTGTTGGCGAGACGCGGCAGACTAACGAGCCTGGAGGCTGAAGGCCCACGTGTCCTCACGGAGCTGGTCCAGCCCAAGACGCAGTTTGCAGGCCCCTCGCTTTTTGGGTAAGACTATCGACAGCACGGTGGGCCGGGCGGCGCGCTTACCTCTGCCCTTAAAAACGGATCGAGACCACCACTTCATTACTCACAGGCCACGGGAGAGCCATCAGCCAAACGATTTTTTGTCCCTGTCAGTTTGGGTTGGATTCAACACAAAGGGCTCGACTTCAAATTCACTCCCAGCTTCGGCCCAAAGTAAACCAGCGGCCTTGAAAGCGGCACCACATTAGCAATGGAAGTCAACAAGCAGAACTTTGTGTGCCGGGAGCTGTGTACATACACGCTGGGGAACGCGCTGCCTTCCCCGCAGCACAGGTGCTCCTGCCAGCCCCCCCAGATCGCCCGGGGGGTCGACAGCCCGAGGTTGTCTCACCGAACACCACCCCCTCGCGTCCCTTCCCGTTTGGGGTGGCACAAACGGCCCCGAGGCACCTACGGCGCTACGTGGAAAAGAAATACCGAGAAAGAACTCTGCGACGGATAATTTGAGGCACTTTGAGTGCCATTTAGTAGCTGAAAACAGAATCACAGAATCACAGAGCTTCTAGGTTGGAAGAGACCTCAAGATCATCGAGTCCAACCTCTGACCTAACACTAACAGTCCCCACTAAACCACATCCCTGAGCTCTACATCTAAACGGCTTTTAAAGCCCTCCAGGGATGGGGACTCCACCACTTCCCTGGGCAGCCCATTCCAGTGCCCAACAACCCTTTCGGTACAGAAGTTCTTCCCAATATCCAACCTAAACCTCCCCTGGCACAACTTGAGCCCATTCCCCCTCGTCCTGTCACCAGGCATATGGGAGAACAGGACGTAAGCCGGCATCGTGCGACTAGCCGGCTTCGTGCAGGCCATCAGCAAACAGGTTAAGAGCTTACAGGGACCCCGAACGCCTTTGTACGACCCACCTTTGGGCACGACCCACCTTTTCCTGTCCTTTTGCTGGGTTTTAGCAGGCTCTGTTTTCCTCCCAGGTTTCTCTACGACGGCGTTAGGGGACGACTCTGGTTCTGCTCCAGGAACTGAAGCCTTGACTTCTTTTTCCTCCTTCGGCTGCTCAGGCACGGAGTTGGCTTTGAGTTTATCTGCGAATAAACCGTTAAAAAAAAACAACACCGGGCATTCAGGACGAGTGACAACTTGTAAAGGAGATGGCTAAACAAAACAGCGTGCACCAAGAACACCGACACCACCCCAGATGATGCATTAAGGGATCTGCGCTGCCCAAGCTACGTCATAGGTGAAAAAAGGGCACGTTTCAACTTCCAGCTGATTTACCGGTTTGCTTCTGTCCCTGATGGCACAGCCCGGACGCGCCACGAGCCAGGTGTGCTGCAGCAGCTCATAAATTCTGCAAAGAAACGCAGGAGGAGATGGCAGAAGCCTGCCTGCTCTCCAGGATCGAAGGCACCACGCCGGGATCGCGAGCCCGTCTTCTACGCGTCCCCCTCGGCATAGCACCGCGCCCACCTTTATCGTCGGTTTTAATCAAGCAAGAAAAAGTCCAGAAACAGAAGAACTGAGACTGACGAAAAGCAACGAGAGACGCACGCAGAGCCCACGTGAGAGCCCCCAGTCAGTATTTCTAGTAACGCAGCGGCGTCTCTTCCCCAGCCAAGAACCAGCCTCTTTTGCCTACGCAGCAGCACACACAAGGACGACTCTGCTGCAAAGCCTTAGCCTAGCACCAGGAAAGAGCCATCGGGGCGAGCGGACAGCAAGTAATAGATTTAGCAGCCTGATAAATCGCAGGCACGTGCATAGGAAGACAGTTTAGACATCTGTATCATCCCAAGCGGGAGGTGCCTGGGTGGAGCGTTCATCGGCGAGACCAACGACAGCGTCAGGGGGCTCAGAGGCCGCCCAGGGGGCTCAGAGGCTTCGTGCCAACACCTTTCCGACACCGCCTGGCAAGCAGGCTGGCTGCTTGTCCGAGCGAGGGCAAACAGCTCAGAACAGAACTGGAACGACAGCTGTCTTATTTACGATCGATAGCGTAGAGCCGGAGGGCCCAGTTACTGTTAACCCAGGGCTGGCTGGCAGCGGTGAAATCTCTGAAGCCAGGAGAGACGGAGCAACGCGCAGGGAATAAATCTTCGTCCTGGAATCACCCGGTACTTTCTATCCACATAATCATTTCCAGTTCTGCTCAATTTGCTCCCTCCCCGCAGTCACCCCGCAAGTTTCAGCTCCCTGGGAGGGCTCAGCAGAGAACTGAGACCCACGGGAAGCGACGGAAACACAGCCAAAGTTCCCTTTCGTTGCCACTGCGGTACCTTTTACCAGGCAGTTTCCATTTCCTGGGTTTTTAGAAGATGAACTTTGGCCTAGGGCTCTTCTCAGAGCTTAAGATTTAACAGACCTAACTAATTCCTCCCCCAGGTCTCGAGCCCTGCGCTGAAAGCATCCTCAGCGAGCGCGGTTTCGCCGAAGCAGGAACTCGACGGCGTCCAGCAGTGCTGCTTGCTGACAACTTCATCCCACAGACCTGAACGGTCGGCTCTCAGAGAGCGAATTTTGCTGTTTGCTCTCACCCGGTGACTCTCTGAACGCTCTCGTGTTCTTCCTACGAGCACCTCTGAATAATTTCCATCGTGTACTCAAAAGGTCCCGCGTCTCTTCCTTAGGCTTGGACAATTTCAGCTGGAAGCGGCCTCCGGAGGCCACCTCGTCCAACCCCTGCTCAGAGGGGAAGCCCAGCCCTCCCTTTTCCACGCTGATAACGAGCTCTTCAATTCGCAGTAATTAGCCCTAAATCTAACTGTAGGCTCCTCGGTGGGTCGTGATGAAAAGCAAGCATCACGAACACGATGCGTAACAGCCTCTGGCACGCGCCTCACCGATAGCTGATCTTCCAGCCAGAAGTCCTCACCTGAAACCAGATTTCTTCTGCACTAAAAAGCCTTCCTGGGTTATTCTGCACAAACACGGCCGGTTCATTGATCTCCACCCAGCAAGCTCGTTGTCTGAAAAATTCCACTTGCAACCTTCCTCTAATTTTTGCCTCGAGAGCTGCGTACGGAGGAAAAGAAGTTAACCCCTCTGAGCTCAAACGAACGACCTTAAGAAAAGAAGGGGTGTGAAGGAAACCCAGCAAGCCTCGCGTCTTGGAATCTGGGGGGGGACGAAGGGGAAAGTTCTTCTCCTTCCTCTCTGTTTGTGCCTCCCCGTCACTGATTGTTTTTAATTGTTACTTAGCGGGGAAAAAAAAATTGATTTTCGATGTCCCTCAGGACTTTTTTTTAAGCTCCAGAGGACCGGTCCCCGACCACGATGGTTTCTGCACACTGACGCAGGTCATAAAGCACTTACTCATGGCAGCTTTTCCAAAGAAGTTGTTCATGATGTTGCCCTTTGCCGGTGGTTTGCTGCTCGCTGCGGACACCTGGAAGCAAACAGAGGCGTAACCACAGGAATTATTCACAAAACGGAGCCCTCGAAACGCGCAGCCCCGCTTCGGGACTAACCAAATGAATAGGTATAATTAGCTGACTAGTCGCTGTCTCGGATTTCAACAGCTGTTTAGGAGAAGTTGAAAATACGAGATAACACGTGGACTGAAAGTTTGGGACTAAGTCACCTACCGCCCCTCAAGCTCGGCCTTCAAACCTAACCTAGGTCACATTCCCATGGCCGGCGGCGTTACTGAAATAAGCGGTTGGGATTGGGGTGGGTTCCCAGGAAAGAAGTGTTCTTTTTTACAAAATATCAGTGCCTCGATTCACAGGAACCGACAGGGGAAAGAACACAGGTTGGCCAAACCGTGAAGGCTTTATCCAGCTAGTCTGGCACGTAACGCTGTTCTGCTGAGAGGCTGCGAGAAAAAATACCCGCGCTGCTCCGTTCCATCCCTGCAGCCACCAGCAAAATGAAAAATCACACACGAGGCAGAAAGCCTGAAAGCTTGGCCTCTTAACCCCAATTATTATCACGCAAAAAAAAGGGCAGGCGTTAAACCTTCCCGAGCATTCAGACAAGCACGTTTCGCCAGTCCTCCGTTCGCTAGAAAAATCGGAGAAACGAACCCAAACGTACTCGGTCGTTGTAAAAAAAATAGCTAAAGAGTATCGAGAGGCCACGGGCACTTTAATACCCGCTTGCCGGCCAACCTGCTCTAAAAACACTCGTACTGATTCCATTTAAAACGCAGCCCCGTGCTGGAAAAAACAGCAGCTGCGAAGATAAACACTGCGGTCTCGCGCAGGTCAGGCTCCGAAAGCTCCCTCGCCGACCAAGTTTAAACACCTTGATACTTGTTAAGACCCCGGCTTCTCCCGTTTCACTGATGGCTCAAAACAAATCCTTTTAAGCACAACAGAGAGGGCGAGATCCTCCGCCGCTGTATATATTGGCATCGCTGAAGACAATGGAACAATTGTCTCCGCCATGCAGCTATGCTGGTTTACACTAGCTGGGATCTGGCTCCAGGAGGGACGTCAAAAGCGTCAAAGTCACGGCAAATAACGCGTCTGCGGAGAGGTCGAGCCCTCCGACGGCAGAAGGCACGGCGTTAAACGCCTCAAAAGCGCCGCCCGAGCGCTCCCAGGGGATGGCTGCTTGAGGTCACCGAGGCCGAAAAAGCACAAAGCCGTTAACACGAGGGGTCTGAGGTAACTTACACCCTCCTTAGCCTCCGCCTTGGTTTCTTTACTCGCGTCCTGGGCTTTGGAAGCGGCTTTGGCTGCGAACAGCCCCATGATGCCCTTGGGTTGCTGCGAGGGCTGCTTGGCGGCCGAGGGGCCGTGGCCGTTGACGGCGGGCGCGCCGGCAGCACCCGCGTGGCTCGACGCCTGGGAAGCCGCCCGCGCCGACGGCTGTGCTGGGGGAGCTTCGGCGGGCGTCCTGGGGACGGCGGCGGCGCAGCGGATGGCGCTAAACCTGTGCGACGGAGCGAGAAATTGCATTAGCCTCTTAACTTAGTTTTCGCCTCGGCTTCCTGCCCCGGCAGCGCCCCGCTTCTCTGCTTCTGCGTTCTCCTGTTACGGGGAAAGAAAAACAAAAAGCAATTTAATCTGTGTGGGACAAGGAAGAAAGGCTGGCACCGAGCGCCAGCGATGGAGACCTCGAGCGGAACCCGGCCGCGCGAGCACAACAAGCCGTGGGGATTTCGTGGACGGGGGGGAGCCCGTCCCCACACCCAGGGTGGGGATGGAGAGAACTGCATTTTATTCCTAAAGTGGTTACGCTCGGCGAAGCTCACAGCGTAAATAGCGCTGCTGTCTGATGACCCGAAGCATTTACAGCTTCCAGATGCTCTGACAGGGCTCACTCTAGCAAGCGGCCGCAGCCTCGCCAGCCAGGTGAGTAAACCACAACTGCGAGTAAACTGCTCCCAGGGCCCAAAGACGTCCCCGACGCTGAGCGATTTAACTATATAAAGGCATTTTCACCGAGTCGCTGGTGGGCAGAGACGCATCTCAGCTTGCGGCGGTCTGAAACGTGATCGTTTGGGAGTACTGAGATGCGAGACTTCAACGACGGGCTCGCAGTGACAATTCCCTGCGAGTCAGGAATAGCTGTGCCCAAAAATAACCGAATTCTGCTCCCCGCTGTGCAAATCGCAGGCAAGGCTTTCCAGATTTCCTCCAGAAAACGCCGCAAAAGAGCACAGACTCACGCCTCCCACGCCAGCGAGCTGCACGGCGTCGTTTTCATTTGCGCGAGGAATTCATCAGTTTTCTGCCAATTAATCGCCGCGCCTCGGCAGCTCGCACGCAGGCTGCGCGCGGGTCCGAACTGGATTTAGCAAACGACACCTCCACGGCACCTGGGGGCTGCGGCAGCAATCCCTCAGCGTCCAAACCTTTAATGGAAGGAGAGGAGACGCCGAAGGGAAATATTCCTGCTTGGCTTTCTACTTTCAGCCCGTTCGCAACACGCTGGATGGCCTTCGCTCCTCCACGAACGCTCGTGAGCAGCACCACCAGCTCCGCAGATTGCAATTAATGCTCTACCGTCGATGCCTGTAACGATTCTGCAATTAGCACACGTGAACCTTCCGCGTCCCAAGCCCCTGGGAAGTTACCTTGCCCTAACGCTGCTGCGCGACCGCAACTCGCGGGCTCGATCCCAAACTCCCCGAATAATCGCTGCAAAAACAAGCGATGTTTGGACAGCTCGCCGCCTCCTCCGTCCTCACAGCGGAAGAGGTCCCGTACACGGAAGGGAATAAAGATCCTTGCCCCAGGGCTTAGGAGATAGATGGACTGAGAGGGAAGCAGAAGCAGCCAGGAGGTTCTGTTTGCAGTAAACACGCACACAGGCAGCCCTCCGTCCTGCGCAGGTACCGCGGGGATCTTGTCCCAGCTGTAAGAGGCGATTCACGCAGGGACAGGGAAGGCGGTCGGTTTATTTAGCTCGGCCAGGCCACAAACGAAGCAGCTGCCTTTTGCTCGGTGTGCTTGGGAAACCCCACTCCGAATCCAGCCAGAGAATTAAACGAAGGCTTCAGAAAGAGATCAGAATCGCCTAAACCTTCTGGGTGCAGGAATCTGACAGGCAGGCTCCCCCGAGGCGCGAGCATCGCCACGCAGGGGTGCCTCAGCACAAACAGCCAGGCGACTACAGCCAAAGACACAGCGCACGTCTTCCCTGAAGCTGGTTTTTCTAGCACTTGCTGCGGTATCGACATTTGCGATTGAAATACAGCTTCCTTTTCCCAACCACTCTCTTGTAAGGCAGCTTCTTCTCTCCTCTTCTCTCCTCTTCTCTCCTCTTCTCTCCTCTTCTCTCCTCTTCTCTCCTCTTCCCGTGACACAGCGTTCAGGCATCCCGCTTCTAAAGCGGATCGCTCACGGCACCGTACGTACTGGGTAGAGCAAGGTGAAGCCGTCAGGGTGGAAACACGCAGAAATGAAAAGCCCCAGCAGGCAGGCACCACGCAGAAGGAAATCCATGCCCTCCGGAGACCGAAATCCCTCTGAATTCTAAGACAACCCTTCTCTGGTTCGACCACGAAGGACACTTGTGCTGCTTGGTCTGTTTGCACTTTGGGTTCTTATCTGAGATGCGGAGGGCGGGTTTCTGAAAGGCATCTTTTAGAGGTGGAAGAGACCAGTGGATGAAGAGAGCCTCGCAAAACAGAAGGCAAGCTCAGGTTAGCGCTTTCCTGAACGCATCGCTCGTTCCTTTGCATGTCCGTTTCCATTTACTCCTCCTGTGTGACACAGAACTGGAGAAAAATGATTCAGCGTGGCCTGGAGCTACGAGGAATGTTTCCAGCCATCAGACAAGAGAAGCACTGGAACGCCGCTGGGTAGCAGAGCAAGCGAACCGGCCGTAAGCCGGAGATGGCTCCGTTTATAAAACAATGAGACAACTGATCTAGGGACAGCTCTGGCACGGCTTCGCCGAGCTTTCTAAAAATCCCGGCGCGTGTGGTAAGCGCTGGCTTCTGCCTAACGTCGTCTCGGTCTCGGCTCGCGCAGCTGAGAAGGAAAGCCAAGGCAGAACTCACTTGCTGCAGTTGTGCAGGTTCGTCTTGACGATGTCGTAGTCGGTGTTGTAGAGCGGCCCGCTGTCTTTGAGCAAGGCTTTCTGGACGCTGTAAACGTGCACGCTGGCGATGGCGGCCAGTTTAGACTTCATTGCTGAGTGGGGGGGAAAAGAGGGAAAGTCTCGTTAGCACAGCCTGCGGAGAATTAGGGGGCAGCTTTCAGTATCGTGCTCTGCCTCTGATGGCAGGGACACCGGCGGGCAGTCCCCGTGACAGCAAGGACCTGCCAATTAAGACATCATTGTGCCTTCTGCTAATGATCACTGAGAGTTCAAGGTAAGACTCCACCAGCCTGTCAAGCGGGTTTTCTGCTGTACACACGTGGTTTTTACACAACCGAACTGAGATGATCTCTTAGCGCTTACCTAAAAAACATCCCGAGTCTGGGATTCAGACACCTACACCATTACCTAAGGCCGAGGAAGAAAACAGAGGGCGATACCTCAGCCCTGCTGCCACTGTTCCGTGCCACTGAAGCGCTGTCAGGACTAGCGTTGCAGGGTTTTCTTTCATAAGCTGCTGAAATGGCTGTTCTATCGCTCCTCCGCTGCTTAGGCTGCAACCCCCGTGAGACGAGAGCTGTTCTCCAGGAACTCTCTGCTCGTATCGCTCTTTCCACACAGCCCTGGTTTGAGACAGAGCTCTGCAAAAACCCAGGCGGTAACCACTTCGTGGGGCCGTTCCTGGACTGTGCAGCCCCGCTCCCGTCACGGACCTCATCCAAATCCTAACAAAAATCCTAACAACCCTTTCCTCCACGGCGAAGCAGAGCTCCGGGCATAATTCAAGGAGCGTGGCAGGCGGTGGTCGCGCCGCTTGACAACCTAGCGCCCTGATGAAGACCACTCAGCTAGAAATCCAGCCGGGGTTTCCAAAAGGGAAATGTCACAAGCCCTTTTCAAAGTTAGTTCGTTAATATCGGGATTAAAGGTCACCAGAGCCACGCTAGGCTCTCAAATGCCAAAGACGAAAGCGACGAGGAGCCTGCAGAGCTGTTTCAGGTGGGATCTCGAGAGCAGACGTGGAAAAAGACAGCAAAACTACTGACAACCAGACGGGGAGCGGGAACATTCTCGCGGAATATTAAATCAATATCGAGATCTTGCATTTAATCAACAACAAGAGTCATCTGCTTTAGCGTCCTGGGAAGCCTGAAGGCTCCCAGTTGGTCTGAAACGCTGTGAGACGCTGCTGTGCGCCGCTCATTCACTGCTGCCTTGAAGGAGGAGCCGTCTGTCAGGGGCAGGGAGGTGGAAAAGAATCCCTGTCGACTAAAATGTGCAACCCAGGAGTCAGACCCAAACCCCGAGCCTGTGAAGTTACCCAGCTGTTGGCTCAGACGCCCAAAATTCTGAGAAAAAGCCAGTACACAAAGTACACACCTGGAGCCGACAGCTTGACTAAGCATTTACGTGCAGATGGCAAGTTCCGAGCTTTGCTCACTTCGCTGCTCTTTCAAAGGAAAAAAAAAGGGTGATTTTGACATCTGCTTACCTTCCAGCTTATCCTCTCTCACTACTGCAACCTTGTGGCACTGGAAAAAAAAATAAAAGGTATTAATCTTAATCTTAAAAACTCGAAAAGATCCGTCGTAAGACCGGTATTTTCGGTTCTGCGTTGAACCAGGAAGCCTGCAAACCGGAGGTGCAGCTTCACAGCGCTCTGCCAGCGCCTCGAAGCCATCCCCAGCCCTCGGCTTTCCCAGCTGTGTCCTCCCGCTTTCCTCGGGCACTGCCTCCAGACAAGGGGAAAGGCTCCGTGCTCCGTTCCCGACGCCGGGAGGTGAGATACGGACGAAAGGAGACCAAAACAATTGTGCAGCACGGCTGAGAAAAAGCAAAGGAACGCAGCTGAAGGCCGGCAGCTGGCGAGCTGATGCAGTAGCCACATCAATTAAGCTGGCCTGAAATTTAAGGCATCATTATCTAGCACAGGCAGGGCACCACAAAGGCAAGATGCAATTAAAAAGATAAGCGTTAATTTCACAGCCAGAAACGAACGTTTCCAGACATGTGCCCTACAGCCTGTGGTTTTTCCAGTCTTCAAGGTCTACACCTGCCCTGTGACATTCAACAGTGGGCACAGAGAGCATCCAAACAGCCAGGCTGGGCAAAATCCGCCCGTTAATTGCGTGTTTAATTGATACCAGGACAACAAGAGGCAAGAAACCGTAGAAGAAACAAGAAACCTGAAAAAGCAAAGAAAGATCAGCAGCCTTGGTCCCCACTGAGGCTGGAAAACACCGCGTGCAGTGCTTACGACACGAGGAGAGTTCTTGGGGATGGATTTCTTGTCCCGTCTCCCCACAGACAGCTCGGGGAGCTGAATCCACAGCCTTGTGGCTACCCCTGCTGACAGCAGACAGCAGTGCAGGGCGCCCAGCGGGGTTGGATCTGAAGAGCTCTCATCCGTTTCCTCGCAATAACTGACTTGTGCCAGGTGTTACCCATCAGCTACTCCAACGCCTGCACATCTCCCGGCAGCGTTCTCCAGATTTTCCAGCTCTGGATAGGCCTCAGGCCCCTTTGCATCGCTCCACCTCTGCCCCTACAACCTCTTGCCGCTGCAGGTCGTCACAGGGCTCGTAGGGTTCAAAACCAAGATGTTTAAAAATGAGGTGGGGAGGAAGAAAAAGCGACCTTCATGCACTTACCTTTGTGATTTTTTCTTGCTTTAAAAATACTGTTGAGTACAAAAGATAGAAATAAACCCCCCGTATCCTACACATCCTATGTCAGAATTCACTTATTGCTGTTACTAAGTTTGCCCTGATGTGTTTAAAGCGATGTGTTTGCAGCCTTCTTGCCAATTCCAGTGAGCCAAGAGCTCCTGCCTCGGTATTTCCAAAAGAAACCAGGGGAAGAAAACCTCTTAAACTCAGGCTGTAGGTTGGAAACTATTGATAGGTCTTTTAAAAAAATAAATTCCCTTGTTCAGAGCTTCCACAATAAATCACTGCCTTCATTTTCAGGCAAATCTGGGGATGTCAAGAGTATTCCATGCCTGTGAACCAGTTCTTTAAAAGAACTGAAAGGGGTGGTGGCTGTTTCTCTCCCCTGTCTGCTGACGAAAGCCAGCGAACTCTGAGATGTACTAATCCGAAATGAAGATTACGGATTGCATATTAAAAGATGTTTGGGTATCTAGAGGTATAAACAACAATAGGATAGAGAGACAGGGTTCTTAAGATCGATGGAGTCTTAATTTGATGAATCAAATTGGTAAATTCTTGATAAATCAATCCTTAAATTGATAAATTCTTAAGTTCAGCTTCTGACCCGAAGGCTACAAAAGGTTAGAGAACAAGAACAAACAGCTCTTAGACACCTTCGAGCAATAAACCACTCACAACGTGTCCGTTCTGGATGAGGTTTCCTGCTACCAGGTAGGTGACGTGAAGCTGAGCTCCCGAGTTCTCCTTTCGTTTCCTCTCCACATAATCGTACAGCATCCTGCTCAAAAAAAAAGCGGTGTTAATCACCCAGGAAGGGAAGAGCTCATCACCAACCCTCCTGCGAGGCTCACGTAAAAAGAGCAGAGCTCATGTGGAAACGTTTTACGTGAACACGGTTATTTTAGCCGGGATTAAATTAACCTTACTGGGACAGCTTCCTCCCCTGCCACCCTGGAGAATCTCACGGTCCAACAGCAACATTGACCAGAGGCGAAAGGAATTGCAGCTCTCAGAGCTTTAATAGGTGGATGCAGATCATCTCAAATCCCCCGGGGCAGCTTGTTCTGCAGTTTCCCCTTGAGAAATGCTGTTACAAGCCAGTATCACGAACCAACCCGACAAAGGAGCCGGGAATTTTGGTGCTTGAGGACGTCGCCAGGTGCACACATCCAATCCCAGCTACAACCATGGACACGGCGATCAGAAACAAGAGGGAAACTCACGACTAGTGACGAGGAGATTGAGCTGAGAATCAAGCTTTTAGCTGCTGCCTACGCCAGCGATGCACGCTGAGTGTCCCAGGTAGCGTCTGATGGAGACACCTGAAGATCCTCACTGCTGCGGAGAGTGCCCAAAGCCTCACCCAGCCTGGCCTTAAACACCACCAGCTCCTCTGGGCGACCTGTTCCACCGCCTCGCCACCCTCTGAGGCAGGAATTTCTCCCTTGTGCCTAACCTAAACCCCAACTCCCTCAGCCTGTCTCCATAGGAGAGCTGCTCCAGCCCCTGAGCATCTTCGTGGACTCCTCTGAACCTGATCCCTGACCACTGGGACAACGTCTCTGTGTTCCTCCCAGACTCTCTGCCCTCGCTTCCACCTTCTGTAGGCCTCCTTTTCCTCTTTGAGCTTGGCCAGGAGCTCCTTGCTCACCCACACAGGCCTCCTGGCATTTTTGCCTGACTCCCTTTGTTGGGATGTATCGCTCCTGAGCTTGGAGGAGGTGATCCTTGGATATGAAGCAGCTTTCTTGGGCCCTCTGTCCTCCAGGGCTTTGTCTCACGGTATTCCACCAAGCAGATCCGTGAGGAAGCCAAAGTCTTCTCTCCCAAATCCCAAAGGGCAGTGAGCTTGCTGTCCTCAGGATGCTAAAAGGCTCCATGTCGTGGTCACTGCAGCCCAGGCTGCCCTTGGGTTTCACACTCCCCACCAGCCCCTCCTTGGCGGTGAGAACGAGCATCCTCTCCTTCCTTGGAGGAGGAGAAGTCATCAGCACATTCCTGGAACCTTCTGGATTGCCTGTGCCCTGCTGGGCTGTCCCTCCGACAGGTATCGGGGTAGTTGAAGCCTCCCAGCGAGGATCAGGGCCTGTGTTCCCCTTCAGGTGGCCTGCAGCAGACCCCACTGCAATGTCCCCCGTCCCTGCCCTCCCTGCACATTAGATGCCCAAGCTTGATGATCAAGCAGTTAGGACAAAACAGCTGAAGCTACACCACAAACGTTCCTTTAGGTCCCAGCCCTGGGTGGGAACAAGGAGAGAAAGTATTTATATTGTGGGACCTGACGTGTTTATGCATTCTTCAGATCCTTTACTCTGCTCAGCCCTACCTGGCTGTGTAGAAACAACCCCAGAATCCTTGAGAGCTCGTACTTTGTTCTAGGGAATATTTTAAAAGGTTACAGTAATTTTTACTCCTCAAAATATACCCAAAGTTACACATTTAAGCAAAATTTGGAGACGAAATGATACTCTGAGGGTACGGCTGATTCCCCACGATCCAGAAAGACCATTTTCACACGTTAAGCACGGCCGTGGAAGCAGTAATAGCAAGGCTCTGACACAAAAGCCAAGGCTTGCAGGAGGCACCAACACCTACTGTTTAGCCTGGTTGACGTGAACACCCAAAGTATAGCTCAGCCATTTGTACGTCACCTGGAAAAGAAAAAAAAAAGAAGAAAAAAACTTTAAGAAAACCTCAATATCTTGACTGTTACACCTCCCACTCTGCCTTTTTTAAACTGAACCTCAGGGTAGGGCCTCTCCTGCCTCAAGCACAACACTTAATGAAGTTATTGTTAGTCTAGCAGCTTATGGAAATAAATTATAATGACAGAAGCAGCTCGTGTTAGGGCAACTCCTTCGACAGCCGCAAGGATGCACCAACTTCACTGGGGCGGTTTCCAGGCTGAATTTTTATTCTGAAATAAAACCAGACACATCAATCCCTTCCTGGTTTCAGGCACTTCTGGATTTTAATCCTTTGAGGTAAAATATTCCTGTCACCACAGCGATTTGTGTTTGTTTGTTGAGAAAAAAGTAGGTTATGGAGGATAAGGAGCCTAGGGAGAGCTGCTTTTCCTGTGATATGAATAATGCCATCATCGATTCCCTTCAGAGACACTAAACTATTATAGGGGGGTGAAAAATCATGATCTAAAAAGTATTTCTGGCCCCTTGCGAGTGGAACTCAGCACCGACAGCAACCTGTGGAGCTGCGACCTGTGGAAAAACTCCGTCCCCACCAACTCCACCGGGCGATATTCAGCTTGTGGAGCCGAAACAGCCTTGCCCGGGGGGGCACGGCCAGGGCTGGCGGGGCGAGGAGGGCCCACACGGGGACTCACCACCCGGTTCTGGTCGGTGACGAACTCGTCGATGTTCTCCAGGTACAGCTCGTCCTCCATGGCGGCCGGATGGGGGCCGGGCCCCGGGCCCTTCCCGCGCAGCTCAGCGCCCGGGCCGCCGGGCCGCCGCCATGGCAACGCCACGGGAGCCGCGAGGGGACACAAACATGGAGCCGGCCGCGGAGGCGCCGGGAGGGGCTTGGGGCAGTCCCGCCCCGGCGGGTCCCCGCCTCCCGTGCTGAGGGGCCTGCGCCTTCGTTCCAAGTCCCCGCTGTGTCCCTTCACGTGTCCCCATGGCGTCCCCTCACGTCCCAGCTGCCTTGTGCCACCCCCACATTGTCCCCTTATGGCCCCTCAGTCTTGCACTGTTCCCTGACAGATCCCCACTGTATTCCCTCGCATCCCCACAGCCATGTGTTGCCCCCTCACACATCCGCACCATGTCCCCTCACAAGTCCCCTCACGTCCCCACAGCCTTGTACTGTCCCCTCACATCACCATGGTGTCCCTGCACATCCCCACAGCCTCATGCTGTCCCCTCACACATCCCCACTGTGTCCCCTTACATCCCCACAGCCTTGCATTGTCCCTTTGCACACCCCCACCATGTCGCCTCAAATCCCCACTGTCCCCTCACATGTCCCCACTGCATCTCCTCACATCCCAGCTGCCTTGTGCCACCCCCACAGAGTCCCCTTATGGCCCCTTAGTCTTGCACTGTTCCCTAACAGATCCCCACAGTATTCCTACACATCCCCACAGCCTCGTGTTGTCCCCTCACATGTCTCTAACATGACTCCTCACAACCCCACAGCCTTCTAGTGTCCCTCTAGTGTCCCCTCACACGTCCCCACTGTGTCCTCCTCATGTCCTCACAGCCTTGTGCTGTCCCCTCACATGTCCTCATGGAGTCCCCTCACATCCCATCTGCCTTTTGCCACCCCACAGTGTCCCCTTATGGCCTAGCACTCTCCCCTGACAGATCCCCACAGTATTCTCTCACATCCCCACAGCCTCATTTGTCCCCTCACATGCCCCCAGTGTCCCCTTACATCCCATCTGCCTCATGTTGTCCCCCCACATGTCCCCGCTGAGTCCCCTCACATGCCCACAGACTTGCACTGTCCTCTGACACATCCCCATGGCATCTTCCCCAATCCCCACAGACTCAGGCTGTCCCCTCACTCATCATAGAATGCCAGAATCATTAAGGTTGGAAAAGCCCTCCAAGATCACCTGGTCCAACCACCCCCTACCACCATCACCCACCAAACCATGTCCCCAAGCACCACGTCCAACCTTGCCTTGAACACCCCCAAAGACGGTGACTCCATCACCTCCCTGGGCAACCCATCCCAATGCCTGACCACTCTTTCCAAGAAGAAATGTCTCCTCATTTCCAACCTGAACTTCACTGGTGCGTGTATCCTCATGACGTCCCCTCATGTCCCCACAGCCTCGCTCTGTCCCCCCACATGTCCCCACGGCATCTTAATCCAGGATAAACCCTCCCCAAGTTTTCACTGGGAAGATTTTCTTCTAGCTTGGTGCTTATGTCCAGCACTTCTCATAACACATGCTAAGTATCAATGCATTTTTTAAAAATTATTATTATTATTATTTGTGATAAATACCAAATCCTGGAACACAAGACTCCCATTTGCACTGTATTTACACCCTTTTAAAATACACCTTCACAAGAAATTAAGGACTTTGATACATCAATTCTGATTTCCAAAGGCTAACTCCACACCTGATGCAGTTAATTTAAAAACTCATAAAGTCTACAAGGTGGTTTTGAGGTTTATTTTTTTTTCCTTCCAATGTGGATTATACTAAATTTTATTTGCTGGGCTTCTTATTTACCTGTCCTTGCTAGGTTATAACGTGGCCCCACACGTGGGTTAGCTGGGTCTGGGAGACTGCTGCTGCAAGGCAAGGGGTGTCTGGCTTCTCTCACCCCCTGTATCCCATCCCTTGAACTCCCCTGTCTCCTGGCACCCTTATCAGCCTATTTCAGCTTCTTGAACCGCTTCTTTTCTAAATATCATCTACTTAGCTTGGTAAACTGTTACCTGTAAATTGAATCTATGATTTAAATACTCAGGAATAAACTATAATGCATCAAACCACCCTGAACCAACTCTACAGACCTCTCGTTGGGAAAACAAAACCATCATGGCTGGGATGCACAAAGTCAGAACCTACAAGCTCCGACACTGCATGCAGGTGGCTTGCTTTTCTTTGTTGTACCGAGAGTTAAAAGCAAGACAAACGAAAGTACTTCTCAGCATCTAACCGTGCCACGACACCTGTTTCTGTGGGAGAGAAGTGATGCGTGTTTCCTTCTGCTCTTAGTATTTTCAGGTGGGCCACAGCGCTGAGCTGAAAAATGTGTTTTTAGGGCCAGAAGCAAGTTCTGATGGAGGGATCACTGAAATGTCACCTTTATGAGCACTGGGTCCTTTTCTGATTTATACTTTGTCTCCAGGAATACTGGCCTCAGAAAACGGAGAGGTTGAAATGGAGTGCCATGTCTTACAGGACTGAACCATGCAGCAGGAGGATCTCAAACTAAATTTGGGTGTGTGAGATCTGTAACTCGAATGCACTCATTTATTGGTCCTGAGAGCTGTAACAGAGAAGAAGAGAGACAGACTTGGCTGCTTTGAAAGGAAAGATTGCAAAATTAGCCTTAACACTCGAGGAATAATCTTCCTTTGGGTGCCCAAGGTGGTGACACCAGCCCTAATGTTAATGATGTTGCAAACTATATGTTTAATCAGCAAGAGCTGAGCAAGGACCTTTAACTCCCTGAAGTCAGGCGTTTTATTTCTGATTTTAAAAGGAGCAGGAGAAAGGTCAAAATCATTACCCACATACTGCTCTTTGTTATGGAAAGGCAATGATTTTTTTTTGCAGATTCCGGGATTCGCTGAGTATTTGTGTCAGTAATATGAGAGGTCCCCAGGTCTGCCCAAAGCTGGTAGGGAGGCATTTTGCAATTTCATCTCGTGAATCAAATCGTTGTGCAAAACGTTCCTATCCGATGGTGCTTGAAACGCAGCAGCTGATCAGCAATGAAATGAAAACCACAACCTGCAACAGTTGAATATTAATGTCCTTTTACAGTTTTCTTAAAGAAAAAAAAAGAAGTGAAGATGTGACAGAGTCACCAAAACTCCCAAAACAGCACTGCAGAGATGGAGGCTTGGAGTAAGCGATGAGGTTTCCCTGGGGATGTGCATCGGGTCAGTACTGGAAGCAGGAGAACCAAAGCGTGCTGATCTCATTTGTGACTTTATGCCCTGAATGCCCTGATTCCCTTACAAACATTGCAGTCAACAGGGGAGATCAAACAAATTGTAATTTAAAGGCAGCCAGCATCGCGGCTGCACACTTGTGCAGTCCTCATACTCCAGCTGAGCTTACCAGGGACATCAAACCTGGCTTCTTGTTTGTGATCATCTCTCGTGTTGCATTTGGCCCTGGCAAATATTGCCAGACCCAGAGTGTAAACTAGGGACCTGTCCCTAACATCACTCTAGACAGCAGCAATCTCAGTTGTAAACTAATTAGGTACCCTCTCGCCCTAGTGTTCTGGGGAGTCCCAGTTTATCCTCTGATCACCTGGGAACAATTTTTTGTTTGCTTTATTTTTGTGAAATATCCAGAACAGCAAAGCTTGAAAGAAATGCAGCAGTGGGCACTCACACAAACCTTGTGCTGCTCTCCTTGGGACCCAGCAAATTCTCCTGAGTGTGCAGCAGTAACCTCAGTAGCACGCAAAACCCCAGGTTTTTTACATGTGTAAAAGTACAAAATGCCTTTTAAAACATTTTCTTGCAACTTTGATAACTTTTTTTTTTTTTTTTTTCATCGTAAATCTACTGGATGCTGCACTGATCTCGGAAACAGCATAAGGACTGGCTGGCAGGGGAGCTGCAGGGATCCTTCTGTGCACAGCGAGTGTTTGCACATTAATTCACACATTACAGTAGAGCTGGTTGCTCCACAAGAGCAGCAGTTCCTGCAGACTGGCCCATGAAATTGGACGAGGGGATGAAGAATCGAACTTACCCTGCCTCCTTGTCCTGGAAAGTAACGCTTGTAAATGATCCTTCACAGATGAAACACATAAAATAATTTGAAAAGAAGGGAAAATGGGAGCGAGAGAAATACTCTCATTGCAATGCAGCAAACTGATGTTGAAGGGTATGTGCCTGGGATTCCTATTGCATAACTGGAGAGGTTTGAAGCACTTCCAGGGGGCATTGCTGCGAATCTATCTAGGACACCTATTTTGGTATTGACCCCGAGAGGAGTCTGTTTTTCTCCAATGCCCAGAAAATCAATCTAACTCAACCATGTCAGGGTTAGACATCTAAATTTGTGTTTGCTTAAGGCAAAACCCATCAATCCTAATGCAGGATCTGAAAACACTTTGGGAGCATTCCCTTAAAAGACCTGATAATGCTCTTTTGTATGGAATTTGCAGCGCTCTCGTCCGAGGCTCCGACAAATGTAAGTTAAACGCAAGTTCCTCTTCCAAGAAGCAGATGAGGTTTATCCCCATTTCAAAGATGACGATGCCGAGACACAGAGAGGTTATGTGATCTGTCCAAGAATCTTTCAATACTCCCAGGTGTAAAGTCCAAGTATCCTGACTCTCAACCTTTCTTTCTCCGAGCTCTATAAAAGATTCTTTCAAGCATTGCTTGTGTGTAACAAAATGTCTCGTACTTAGAGCTGCCCCCAGCCAAAACCACCAGCACCAGCAGAAACCAAGCCCAAAGGCTCATAATAATGGTTGTTTCACAAACGCTTTCCAAAAAGGCAAAAAAGAATGGGCAGAGCCTCTGGAAATTTATTATATATAGTAGCTGGCAAGCATCTGGCTGAGGAGGAGTTTGAGTGAAAGGAGTTCTGTTGAAGTTTTAATTAATATCGTATGAGGGGAAACTTGAACAACAGAGCAATGCTGAAGGGAGAACAGGGACACGGAGATCTTAGAGACACAGAGAAAGGTGTCAAAGCACTGTTCACTGAATATGTCCAAGATTCATCTAGGCACAGACACCTTTGTCCTTTTGGAGCTTATCAAGTTACTTCTATCAGAGGCTCCTGAAGACCCAGAGTTCGGGTGGAAATGCATCCCCTGTGAAGAGAAGCAGAGGATTTCAGTAATGAAATAAAACCTGTAAGACATAAGGAGACACAGAGTTTGATCCTCCTCTTTTCTTATACCAAACTGCCTTAAAAATAACAGGGTAGTATTAATGGGGTCTTTTTGGTAGGATTCCTGTGTGGTGGGTGAGTTGGACCTTAGTCTTTGTGACAGATGCATTTGTCTGCATGACTTCACAGTCATTTCTGTGTCTGAGGCTGCTGAGCCCTAAAAGCAGGTGTAGCTCCCTTGAAAGAAGGAAGCCCAGAAAGGTAGGAACACTCTGCCAGGGTGACATTACTGGGTGCTGCTGGATTTGCAATGCAAACTAAGAAAAAGGATAAAAAGAAATAAATAATAAAATTAATAAAAGAGCTTTTTGCAAAAAGCAAAATGCAGCACATGTGGCGCAAGAGGATCAAACGCCCTGAATATTCACAACCTAAAACCTTGAGATGCTCAAAATGAGAGGCAGCAACAACGCCAACAAGGGAGAGGCACCCGAAAAACTCCTGAGATAAGGCTCAGGGGGATGAAGAATACCTAAGCAGGATTGCATCCCCCCTCTGACAACTAGCAGAGAACCGTAGCATGACTGCTGACAGTCGGTTGCTGTCTATCTTTGTTAGTCAAATCACTCCTGGCACCGAGTTTTAGACACCTGGTGACACCGTGTTTTAGACACCCAGCATAAGTGGAGACACCTACACTGAAGTGTCTTCATCTGGAGCTGGTTCCCAGCCTACTTGCATGTTTCATGGCACATCACAGCGTCACGGCACATCAGGGGGAGAAATATTGTATGGTTAATGGCACAAATAGATTTTTTTTCACTTTTGTACCTCGTACAGCTTTTTGTGCCAAGATTTCTTGTGCTTTTGCATGAAGGGTTCCTTCTCGAAAAATAAAAATGTAAGATTTAAGCACTGTAGTTGAAAAAAAAACAACACCATGTAGCCATCTGGGAATGTGTTGGCAAAAAGAATATAATCTTTCCATCCACCAAGTACAAATTGTCACATCTTAAAAAAAAATATGATTTACATGAATGGCTTCAAAAGCATCAGGAGAATTTCCCACATTGAGCCACGTTGGTAGCTGGCATTTCTCACTTCAGGTTATTGACTAATGTCCACATCTCGCTCCGAGTGTGTTCTCGGTGCTGTTTGCATGGGGAGATTGATGGAATACTTCCCCTATGGATTCCTGTTGTTGACGTCTTTTATTTCAAGGTAATTAGTGTGCCTCAGCATGGATTATTTGACATTTATTCAATAGCAGGATGGGCACAGAAGGAGCTGGGGCAGAACAGCTTGTTTTCTAGCAGCTATGCAGATCGGTTTCCCCAGCAGACAGGCTATTAAAGAAGATAAACAAGAGCAGCAGCTAGGAAATAATGACAATTCTCTGAAGAACAACTATGGATAAAACAGGGATGAGAACGGGCAGGAAAGCATCTCCCCCAAACCAGCACGGTGCACGGCTGCAGCGTGCTGAGACTGAGCAGGGAGGGAGATATGGGGAAAAAATGTATGCATCAGCTCAGCCACGCCACGTTGTGTGTCCCAGGATGGGAAAACTCCTTCCCTCTTCCCTCCTTGGTACCCCAAAAATGCAACACGATGTTTAAGCCGTGCCTTGCGCTTGCGTAGGCAGAAGATGGGGTCCTTGGAGGAGGGCTGGCACCTTTATTTGGTGCTAGAGAGATTCGACTTTGAAAAAAAAAAGGCAGTTTGGTTGATCTGGGAGAAAATAACCCCAGAAGGATTTGGTTAGTGGTAGGAAAAGAATATTCCAGTTGTGCAGAAGGCACTGCGACCGTGCGAAGCGTTCAGCCCCTGCAGCAGAGCTCGCCAAGGCACAACCACGGTTGCAGCCAAGGGATGAATGGATGCCTGCCCAGGGCCACGGGCACCACCACGTCTCCAAAACCTTCCCTTTCCGTGCAATTCCCAGCCTTGGTCGGCAGGTGCCAGCTCGGCACCACGCCTGCTGGGAAGCCCTAAGGCATTAAAAATCCTGCTGCTGGTGCTGGGGTGAGCAGGGGCAGCGGTGCAGGGCAGAGGTTCTTCTGCAAGTAATGTCCCGCTCTTCCCCTTCTTCCCACCGCCCACAGCCGGCCCCAGGAGCTGGGGGAGCGGTGGCCCCAAGCTTTAAGCCCCTGTAAAGTGGGGCTGGAGTGGGGCCCTTTGTCCCCATGGGCCACTGCCCTTCGGCCCCATGGCATGCTGCACCGGCACCGCCGGAACCCACCGTGGTGGCTTGGGGAGCAAAGTGGGATGGAGACTGACCCAATACCATCAAAAAACTGGGGTCTGGCTGCATGGGGCTCAGGCAGAGCCTCGCTAAGCTCCATCAGGTGCAGAACCCCAAAGATCCCCCGTTGGGGTGATGCTGCCGGCCCCATTGAACAGGGGAGCACCTCGCTCCGCGGCGCAGCCACCCGCTCCGCGGCGAAGTCAGCGGCTCCGTGCGAGCTCCAAGCGGATGCAGATCCTCACCCGAATGCGTCAATTTTTCACCTGGCAAAGGTCAGGGAAGGAAATCGCACGCATTCGATGTGTTAAAATAAGCTCACGTGACGCACGCGGCCCTGCGGCGAGCTGGGGTGCCTCTCCGGTGGCCGCAACAATCGCCTTACTCAGCTGGCATCGTGTTTGTTGGGCTGCTGACAAAGCTGCTCGCGTCCTCTTCCTCCTGCGGTCCTGTGCACCTTTTCCCACACTGTTCCTCTCTTTTTATTCAAGTCACCGTGGCTATTCTTGTCACCGTGACATTTTGCTTTTGGCTTGACATTTGTGTTTGGTTTACGGGAGGATAGTGCAGGTCTTAATACGTTACTCGTCATTTTGCTTTAAAAACGTCTCTTTTCATCTTTTGTTTTCTTTGTTTTTTTGTTTCCTGCCTTGAGCTTTCTGACCTCGGTTGAAGGGCCTGGGAACTGTAAAACCACACTTTTCACCTTCGGAGCACTTTATGATCTAGTATTGCTGACTGGTCTTAGGGTTAGAACGAGCTTGTTGAAGGTCTTCTAGCTGAGGATTTCTTTTATTTCTACAAAAATCGGGACCGGGGCCTAGTTCTGCTCTCCCTCACGCCTGCGTTATACTCCGAGGTAACTAGATGGGCCTAAGCTGAAACCAGAGGGGTTCAGACTGATATGTGGAGAAGCTTTTTGCTGCAGTGGGCAGGGCTCCAGGCAGGCTGTGTGTCTCCGTTCTTGGAGGTTTTCAACACCTGACTGGATAAAGCCCTAAGCAACCCGGCCCAGCCTCAGGCCAGACCCTGCTTTGGGCAGGAGGTCGGACCTGAGGCCTCCTGAGGTCCCTTCCAACCAAGGAAGGCCTCGAAGATACTGAGCACATAAACATTTTCACCATGTTAAAGCCCTTTCCCTTCAGAATCTCAAAGCCTTTAACAAAGTCAATCACAATCATCCCCACCCCACGCACAATTAAAGCCACGAAGCCAAATGACTTTTACCAGTTCTCCCTTGACTCGCCTCCTGCCCACACCGGGTCCCAAATTCCCACATCTCCCACCTCTCCCAGCTCGTTCCCCACCCTTTTAAGACCTTTTTGAAGAACCAGCTGCTTCCATCAGAAATAACTCGCTTCTCCGGGGAGATGAGTCTGTGAAAAACATTCCGAACTGGCAGGTTTTTGGCAGCAGCAGGGAAAGACAGAAGGAAAAGCCATTTTTACCACCCCGACTGTCACTTTTCACATTTTTTTTTTTTTTTTTTTTCATAAAGCACAAAGAGAACGGTATCTAGTCAACAGATCCCTGAAATTCACGTCAGATAGAGAGGAAAATGAGCGGAGAGTTGGGTGTGGAGACCTCTGTGCACCAGGACCGTGACACCGAGCCAGGTTCAGGTCCAGGCCCTCTTCTTGGCCCTGGGTTGTTGCACGATTCCTCTCTGCCTCTCCTTTCCCACTGCTAAAATGGATCCTGATCTCCCAGGTAGAGCATTTGCAGGTCTGTCATGTGCCACGTGCGCTCACCCCACCTTTTTCTTCCTCTGTCCTGCTAAATCTGATGCTTGAATGCCAGCTCCCCCCGGGTATGAAAAGCAGAGTCAAAAAAAGGGTTTTGTAGGTGCTTGAAAAGAGTACCTAAAGGACACATTAGGTTCCTAAAGGGCACACAAGGTTCCTAAAGGGCACAGAAGGTTCCTAAAGGACACACAAGGTTCCTAAAGGGCACACAAGGGTGAGCGGCTCTGCCTCCCGTAGCAGCCCCTCTGAGCACCCCTCGAGCTGTAGGCCCCATGAAAATGCACGGAGAGTTTCGGTCCTTTACACACAGCGTGTACTGTGGCAGTTGGGTCAGGTAGCCGAGACCCAAGTTAGTTAATGTGGCAGGTGAAATTTGGCGGTGACTTCAAATTAGCAGGTCTATCACCGCATCCCTCGCAGGTGGCTCTGCAGCCCCCGAGGGGTGTCCCCAGCGCCCCGTCTGGGGCTGCTGCCTCCAGGGACCTGCCAGCATGCCAGCCTGCTCCCTAAATCGGCTTTTTTAGAGGATTTCTCGTAAAAAAAGGTGCTCTGGTGAGTGCCGGGATGGTTTCAGCAGGTCTGGCTTCATGTGGAGCTGTGCCAGCAGGGGAACTGGGAAGAAGCTGGGGACAAAGTGGACATGGGGACATCTCCACCAGCGTTGACAAGGGCCAAGTGATGCATCTGAGCTGCAACTTTGCTTCGTGAATATCATCTGGAGAGCCTGGAGAAGCAATGCAGACCCCGAGATGGGTCAAAGGATGACTGCTGCTGATGGACACGGGGCCTGGCAGCGGCTCCGACCCCTCTCCCCAGGCACAACGAGAAGCTTCCTTAACTACTTCCTAAATGCACCCCTGGTGCGTGCAGCCCGCAGCACAGCCTCACACGTGCATTTCCTTGTTTTTCTTCCCCGGGAGCGTTTCTTTGAGTCATTGAGTACATAAGGGGGGTGGGAAGGGTTCTGGCTGTGGGTCACGTCTCACAGGATCCTGCCTGAATGAGCCGGGGATGTCAGCTCGAGCGAGAGGTTTATTGTGGAATGAGCCGGAGCGAAAATGTTGGTCCCTCAGGTAACTGCAGGGCTGGCGGGCTGTGCTTGCAGCACGTGTGTGATGCCAGGATCCTCTGCAGGGACCTGGCTGGCCCTTCTGAGCTGTCACATGGGGACCTGTGGGCACACGGCTGGTGTAGGTATGAAGGAAAAATGAACCCGTGGCTTACGGCTTGCCAGAACCACCTCCTTGTGCACCAAGCCAGGAGAACACCTCTCTGCCTCTGGAGGTCTCCGAAACCCAGCTGGATGCCAAAATTGATCCCCTTGGGGCGAGGAGGTGACCTCTGGGCTCCTTCCAGCCTGATGGGTGAACAGAGGCACGTGGTTACGGGTCCAGAAACAAGCCCAGGGTGTTCTGATTTTCTTCAGGGTGGGATTTTTCTTCTGAGCTTGTGCAGCCCCAAACAGAGCCAGGCTCCAGCCCACGCGCCAAACTCCTGCACGCTTCAGAAAATTAATATTAATTGATGTGAACAGTTAGCACCCGCGCTGGTGTGGCCCTTGGCACAAATTTCAGTAAGAGGAGCCAGTTTGGTACAACCTACCTGAAAAAAATGGGGCTTTGTTTGGGGAGGGGTCTCCATAACCGGCGGTGTGAGGGGCACCCCATGCCTGGCACTCGGCTCCTGGCTCTGCCCGCGACACTGGGACAGCTCCGTCACCTCTCTGTGACATCCTGGCCTTGCCAAAGTCAACAGGAATTTTGTCACGGGCTCGTCCAGAGCCAAGACGTTGCCCTTTGCATCCGCCCGTGGCTCGCTGCAGGCTGCGCGCGGCCCCCCTCTTGCCAGGCACCTGTCTCGCAGCCCCCACCTTTGTCCTCCCCTTCCCCTTCCTGCCATTAAACCCGGCTTGCCTTCGCTCCAGAGCTCCCCGAGGGGCAATATCCTTCAGCCTCGTGCCAGGAGGACGGGCCCTGCCTGCTCCTGCAATCAAAGGAGCTGGGGAGGATTCAAGAAGCTCGGCTGAGGTGAAAGGTGTCCCGGGGAAAAGGTAATGCAGAACGGCGTCATGAACAAAAAGCCTTTAATGGAGATATGAGGATGAAATCTGAGCCATCCGTGGCTCGTTTCCACGCAAACTTCTCCGTGTCCTCCCCGCTCCCAAGGCAGGATGCTGGCAGTGAATGCCCCACGCTCCTTTCTGTCGTCCTGTTTCCGAGGACCGCAGAATTATCGCACGCAATTCTCCTCGTCTTACGCAGGCAGCGCCGCTGCGCGCCAGAAAGGAAGAGCGTTTGGCTTTGATGTCCCAGCGAGAGCTGGAAATCACAAAAAAAGGAAATAGCTGGGTCCGCACACAATGTTGGTGCCAAGCGCCAGCCTCCCCTGCCAAGGGCGGGCGCCGGCAGCAGCGGCAGAGCCCCGAGCGGCTCTCCCCACGGCGATCCTGCCCCGAAAGGAGCTGGGAGACAAAGGAAACGTGCCCACGATGCGCTGACACAACGCCCGGTGGGTTTTATGGTGCTGTTTCCCGGGCTGTCCGTGTTTTACTTGCTCCTTTTCATCGAGGGAGTAAACACGGGAGCGCGCCTCGCCTGCCTTGCGCAACCTGCGCCGGTAACGCCGCCGTCGGCCAAATGATCGGGGACTACAAAGGGCGGCCTCCCAGCCAGGTGTGGTTTTGATAAAAACGAGTTTATTAGCGCAGCCGGTTGCTCTCTGAAATCAAAACGCGCGTATCGAGGCTTTCAGACACTTAATCTCGTCGATAACCTGCGCCTAAGACTCGGGGAGCGGGTTGCTCGGTGGGAACGGTTGGCTCCTTGGTGCTCCGGCAGGACCCGTGGTATTTTCCTCGTCTGTAATAAAAAAAAAATAATGAAGGTAGGGAGGTTTGACCGCTCTCAAAAGCCGCGGCGTGATTCATCTCCAGCCTTGGTTCCCGAGGCCTGACCTTGCGGTGCCACCGCCGTGTCCCGTTTGTCACCAGCGGGTCCGGGGGCGCAAACTGGGGCAGGATCCCCCCAGGGCTGGGTCCGGCGAGCGCGGAGCTCTCTGTGTTATCCGACAAAACCACAAGGAACACGTTTAGGAGAGGAACTGTGCGTTTCCCCGTGTCCCCCACCCTATAGGTGCTGTACCCCATAACCCTGGGCCCTACCGGCCACCCCCATGCCCCGTTCCTCATCCCCGTGCCCCGACCCTTTTCCCCACCCGTCCCCTATCTCTTAGGCCCTGTCCCTGTCTTGGGACTTTCTCCCCCCAGTCCTTGGTCCTGTCCCTATTTCCCTGTCCCTGGGCCTCAGCACACGACCCCAAGCCACCATCCCCTATCCCAAGACCCTGTCCCCAATGCCTGTCCTTGTCCCTTATCCTCTACCCCCAGGCCCTATTCCCTGTCCCCATGCCTGGCCCCTAGATCCTATTCCAGGTCCCCTTTCCCCTGTCCCCGTCCACATATAACTGTCACCTGGGCCCCAGCCCTATATCCTATTCCCAGGCCCTGTTCGCTGTCCTTGATCCCCTGTCCCCACGCCTGGCCCCATTCCCTGGCCCCTTGTCCCTGTCCCCTACCCACAAACCTGTCCCTTGTCACCTAT
>CM021765.1:203943333-203978433 GCA_011076525.1 Nettapus auritus
AGAAGGACATGGAGGTGCTTGAGCGAGTCCAGAGAAGGGCGACGAAGCTGGTGAGGGGCCTGGAGAACAAGTCCTACGAGGAGCGGCTGAGGGAGCTGGGACTGTTTAGCCTGGAGAAGAGGAGGCTCAGGGGTGACCTTATCGCTCTCTCCAGGTCCCTAAAAGGAGGCTGGAGCGAGGTGGGGTTGGTCTGTTCTGCCACGTGCCTGGTGACAGGACGAGGGGGAATGGGCTCAAGTTGTGCCAGGGGAGGTTTAGGTTGGATATCGGGAAGAACTTCTGTACCCAAAGGGTCGTTGGGCACTGGGATGGGCTGCCCAGGGAGGTGTCCCCATCCCTGGAGGGCTTCAAAAGCCGTTTAGATGCAGAGCTCAGGGATGTGGTTTAGGGGAGGGCTTGTTGTGTTAGGTCAGAGGTTGGGCTCTGATCTTGGAGGGCTCTTCCCACCCAGACAATTCTGGGATTCTGTGATCTTCAGGATCTCTTCCATCCCAGGTGACGGTCTGATTCTGCAGGCTCTGAACCCCCGATTTCGCCAGGAACTGTGGCACAAATCACAAATCTCCAGGTTTTCGTGTGCCTGAAGAGAGGGGCTGATGGCTGGGCCGCAGCACCTCACCAGCACCTGCGCTTCCAGCAGCCTGCCGTGGCCGTTTCCAAGCTGCCCGCGCCCTGGTGCCCTCCTCCAGCACAGACCAGCGCTATTTATGCTGGGTAGCACTTGCCTGAGGTCGTAGAATCGTTTGTCTTGGGGAAAATAAGCTCTGAGATCATCAATCCCACCGTCAGCACGGCCTCCCGAGTCCCGCCACCAACCGAGGAGCACCTCGGACGTGCTGCTCCCTTCCTTGGGGCCTCCTGTTGGTATTCCCAGCCCCTGGCGCTGGTGGTGTAGCGTGGACACCCGGATCCTGCGTGCACGGCTAGGGGGAGGTATCGGGGCCCTCGGAGGCTTGGGTTTTGGTACCCAACCGACCTAAAAGCCTTCCAAAAGATCTCTGCTTGTCCGGGCAAACGCTGGGAGGAAGCTGTTGAAGCCGAACCCCAACAGGCTCCGCTCCTTCCCCCTTCAAATCCGCTGCGGCCGCTCCGGTCTTGGCCCCGCGGGACTCGCGGTGGAGGCTGTGTGAGTGTGAAGGAGCGGCGGAGCTCCTGGCAGCCCCGATCTCGGCAGTTTTGCCTGCTGGTAACGCCGAGCCTGTGAGGAGGAGATAATTCCCTGAGCGCCCTTGGTAGCCGGCCCGAGGGGGGATAAGAAAACAGCGCCTGGCTCGGGTCGCCCCGGCGGGGAAGAACGCTTCGCCCGGCGCCGTCTCGGAGGGGCGGGCTGGTGCGTCTGGGACAGGGAGGAGAAAACCAACAGCAAAAAGGGCAAAGCCACGCGCAGAAATCCTGCTGTGTGCGTTTGCCGTCAAGCCAACCAGCAAAAAAAAACCCCAAAGGCTTCATTTTCGATGGGAACGGCTGGCCTGAGGTCGCGCCGCTGCCTGCGCAGCCTGAAGCGCGTCGTCGCCCCGTCTGGATTTCCGTCGGCTCCCCTGACGTTGTGATTTTCAGGTCCTCCCCTGAAAGCTGTAGGATTTTTTCCTTGCCTTGTAGCTTCTCCTCCCCCTTTTTCGTTTCTGCTGGCGGGAATTTCAGCGCCCTGATGTGCGGCTGCTCTTTCGGCTGACTCGCTTTCGTTCCCGGGGGAATCAATAAGGTAGCTGCCATCAAAAAAAAAAAAGGCGGTGAAACCATTTGCAGCATACACCTGCACCCTAAAAAGCTGTCAGAGATGCTCGGTGACCTCATTTTAAGGCAGAACTGTGTCTCGGAGAGCCCCGCCGTTAATGGCTTGCCTTTATTTTCAGGCACACACGCATCCAAATCTCACCGAAGCTCCCACCTGTCGTTCTGCGAGGATTCGAGCCGTGTTGCCCAGCGGTGGGAATAGTTCTGTGTTTCGGTAGCAGCTTTCCAGCAGCTTTTCTTCCCCAAAAGGGGCGCTGTGGGCGATGCCAGCAGGCGTTTCCCGACGATCCTCCCTGCGTGCGGAGCGCGTTCCCCAGCCGGGTGGGCGCTGCCGCTGGCTGACCTCTGCTTGAAATGTCAGGGCTGTTTCACCCTCGCCTTCCACGTTCCCTTTGCCTCCTTTAACCCTTGCGCAGGGCTCCGCTGGAAGCAGGAGGCTTTGGAGAAGCTCTCGCGCAGCCGGAGCTGTCTCGGGAGCTGTTTTACGCTCCGTGTTCGTCGCTCTGCCTGGCTGCGTCCTCAGCAAGCCCTCCCTGGGCTGCAGCGTGCTTACGGGGGCTGTGTCCCGGCCAAGCTGGGTGCCAGGAGACAGGACTGAGTTTCTCGATGACCGGATGAATTCGTGGAGCCCTCAAAATCCCCCCAGATGCTCCTAGTTGTTTATCCGCTGCTTCAAGACAGCAGCCGATGGGCGAGTTGCTTCCAGCAGGAATCAAAGTGTAAAAGGCCGGGCACCACTGCCCTTCCGTCCGTGTTCTCCCTCCCAGAGGGCTTTCTCCTCTCCCAAGGCATGCCCAGGGCACTGGGATTCGTGCCACTGCTGCTAATTCTCATAATCACGGGTAATTAATATCCAAGTTTCCCTCCTTGCCTTGCTGTTAGCTGAGGGTGCAGGCTAACCCCGAAGATAACGTGAGGTGAGGAGCTGTGTAGGACCGGGGGAGACCTCAACAATGGGCGTTTTGCGCCGCACGTGGCCGACTTCAGAGCCTTTTATTGGTACAAGAAGCCCTGTTGGCAGCTCAGGAACTCCCTCCGTAGGAAATAAACCTCCCTCGAGCTTCCTGCCGTCGCCCTGCCTCTTTCCAGGCTCCTCCTGTGTCACGAGCCTTGCGGTACCAGCAGAGCAGCCGACAAGCAGCCCGTGTCACGATGCCCTGTGCCGACAGCGCGGAGCTCTTCGCCAGCAGGGGTGAAGTGCTGCGATGCTCGGAGAGGAGGAGACAACATCAGCGGCACATCACTGGCTTTCCCCCATGAACCCTAAGGCTCCTCAGAGGTTTTCCTGCGTGAAACAAACCCATTTGCCTCCTGGTGGAGCAGCTCTCATCGTTTTTCAGCCCCATCAAAATGTCTGGGCTCTTCTGATAGGGAAAACACTCAGCTTTTTTAAAGAGTTCGTGACCAATGGAGGCTTTGCCTCTCTCCTGCCCGCCTCGTTAAGTGTTAACGTCACAGAGAAGCTTAATTGTGGAAGATGAGCTTTATTTTACCGTGTCAGCTTCATTCTGCTTGTTGGCAGACCTTTCCGGCAGGTGGGGGGGAAGGAAATAGGGCTTTGAAATTGGGGTTTGGTCTGCCTTCCAGCAGCACGGACTGTGAAATGGACTTGTGCTACCTGCCTTAAACCTGCTGGAAAGTCTGCGTGAGTTATAAATAAGGATGGAACAGCAAAAGTACGGTGGAAATAAGAGGTACAATGTCCGCTAGCTCATGTAGACGGGGGTTTTAAAGGGTAGGAAGGACTTTGTCAAAGAACTTGTTAAAAACAATACGTATGGTTTCCATCCTGACATCGAGTACTAAACGCAGACCTCGCCTCTTCTTCTTGCAGAACCAGAAAACGAAAGAGCAGATCGAGAACTTGTTACAGGATGGGAAGCACAAAGAGCTACGGGATCGGCTCTGCTGCAGGCTGACCTTTGGGACCGCCGGGCTCCGCTCGGCCATGGGAGCGGGCTTCTGCTACATCAACGACCTTACGGTGATCCAGTCGACGCAGGTAGGTCGGGTGGGGGCGTGCCAGAGAACAAAAGAGCTCCCAGGAAGCTTCTGGGTCGTGTAACGCTGCGCTGGGACGCGAGCTGGAGCCAGAACGCAGCAGCCGTAGCGAGAGCGTGGAATGTTTTGGGGCTGGAAGGAGGTGAAGTGGGTGGAACGGGTTTAGCTGGACATCCCGGTAGGCAGAGCGTGGGATTTGGCCGGGAGCTCAAGTCTGTTACCGTGCTCTGACGCTGGAAATCAATAGCTCTCATAAGAACCTTCCGTATTTTGCAAAAAATACCCCAGCACACAAAAAACCAGGCAGAAAACAACCCCAAAAGCATAACCAGCCCCCAAACAAACGAGCCTTTTGTATTTTTAGCCCCATTGGTGATTAAGTTTGCAAAACCAACAGGCTTTACTAGAGAAGCGAGCAAGAAGTAAGAGGAAAAAGCAAACGTAGGCTGGCTGGAGAACCTCCGTGGTGCGTGCTGCTTCCGGGATCGCCTCCTCGTGGTGCCTGGTAGAGCTCGGATGGGTTCCAGTAGTTGTAGAGGAGCACGGTGCGGAAGCGAACCTGCGCTTCTGTAGCTCCTGGAAAGTTTAAAACGCAGGAGTAGGAAATTAATTGGAATGACAGAACGAACTGAGCCTCAAATCGCACATCTGGAGTTGCGTGCTGCTGCAGGGAAGCTGATGTTTCATGGTCTGTCTGATTTAATTCTTACTCGGGCTAGATGGGTCGTTAGAGGATAATTTGCTAAGAAAACGTTGTGAACAGGTGTCGGTCTTCCGAAGTTTGGAGCAGGGCGTGTTGGGGTGCGCTTCCTGATAGGAATCACATCAGGGACGGGGAGGTTTTGGAACTCGACTGCCGTTTTTAGTTGGGTTCAAGGAACGCGGTGCTGTTGGAAAGGGTCTTGGGCATGTGTGTGGGGTAAAGGTTTGGCCGTGGAGGTTTTAGTCCTAATTTCCCATTCCTCTGCTAGAGATTAGGCTCCGTGATGGTGCTGGGAGTGTTTAGGAGCTGATGCGTGGGGTCGAGGAGCTGCCTGGAGGCTGCCACGGGGCTGCGGGTGATGGGAGAGCCGTGGCGGTGAGGACCGGTGGCAGAGACGCCTCGCTTCCAACACATCTTGGCCTTGAACCACTTTTAGGTTGTTTTGACTAGCTAAAGCACCGGAGCACGACGTCTGGACTTGTTCCTTCAGTGCCTTAACCCTTTTTCCTGCGTTGGTTTCCCTCTTGGGTGCCAGGAGAGGGATGGAAAACGACCGGCCTCCTCGCTTCCATCCCCGCTTCTCTTTGAAGCAGTGTTGGAGCTGGAAGCATCGATTGTCCAGACCAAGCTGTTAACGTAAGGCGTCGCCGTCTCCGCCGTGCTTTGCAGCTCTGCTCTGTCCGAGAGCAGATTAAATATTCTTTCTCTCGTCCCCCTGTTGTCCTTCCCCTGGAAGGAGCGGCCGGCGCTGTGGCCATTGATCGCAAGTGCCCTGCTCCTTTTCCTTTCTGCTGTCTCCAGTGGCTGTGTTCTCGAATGTGCTCATCGTACGGTACCAGGACCATTCGCAGAAGTGTTCCTGTGTCAGGTTTACCTCCCAACAGGCAGATGAAATGTTTAATCGTCACAACTAAGCTAGTAAATTAATTGAGAACACGTTTCAAATCGATCTGCCATCGTGGTGCTGACTTCAAGCTTGTGCAAGACAAGTCTGAACCCTGCTCCGTGTTTCATTTCCTTATAGAAATATAAAATGCAAGTAGCTTTGGGCTGCGTGCATTAAATGTCTTAGCTCCTGCCTTTACTCCTGAGCACGGAACATGAAATGAACTGATGTATTTGTCACCATTTGTTCCCCGAGCACCACCACCAAGCTTTTGTTAGGATAAACCTCTTGAAACTTGTCTGCTTTGCCTGCTTTTTGTAAGCGGTGCTTCAGCTTGAAGATAAGAGGTATTTTAATACCTGCTTTACAAAGGGCTACTAAAGTACAGTGTAACGCTGTACTCAGACTTTCTCGAAGATGACGTCCCGCTTGTCCGGCTGGAGCCTGAACTTTTGGAGGGAAAACAAATCCGAGTGGCTCAACATAGGGGCTTTTAAAGCCCGGAGGTAGCACGTTGGAGCTCGAAGCCTGACCTTGTATCTTTTTTTTTCCTTTTCAGTTTCATCTTAGGTTTAGAAAGCTTGGTTTAGGTTTCTGACCTCGAAACAGGGCACATCTGAGGACGGCGCTTCCTTCCTTCTGGCCTCCCGTGTGCGCACGTGGCGAGCTGAAATGTAAGGGGACGAGCAGAGCCGTACGGTGGGAATGAGCTGGAGAGACGAAGAAAAGAGTTCAAAGCCATCACTGACAACACGTGACTAGGAATTCTTAATGCTCGTTAAGCTGTTTAAACAATCCCCTTTTTTTTTTGAAGCAGGGTAAACAGCCAGGTACTGCAGAGGAAGTTCTTGAAAGTCGCCTTACCCCTTGGCCAACGCAGTCTGTTGAATCTGGAGCCGGTCGTGCTCCCGGCACCTGAGGATCGCGTGCAGCCGTTGTGTTCGGGCCTGCTGGAGGCGTGAGCGAGCTCGCAGCGGTTGGCTGGGGCACGTCGCTGGCAGAAAGCGGCAAGTTTTGTTCTGGGGGGTCCGTGAGCGAGTTCAGTTTCGTGGGCCTGAGGCGTTTCTGGAGTTAAACTGGCCAGGAGTCATTTTCTCCCCCTGCTCAGCTTCCATTTCCGGTTATTTATCCAAGCCACGTATCGAGTTAGAATAAAACATCCTGAGAATGAGGTGAAAACTGCTTTCTGGAGCAAATTGCACCACGTTTCATCTCTTTATCTGAGCACTTCTTGCTCCAGAAGCTCCCGGTATTAACAGAGGTTTGCTGAACCTCACCTGAAACGGGGCAGCCTTGCCTCTCTAAATCTGTACGTGCTACAGGCTGTTCGGAGGAGACCTCCGTGTAATTCATTCATGATTTCGCTTAATTGTATTGGTATCATCCAAAGCCAGCTACAGAAGGGCGTAGGCATCCGGGAGTGTAACTCTTCTGAAGGTCACTGTGCACGAAGCCTGCGTTTTCCTGCTCAGATATTGCCGCTGCTTTCATTAGTCACTGCCACCGAGCTCTGCGGGGACAAAAGTAGTGTCACCTTTGTGCAGTTGTTCTGAGTTTCCTCCTGCGGTGTAAGAAAAGCTAAATGCAGGAGCTGGAAGACTTAAGCAGTGGACTTCACGAAGCTCTTACTGTCTCTTGAATCATCAACCCTCAATTTTTTTTGCCTTCCTGTTCTTCATAAAAGGGAATCACCTGAACCATGTGGCCACTGATGTGAGGGGTGAATGCAGAGCGAGGAGCCCCAGGACAAGAGAAGTGAAATTCCTGGGGTTCAGACTCTGCGTTCTCCCCATCTTTCCCCCCGTTTATTTATTCCCTGCCACTCTACCGAGGTATTTGGGCAGTAACAGGCCTGGCAGGAGAGCTCAGCGGATGGGAATTTCCCCCGAAGGACCTTTGGCTAAGTTGAAGGTATTTTGTTCTTATTGCTGCGTGCCATTTAGCGTCTTAATAGGAGGTATTCGTAATATGTACAGCAGGGAGACAAGCAGGGGTGCTGGCGTTAGAGGCTGCTGTGTACCCAAAAAGCCAAGGCGTCTGCGCTGTCGGTCGCTTGGAAGGAGAAATTTGATGTGTGGGGTCCTCCAACTGCCAGAAGAGAAGGTTCAGGGGGTGCAGGAGGGAGAGGGAAAGCTCCTGGGGGGGGTAAGCAGGGGACAGAAACGCTACGAAATGGTTTTACGGCTGTACGCCGTGCTTTGTAGCACGGTGCCTTTCCCTTGTGCATAAAGCAGCGGTGGTCCCATCGGAACTTACCTTGGTGGAGGAGTTGACGTGCCCTGCTTGCTTCCTGTTCCGAACCAGCTGCCTCCTTCGGAAGTCCTGGCTTCATTGGGCGACTTCCTGATGCTCGAGGACCTAGCTCAGAACAAACCCCGCGGCGTGCTCCGACCTCAAGGTAGATTCCGCCGGTCCACGAGGATGTCTCGATAAGAAACCTGCCGTTCCCTCTGCTCGCGTCGTGAACGAGTTTTTCCCATTCCTCTGCCTCGTATCTCCTTACAACTGGGAGTGAAAGTTCCTGGAGTTATCGGGGCAGCACGAACGTGTCTGTGTATCCACACAGCGGCCTGCTGCGAAGGTGACTTCGGCTGGTGGCAGTGCCGTCAGCCGGCTGCTGGCTCCCGCGGCACGCCGGGAATCGATCCAAGTGTTCTCTCTCCGTGAATCCCTCTGGAGAAACACCTCAGCCGTGGCTGAAACGGTTCTCTGGAGAGATACCTGTGGTCCTTGCTGCAGAGGGCCGGTCAGTCGTGTTTTTGTTTAAAAGGATTCAGCCGAGCCAGAGGGAATGGCCTCAAGCTGTGCCAGGGGAGGTTCGGGTTGGACATGAGGAGACATTTCTGTCAGCAGGAGCGCTCAGGCGTTGGGCCGGTGGTGGTGGAGTCCCCGTCCCTGGGGGTGTTCGAGGCAAGGTTGGACGTGGTGCCTGGGGACAGGGTTTGGTGGTGACGTTGGTCCTTCTGCTAACACCTCCGCTGACAACAGCGCTTCCATCTTGTCTGAAGCTGCTGCTCCCTCCTCCCTTGTTTCTGTGGTGGAGATCTGAAGCGGGAAGGGAGCGAATGTGAGGGCCCCACGGGTGGTGAAGCTGGAACAATGCAACCAACTGTTTCAGACCCATACCTTCCTTTGGAAAAGGAACTAGCTGAGAGCCATTTGCTTTCCTCCTGTGTCTGTTCCAGTGCATGTTTCTCCTCAGCACCAATTTCAAGAACCCTCAGGTTAAAACAAACCTGCTTCCTTCATCTGTTCCCCGTTCTTCTCCCCACGCTGGCGTCTTCTCTGATGCCTTGCCGTTGGAAAGGTTCTGCGGTGACCTACAGGAGACAAGACAGCTTCTCATCGGGTGACCTTGATCTAGTGGAGCAGGTCACAAGCCAAAAACCTCCCTTTGAAAATGTGGCTACGGATGAAGCGTCCGCTTAACGCAAATTTAGAACGGATTGGCTGTTCCTGAGGCTTGGTCGCTTACCTGCGCTGCTTTTATTTCCCTCAGCTGTTGCTTTCTTAGTGCGAACACTTTTGGGTGGCTGCAGTTTCTGCTGAGCTGTATTTTGACCGCGTGAAAGATCGCCTTTAACGCTGGTGTGCCTTACGCTGGAGCTAATCCCTCCCTTTTCCTCTCTTTTCTTTTCCAGGGGATCTACAAGTATCTGGAGAGGAGTTTCTCAGACTTTAAGCAGAGAGGCTTTGTTGTTGGATATGACACACGAGGTCAGGTGACCAGCAACTGCAGCAGTAAGAAGTATGAGTATTGATTACATTTGCAAGACTAGAACTTAAATTGTGCCTTTGAACGCGTTCCCTTCTATCAGAGCCTTTTAATGTCGCGAGCTGTGCGCGCTTCCCCTCCCCTAGCCCGTGTAAATCGTGAGGAAGAGAGGCAGAAAGCCTTTGTAGTACCAGTTGCTGTGCACGTGGGATGTCAGGCTGGTCGCCTCACCAAAGGATGTACAGCCTAAGTGCACGAGAACGCTAGGCAGGCATTCAGAAGTTGCCAAGCCTGGAGAGAAATTTGAATCTGAAGGTAAATTCCGAGCACTGACATCTGGCTTGAGGTCACTAGGCCTGAATGCGCTGTTGTTAACGTTGTCTTTCACGTTGCACGCCTGATTTAAGCTTGCCTGGGGAGGAGTTCTGCCTTCAGCCTGCTGTAACCCTCTATTTTGAGGTGATCTCCCCATTTCCATGCGGGGTGATTAAACACAAACTTCTAGCGATTCCACTCGAGCAGTTTGCAGGAAAGGGGAGGGATGATGCCTAAAAACTGCTTTCTATATTCCATGAGGAATCCTAGTTCCTTGTCCTTAGGGCACCCACGCACGTAAAGGCATGGTTTAGGAAAGAAAAGGATGCTGTAGTTAATCATTATTTAGCTATAGTTCATTATTGTAGTCCATGTGGTTAATTGCTTGAACTATTACAGATATTTCTGCCCGCATTTAGTGTAGGAATGCAAAAGTTCGTGGTGTAACAGGGCAGAGGTAGAGTTGCCTCTACTGTACACAACTTAAAAATGGGGAAGCGTAAGGAAAACGTTCCTTTTCAGCCACACAAAGCTTGGAATTCGGGCTTGATGGCGGCACGATTTTAATTTTTCACGTGTCAAAGGAGCAAATCAATTCTCAGCTACGCTTCCTTTGTCCCCTCGGAGTTCCAATCGTTCTAAAATCAAATTAAAGCTCCCCCAAAGGGCGTCTTCAGTCCGACCAACGTCATCCGGCTCAGTGGGAGCAGTAGCTCACCTTTCCCTGCGTCAGCTCCGCTGTGGAGGGGGATGGCAGCTGTGATGTTACCTTGTAATTAAGCTGATGGACGTTACTGTGTTACAGGAGCAGCAGTTCAGTGGCCTGAAGTACGGCTTAGCTCTCACACTCTTAGGTGGTATCGGGTTATCATCGGTGGAAATCTGAGTGCAGAGTTCTGAAACACAACGCGCTCCTCATGGGAAGATAAGGAGGCAACTGTCAGTGCTCCTTTATTAAAATCAGTGAGCAAAGAAACCGTTTATTTAACCTCTCCTTGGTTTTTGACCTGGAGCAGGCCTTCACCTTGGTAATTGTTGAGCTGTGTGGGCCTGCCTGGAAAAAAACAGCTTCGTACCAAGCTCTGCTTCGTGAAGGAGAATGAATTTCCCTGCTTTTTGAAAGGAAAAGCTCAGGCAAAGCTTAAAAACACAAGTTCAGTTACTTTCCAACTTCCTTGAGTAGGAGCACGCTGGTTTGCAGAATTGTTTTAGGAATGGGTCGAGTTTCAGGAAATAACCTGAAAGCGCTGAACAAGGCCGGCAAACAAGCTTTATTTGTGCGTGTTACTGAGCTCTTTTCTTCCGAATCTGCTGACATTTGGCTCTTTGATATTTCTGGGGATTGATTCGATCCTTACATTAAGGAAAATGTCGCTCCTCCAGCAGGCTCTGTATTTTTTTGGAGGGGACATCACTGTTTTATTTACATCACCGAAGCGCCCGGCGCTCCTCAAGCAATAAATGAAAGTGCTCTCTTGGGTTCTACAACCCTCTACAAGAGGGACTGAAGAAAAATGAAATGAAAACCACAAAATGCCCGGTAGCTGTGGGTGGTCGTGGGGACTCGGGTTGACTGACTGTTCTGTTTTCACGTTGCTAGACTTGCGAAGCTCACGGCAGCTGTCCTGCTGGCTAAAGATGTGCCCGTGTACTTCTTTTCAACGTACGTCCCTACGCCTTTCGTGGTGAGTCAGCTTCGTTTTGGTGAACCCTGCAGTTCAGGGAGCGTTTAAGTTGACCCAAAACGGGAACTAGCAATTATCTTCTCAAATTCCAGCACTTAAATGGAAAGATAGAGGATGCTCGCTACGCTTGGCTCCTCGGGGAGGCTGTAAAAAGAACGTTGCTGAATTCTGAGCGCAGGCAGTCGCAGGCACATCTCACCCGAGGCTGCTCTAGGTGAAGCGTTCTGCTGTTCTTTCACTCTGTGCTTAAACATCTAAGCGTGGTTAGGGATCAAACGTGGTATTTGTGTGACTGTACACACACACAGGGACAGTATGTTTAAAAACGTGACTCCAACTTAGAGCAGAAGAAACGGACTGCGTTCACTTCTAATATCTCAGAAAATGAAGCTTTCTCTTCTAGTCAGAGAAGCTTTTTCTTACAGAGCTCCAAACCTTTTCCTATTTTCCAAGCTCTCCTAGGCTGCTCGGCGGCTGTTGATCCAGTTTCTAGCTCCACGGACTTGTTTTTCAGCAAGTTTTTTGGAGAATTCCTTCATTCTATTTCAAGCTTCCTCTCTGTCGCAATGTTAATGTAATCTGAGTGTAGGCTTTCTTCGGTTGGCCGGTTAACAGCTGTGTTCGTGGCGTTGGGCAACAGAATCATGTTGTTGTGCAACAGCGTGGAAGCACTCTGAACAATCTCTCCCTCTGTTGCTAGCTCCAGAGAACAGAACGGGGAGCGTTTGTTTATGCACTTCTCAAATACGCTGGTGAAAGAGCTGCTTCTCCTGCAGCATCCTTTCGTGTAACTCTGTAATGTTGTTGTGCCAGCGGCAGGATTCCTGGGTAAATCGACACTTCTGGGTGTCTTTTTCAGCCCTATGCTGTTCAGCAGCTGAAAGCTGTTGCTGGCGTGATGATCACAGCATCCCACAACCGTAAGGAGGACAACGGATATAAGGTAAGGCTTAACTCCGAGGTTTGTAGCACATCACACTTAGCTGCTTTGCGGTAGTCCCTGTGTGCCTGAGGTGCGCTGGGAGGTGTTCTGGCTTCTTCTGAAGGATGTGTGCTTGTGCGTTAAAGGGAAAAATGATTTCAAGTAGCTCATCCTCCTCTACCCTTCCAAATCATGTCTATTTTCTTCTGAGACTAGAGCCAAAGACCACGCTGCTTCCGTGTCTTGAGCACAGGTGTGTTGTGGCATGTGTGGAGTCATGTCAGCAGCTGCGGGAATGCCTAAACAACTTGTTACCAGTTCACCTCTCGGGTTCAGAAATGAACTTCAAACTGAGCTAGAGCTTAGGTGAACTAGTTAACGCAGGAGCTAACCGTGCTGAAGCTGGCGGTGGTTTAACATTTGATTAATAACACTGCAGTAGTTTGGGCTCCCTGGGAGATTGTTTTGCTGGGCAGTGAGACAGATGGCTTTGTTTTTGAAAGCTTAGAACAGCATAACAATCGGAATAGAAATCCTGCTTCGGCAGTGTTGTAACGCATGATTCCTGTTCTTAACTTTGTAAGAATCTAAACTTTAAGGTTATCCTTGGGGGAGCTCAGTGAGCGATGACAAGGACAGCAAAACCAGTGTCACTGTGCGCAGAGATGGCTCTCGGAGGTGATTGTACCGCACTTGTCCTCTGTGGGACACGCTGCAAAGTACTTCAGCCTTTACTTGCGAGCAAGAAAATAAACCTCATCAGTTTTCCAAGTGCTCAGGAAATCAAGAAACGATGATGGTTCTGTCTTTCGATACAAAATACTTCACTTTTTTCATGGTGTTTTTTCTAGTCTCTCCCACTTTATTTCCCTTCCCATGTTTCTCCCGTCAATTGAAGCAACTTCTGAAGGTTTGGGGCAATTTTCACCGAACCCAATAAAACAGCGGTTTCGAAGATTCTGAGTAGCTGTGGGCATCGTCACGAAAGCTAGCGAACAGGAGAAGAGACAGATTGGTCTGAACAGAAGGTCTACACAGTGAATCCAACCATGCTGCTGGAAAACCACAGGAAAACAGTCATCTATACAGTTCTTTAACAGAGCCTTTCTTTTAGTTCGTGGTTTGATAGTGTTTCCAGCTGGAGACACTACAGATGCTCAGTTATGGGACGAACAAGTACCTTGACACAGTGCTTGCCTGTTTTGGGTTTGAAAACAAGCTGTTTTATCAAAAGGAATGCCAGAAGATAACGTTTTATTTCTGTTCCACTTAGTACAACAGCGTTAAACGTAGGCCTCCCAGTTCCGTTTTTTCACGTCCTGGTGATTTCAGTCACAGTAGCTGAATAATATTTTTGAAAATGGGTCGTTTGCTTAGAAACAGTCGTTATGTAAATGCAGCCGTAAACTGCGTGGTCCAGAATGACTTGAGGATTGGATGAGTCTGATTCTGCGCTGTTATCTGTAATTTCAGGACGCAGGAAATACGTGGAATGCTATAGATGAGAGAATTTAAGAAGTTAATAATACTTTTAAGTAAACTGTCTTGTTTTCTTTGAACTCCTACCAGGTTTACTGGGAAAACGGAGCACAGATCACGTCTCCTCACGACAAGGAAATTATAAAATGTATAGAGGAGTGCGTTGAACCGTGGAACGGCTCTTGGAACGACAATCTAGTGGACACCAGTCCTCTTAGACAGGATCCCCTGAAGAAAATTTGTCACTGTTACATGGAAGATCTGAAAAAGATCTGTTATCATAGGTATTGTATAAAGATCAAATGTGCTTAAATGATGTTTTTAGGCAAGCTCTGGATTACCGTGTGGAAAGTGGAGTGCTGACAGGTACGACTCATACTTAATGATACAGCATGGGCTGCTGCCATAGATAAATGCTTTTTTCTGGGGAGATGTGTAGGGCATGGACTGTCTTCCAAAGTCTTAATGATTTTGGACTTGGAAGTAGCAACTGTTACTGTCACAGATCAGGAGCTTGATTTCTGCCTTTATGGTTTGCAGAAATTGGGTGTTCCACTCTGCCACAGACCTCGCTGCCTGCTTGAGGCCGCTGTCCTGTGCTTTTCACAGCCAAGAGGTGGAAAGAATTTTATCTCTGCATTTCTGTCTCACCCAGTCCCTTGTCCAATGTGTCGCTGAATTAGGTGCTCATGGTTAGGACAGAACCGTGTAAATCAGCTGGCTTCAGACGCAAGTGCGGTCACTGCCTTTGAGAATTAAATAAAATGGCTCACATGAGTGTGCATAATTGCAGCCCAGTGCTCAGAGAATTCAGAAGAAAATGCAACAACTTAGAGTAAAGAAGTGTACGTGCGTGAAATGGAGCAAGGGGATTGAGTTTAAAGGTTAGGTGGGACAGAAGATGAGTAAAAGGAGGAGGATGAGTAACCTAGGTGAAGTAGAGCTGGAGTAAGATCTTCAGGATGGTGGAAGGGTTTGAGTTTGATGTAGAAACGAATGGTTCAGCCTTAGGAGATTTTCAGCCAACTCAGCAGTACATAATTATCCAACTTTCCAGGAGGGGTGAGGGAACTTTATACCAACAATTCTTAGAGAAGGTCCAAATGGGCACTTCTTTACTTTAAAATGAACACAGAAATCAGTGGAATAGGATAGAGTATAGTGGTGTTCTATTTTGCTCTTGCTTTCTGACATGAAAGTGGTCTTGTAAGGTAACTGCAATCTTTCTGAATTTCTTCTTTCCTTCCTAGGGAACTAAACGTGCAAACAAACTTGAAGTTTGTTCATACCTCGTTTCATGGAGTCGGACACGATTACGTGCAACTGGCTTTTAAGGCCTTTGGCTTTCAACCCCCCATTCCAGTACCTGAACAAAAAGATCCAGATCCTGACTTCTCTACTGTCAAATGCCCAAATCCTGAAGAAGGAGAATCTGTGCTGGTATGTGAGTTCCTACTTCATCAGGTTTATGTATTTCTGGGGATTTTCCTTCGTTTAGATGCAATACTTTGATGAAAAACAAATTGGGGAAGGAACAGAGAGTACCTGGCTTTCAACTGTTTATGCACTGGGCAATCTGTATGATTTTCTGTTCTATATATTAAGTATAAATTAACTAAGACTGCTTTTATTTAATTTCCTGCCCCCCGCCTGTCTCCCTCTAGGAGTTGTCACTGAGGCTTGCGGAGAAAGAAAGCGCTAAAGTAGTCGTGGCCACCGATCCGGATGCAGATAGACTGGCCGTGGCAGAGCTGCAGGAGAAGTAAGCAACGGGACCTTTTGTTTCTCTTCATGAGGAACGGGTAGTGAACATTGCAGAATGACCCAATGTGGTAGAAACATACCTTAAACCCACCCTTTCGGGTTGTGCCGTAGCTGTGTGGGTATTTTTCATGCTAGCTTCAAGTTCTAGTATCAATCTCCCTTCAAGAATGTATTTTAAATTAGGTTAATACAGAAAAAATCAGCTGAAATACTAGTGTTGCAGCAAAAGGCCAGGTAAAACTGAAGCGAAAAGCTGAGTGGTTCCTAAAGATAGAATCCAAACTGGAAAAAGTAGTTCTGCTTTTTTATTTCTAGTAGGCAAATAAATGTTACCCTGGGACAGCTGTTTATTTTTTCCTGGCTTCTTTATATTGAATATAAATTATTTTTCTCCCACTAACAGGCCCAAATGCCAATAATTGTGTAAGTAGTCACTGTGCGTGGGGCACAGCTGTGCAGGCATCGCCTGACTGCAGTGCATAGACCATAGATTGCTGTACTTCCATCCGGTAAATCATGAGGTGTTTGCAAGTTGGTAGTAAGGAAGCTTCATTGATACCTTCTGCTTGCAAAATAGAATGTATTGTGCTTGTAAATCACCGGAACGTGGTGAATGTGGAGTCCTGTTCGGTACGGCGTTGTGTAGAGCAGCTCGTCAGTAGTGTGCTCAGGTTCTGGTTGTTCCACTGACTGCAGAAAACACCTTCCTCTGAGTGCATGCTCCTAGGAAACGTGGAAGAACGCTCAAAATTTCTATTTTCTGTTTTATTTGCAGTGGCTGCTGGAAGGTGTTCACTGGCAACGAGCTAGCAGCTTTGTTTGGGTGGTGGATGTTTTCGTGCTGGAAGGAAAACTGCTCCAAAGACGCTGATGTGAAGAATGTTTACATGTTAGCGACCACAGTTTCCTCAAAAATTTTGAGGGCGATTGCACTTAAAGAAGGATTTCACTTTGAAGTATGTGTGGGTTTTGCTGATGCTACCTTGCAGAGTAAAATCTGATTGCTGTTCCCTAGCACCAATGTCACCACCAAACCCTGTCCCCAAGCACCACGTCCAACCTTGCCTCGAACACCCCCAGGGACAGGGACTCCACCACCTCCCTGGGCAACCCGGCCCAACGCCTGAGCGCTCTTGCTGACAGAAATGTCTCCTCATTTCCAACCTGAACCTCCCTTGGCACAACTTGAGACCATTCCCTCTGGTCCTGTCACTGGTTACTTGTGAGAAGAGGCCAACCCCCAGCTCCCCACCCCTTCCTTTCAGACAGTTGCAGAGAGCAAGAAGCTCTGCCCTGAGCCTCCTCTTCTCCAGCCCCAACCCCCCCAGGTCCCTCAGCCGCTCCTCACAGGACTTGTGTCCCAGGCCCTTCCCCAGCTTCGCAGCCCTTCTCTGGACACACTCCAGGGCCTCGATGTCCTTCTGGTAGTGAGGGGCCCAAAGCTGAACCCAGCACTCGAGGTGCGGCCTCAGCAGAGCCGAGCACAGGGGGACGATCACCTCCCTGGCCCTGCTGGCTGCACTGCTCCTGACACAAACTAAAAAAGAACACAGATCTCTTTTTGAGATCAGTTTCTAATATTTTTACTGCTTTTACATGGTTTAAAGAACATGAGCAGTGCTTTTCCCTTCCACCATCCAAAAACAGCTGTAAGTTTTCCTTTACACGCTTCTCTCATAAGAACTTCCTTCCTGTAGCACTTAGCAGATCTCAGACATAACCACGGTCTCTCAAGCACGCTTATTCCTTGACTTTATATTCAGGTCCCAGTTGAGTATTCACTAGTAAAATGCTACCTGGTGTCGCTTTGCCTTAGATTCATAAACTAAATTGAAGGTATGAGTTGTCTACTGTCCCTATTCCGTTAATGAGGTTTAAATTCAGGAAAACTGTTCATTAAAGTAGGAAAAATGTCCGCTAGCTTTAGCGTGTTGACTCAGCAGACTTTCCCTTTGACCCTAAAATCCTGAATACATCCAACTTTTTTCCCTGCTTCACCAAACTTCCAAGGCTGACCCGAAAGATCGCAGTCCAAGGAAGAGTCCTGGAGATGAAGGGAACGGTGGTTACACCTTGTTTGACTTGAAACTAAGCAGAGGGTTTGTAGACAGTGCCATCTTAATTTTTTCCCCCTCTGTTCCAGGAAACACTCCCTGGTTTTAAGTGGATTGGAAGTAGAGTAAAAGATCTCCTCGATCACGGAAAGGAAGTTCTCTTTGCCTTCGAAGAGTCTATCGGTATGTATGTGACTGTCACTAAAACGTCAAGGACTGTGCAGCAGCGTGACTAAAAAGGAGTGGTTTTAGTTGTGAAAATGAACGCACAAGTACTTCTTGTTCTCTGTTCTTGTAGCTAGTGTTGGTGTTTTGCTCTCATCAAATCAACTTGACAGCTATCATGGTAAATGCTGTCTAAACACTTATGATCCCCTCAGATCTCTGGTCCCAATACTGTTCTTGTGCAGCTCCCTGACGCAAAACTGTTCTAATAAAGGTCCCAAGAGCCAAACCGCTGCTTCATAGCATTTTAGAGGTGAATTCATTTCCTGCTTCAGAAACAGCCTGTAGGAAATCTCGCCATGGGCAGTAACGGCGTTAGCTGCCTTGTGGAGCTGTGCGAATGTTCCTGCTGGCCTTGCCTTGCTCTGTTTGCCTCGGCACGCTTGCTAACACCGCTCCTCGGGACAGAACTGCACCGTGAGCGTTTCAGCTGTAGGGATTCTCCGCTTCTTAGGGTGATTGGGAGCTTTTTAGGACAGCGTATTCACGCACTCGCTACATCAGTATCATAGCACGTCAACTTAGTTTTCCACAATCAGGTTTTTGTTTCCAGGCTTCATGTGTGGCACGTCGGTGTTGGATAAAGACGGCGTAAGCGCGGCTGTGGTCGTAGCTGAAATGGCAACCTACCTGGAGAGCAAGAACCTGTCGCTGGCGCAGAAACTCATTGAGGTATACGAAACGTAAGTTGTGTTCCTCATTAATGCATTTTACCGAAGTATTTTGGACAAAGCAGCGTGAGGGGAAGTTCAGATTGGATGCTAGGAAAACGTTCTTTACTGTGATCTTGCGCAAACAGTGGAATTGGCTCCCTGGTGAGGGGGCTGATGCCCAATACTTGTTGTTGAAGAGGAGGATTTGGTCAATGCCCCTCGTAATATGCTCTAATTTATGGTTAGCCCTGAAGCGGTCAGGCACTTGGACTTGGTGTCCTTAGTTCAGTTGAAAGGGACCCCCCGATTCTGTTCTAACCCATTGGCTTTTACTTCTCTGTAACTGAAACCCGTGCTGGAATTTCAAAATACCTTGAGATGTTCTGAGTAACGCAAAAAATCTGCCTCAGAGGCCAAATGTTTGCCTATAAATATCCGTGTTCCCGCGGCTGTGAGAGCTGAATTCTTCTTCTGTTGTTTTCCCAAACAGGGACTGACTTCAGATACCAAACGTGCAGGGAACTCCTGAATCTTTTAACAAATTCATCTCCTTGTAGGTATGGATATCACATATCAAAGACCTCCTATTTCTTGTGCTATGATCCTCCTACTATCAAGAGGATATTTGAGAAGCTTCGGAACTTCGACGCCCCTCAGTCTTACCCGAAGTTCTGTGGTATTTACAACATATTACACGTACGAGATATTACCACTGGCTATGACAGCAGCCAGCCGAATAGGAAATCGGTGAGTTACAAGGAGCTTTTGCAGCAGAGGTTCTGTTTTTGAAGGGCTGGGAAGTTCAACGCGCCCGAAGTAACACAGCTCTGTTGTTCGTGTAGGTGCTGCCGGTGAGCAAAAGCAGTCAGATGATCACTTTCACCTTTCAGAATGGTTGTGTTGCCACCCTTCGGACGAGCGGAACAGAACCAAAGATCAAGTACTACGCGGAGATGTGTGCGCTGCCTGAACAGAGGTCAGTAGCAGGACTGCGTGCGCGTTTCAAGGTGCCTGCGGGCTGAAAGGACAGCAGCGAGCCGTCAGTTCCTGCGTGGGGCGGGATTCTCTCCACGCAGGAGTTCTGAGCACGTTCCTGCTCAGAAGAGATCCCCTCTAGCTACAGTGGATAAGCCAAAAAAATTGAATTTTAAGCATCTGCCACTGTAAGAGACTTCTTTTACGAACCCAGTGGCTCATTCTCGTGGAATTAAAATGTAATGAAGTTGCTGACAAGTACACTTAAACCCAGGTGGATTCCTCTTGCATTTGGGAATCTGCTGTGTTGCTCCAAGGTACTGGATAGTACTTAGAGGTCTGCCCCCTTTTGATAACCACGTGGTTTTAGCTTCTTTAATTAAAAAAAAGGGTTTTGAAATCATACTTTTTTAATGCTGTAAACGGAAGTGCAGATGAGTATCTTAGGTTCTCAGTCTAGCTGAGATGGAGCAGAGAACTTGAGAACAGCACAAAGGAGCCTCTGATTCAGTACTTGTTTCTACTTCTGGCCAGGAATTCAGGATGAACGTGTTTTTCTCACTGCGTGCTTCGGTCAGTTAGAGGCAGGCAGTGGGTAATGGAAGCTTGGCTTTGCTTGTAAAAACGTGCATGCGAGTTGGATGCACAGGTCCATGCCTAGACAGCTTTCCGGAGGATGCTGAATTATCTATTGGGCTTTTGCTGTTCGTTCTGGTAAGTCAGCAAAATACAAGCACCTTTAACTTCCGTCGTGCTGCTGGTTAACAGCAGTCACCAGCTGGAACGTGAAATCGAAAAGCTTTCAAGCTTCAGGGCATGAAATGTTCAAGGCATGAAGTGTTCCTTAGGTGCTTCAAAAAGTGCTCCTCTCCGTAACTGCTTTGCAAAGGTTTCTGGGTTTCTGTTTGTCGATTACTCTTGAAAGCCGAGCGTCAGGAAAGTCAGTTTTGTTGCAGCATTTTGGGGGGGATTTTTTAAAAGGAGACGGTGACCTGAAGGGCAACGATACATTGCAAGCTTTGTACACGAGCAAAGCACGGGTAATTAAAAAGCCTGTTTTGCCTCTTTAAAAAGAGGCTGAGTTCTCCTTTCTCCTGTGATCCTTCCAGGGTAGGAGAAAGAGTGTACAGCTTTAAACTGGGAGAGGATTGGGAGTGTCAGGGTGGTGTCTTGCAAGCAGTGACACTTCACCTGATTACTCTGTCCCCTGAACTTGAATTTCAGTCAAAATACCATCACATACCCTTGAAGAGTAGCCGAACTCCGTGTAGAGATGAATACAGGGCACCTACCCCTCCTATTAGTAGCTCATTCGGACTTTTAAATCAATGAATAATAAGTGTCTGAGCAGTTTTGCACGGGCTTTGCAGCACTTCTTGGGCTCTCTTGGCTGGGAAAATTATCACCCTCTAGTGGTGTTTGCCAGAATTCCACAGGATTTACCAAGCTAGCAGAAAGCAGCTCGTTAAAGCAAGCAGGTTGGAGCCTTTCCGTGTAGGAAACATAAAACTGCTCCGTCACCATCAGGTCTTGCTATTTTTTCAATTCATATTTTAAATAGATGCTTGGCGTTAACCTCTGTCGTCTTATTCCCTTTCTAGTGACAGAAGCGTGCTGGAAGAAGAACTTGAGAAGCTTGTTGGGGCTTTGATTGCGAATTTTCTTGAGCCTGATAAGAACGGACTGATCTGGCGCTCCGCGTAGGTCTCCTGGTTAAAGAAGCGACTGCTTGCACTGCGTTACGTCAAACAAAGGAACCAAGAACAGGACTTGACCGAATTTGTGTGCGTGTGTTTGAACAAGCAGCTACACTTTTATTCTATAACGAAGAAGCATCCTTTTGTCAGAAGTCTGGGCTAGCAAACTGGGATAAACAGGGAAAGTGAAAGAGGGGTGGGATTTATTACCTGCACTTTCCTTTTCTTTTGACCAAAAGATTAATTGACCCGCGCCAATGCGAACGCGCTGCCCCAGCAGCTTTAAAACAGTCTGGGTCCCGTCTTAAACCAATTTCAGGTACCCAGCACCTCTGGGGTGAAAGGCTTTAAAGCGGCGTAGCCGGAGCGTTTGAAGGAAGCGATCGCCCCAAGCTGACAAAAAAAAGCCTGCTTCTTCCTAGCTGTTCTGCGTGAATGGTGGCGGTGTTCCTACAGGTCTTAATTTCCAGCGATGTTGAAGTAGAGTTCAGCGCTTAGCGTACCTTGTGTAGGCGAGTTGTTCCCATACAACGTTTTTCAGCTCCTGAAGTATCCTTCTGTTGTTCAAGGTGCTCTTGCTGTGGTGTTCCTTTCCTGTGTGCATCTTTTAAATATTTCCCGGGGAGTGAAACGACAGCGGCAACACATGCAGCTCCACTTGCAGGCTGGTTTTTGAGCTCCGTGCTGCCTTTCCAGGGCTTCCAAAGGAGCAGAAACTTGTTCAGTTCTTGGTTCAGCTGCCTGCTCTAGCTACTGCAGGCTTTATAGCTGGGTTTTGTTGGTCCCGTATCTCCGAAGGGACTTAAGACTTCTTTTTTTTTAATGAAGGTTTCAGAAATTCAGTAACTCTGTATGAAAATTCCAGTTAGTGGCTGCTTTGGGACTTTTTTGGTTTTGATGGCTTGAAGTCGTAATGTCGATGTACTTAAAGAAACAAAAGGGAGGAGGATGGAGGTGAGACTTTTTCCTTACTAAATCTTATTTTTTGTCACATCCTGTAAGCTACCTTCCTTATTCTTTTAAGGCACAATTCTTACTTCTTGCTATTTTCTGTCTTGGAGCAGAAAGCGATCCTATAAATCCCTTTTTTCCTTAAAAAAAAGATAAAACAGTGACACTGATACAGGAGCACGTAGATGTCTACCAATTCAAAATACAGAAGCCATATTTTGGCGTAGGAAAGCTCTTGAAGATGCTTTGACTGAAACAACACTGAGGACAAACTGGATCTCGATTAATTGATGATAATATTCATTAACACTTGCTACTAAATTGCCAACAGCCTTCAAAATGAAGTCAGCGATCTTGTGGACATCTGTCCGCTCTCCTTACAGTAATTAAAGAAAAGAAATAGATTAAAAACTGAGCTGAGGGTTACGTGCGAAGCACCTGAGACGCACTGAAGTTAAAGGCACTGCTTTGCCCCTGTTGAATTCCTAAACGTGTCCTCCATCTTCGTGTCCCTCGCAGCTTGGTGCCGCAGGACCGTGCGCGGTGGTTTTGCATGTGTTGCACCTAGACGGCTTTAAAGGAGCACCGAGGTTTCTCCGTCTGTGCGGGTATCGGGTGTTTCATGCTGATAGAAGCTTTGCACTATGACCGTGGACGAGTGTTGTTGCCGTATGTGAATGTACCGCAGAGAGGCCGTGTTGCACGGGTTCTTATTTACCACCGCTATTTATTTATTTTTTATTTTAAGCGAAAACGTTTCCAAAGCGTTCTGCAACTGAGTGAAATGTGTCTCATGCCAAAAACCTCTTTTTTTTTCTTCCTGACTGTACGTGTGACTGACGCGATGAGGAAAATGGGTTGAACCTGGCTCCTGCTCTGACTGCACTGAATTTGAAGGAGGTCTTGCCATTTCTCCGCCCGGCAGCGGAATCAAAACCTGGGGTGGTTTGGATTTGGCTGTGAAATACCCTACTAGCAGCTCAAAGAGAACAAGCCGCTTGGAACACAAGTAAAGGTTAAAACCGTAAAAAAGCATAGCGTGTGAGATGAGGCCAGCCGTGTGGATTGTAGCAGGTAGCGTGAGTTGTCCTCTGAGCTAACATTTGTGTTCCTACAACGCACAGCAATCTGCGAGTTCCCAGAGGTCTGCTCCACCAGTAGGCAGAGTTACAAAAGCAGGTTGGGAGAGAATTGTGAGTATATTCTCACACCGCCGCCCTCGGAAGCTGGTTTCTGTTCATGATCGAAGTATCTTTAGTCAAAGACGAAGGCAGGGAGTTAAGGGTCAAGGCTTCTCCTCGTCGATAGACTTGAGCAGTATGTTGTAGATGTCGTAGTGCTCTTGGAACGACAGCAACAGGCACAACGTATTGAATGTATTTTAAGGGTGTAGTTACTATTGCTGTTCTTAAACTGCTGCTACCCTCCTTTTCCTGCCGTATGTGAACCGTTGGATATATTTATACTGTTCCATTTGAGGAACGACTTCCCCTTCTCTCCTCCCATTTGCTCTTACTGTGAAGGACTGTAATTCTCTTCTTTCCTGTACGGCGTGTCGGAGTTTGTTGGGCTTGCGCAGTCTTCTTCGGTGTACTGCCTGTCCTTTCTTACTTTCCAGGCAAGAACAAAAGCTTTTCAAACCCGAGGAGGAAGCGGGTGATAGATCAAATACGTTCTGGATGTGGTTTACTAGGTGCTTCCAGTTTCAATGCAGCTCTTCGAAAAGTTGCTCTGCAAGTCGTCGGCCTCAACTGCTGGTTGTTTTTTTAGCACTTTGGGGGGGTTGGTTTTGTGTTTTCTCTTTTTGATGTGACGGGCTTAGTCCCTGTCTCACTCAGATGGTAAAATTGTATTTCCAGGGGTCTAGGAGAGGAACTTGGTAAGCACAGGGAACTCGCCAGGCAAAGCTGGGTGTCTGTGAGCTTCTAGCCAACTCTTTTTATTCTAGTTTTGATATAGCGTGCAGTCTGTGACCGGAATAGCTTCAAGTGGTGCTCGTGCCTTTCCTTCTGCAACTCTAAAGGATGCTTCCGTGGCGTGAGTGAAACAGGCTCGCGTAGAAGAGAAGGAAGGAGCGTGTTTGAGTTCAACTGGAAGGTCCCCATAAAGCTTGAGGTCGTGTAGCCCCCGTTTTGCATCTGCTGTTGATGCAGAGCCCTGTTTAAATGGGGTCCAGGCTGCTTTGCTTTCGCTCCTCGCAGCCGGGACCCCAGCAGCACGCAGCTCGAGGGGCGCCTTGGCTTCCCTTAGGCTGAACGGGAGCTGGCATCTTGCCTGAGGAGGCCCCCTAATGCCCTCAATTTTAAATGCCTAACTCTCCCTAAAGAGGGGAAATGCTTAATTTACACTGCACGTGATGCAAATAACAATTAAAACTTGCTGGTTTTCTGTTTCAGACCTAGAGGTGACTTACAGCACGCAGTGCCCACTGCCTGGAGGCCTTTTACCCACCTCGGGCAGCTGTTGGCCGATCTCGAGCAGCTGCACCTCCAACTAAAGCTAAGCAAGTTGAAACTTACAGCCTCACTCCCTGGTGTAGCAGTGCTCAGGTCGCACTTGGTGTCTCCTCTTTGGCTCCTGAGGCATTAGGGAGCTTGGTTCCTGTTTTAAATACCGCGGTGATGCTGAGCTGGGCATCACCCGTGTCTGAGAAACAGATGGAACCCTTCGCACATCATCTGCAGTGCTCAGTGCTGGCTCCAGCACACCTCGGAACCAGGGCCATGAAGATGTTTCCTGTCCCAGGTGAGCCCTGGTGAATAAAGTTGAAGATTTAAGTGGGTGTTCTCCTTAATCTTAAATTTTTTATTGTCATTATTTCATCTTTCCCCTCTTTCTCCCCTCTGTTCTCCCCACCTAAGCGAGGGGGGCTGTCTGCAGGGTGACACTTGGATGGTTCAAGTCCGTCTTGCCACCAGACCCCTGGTGCGCAGGACGCTTGCTCTCCTTCCCCAGCCTTTGCGTGCTCAGTAGCAGCTTCGTACGAGGTGGTTGAAGTATCCAGAGTCGCGTTGTTCCCTTGTCTCGAGTCCTGGGGAGTTCTGGGTCTGTGCTCCCGTTTACCCGGTGTCTGTTCTTCTGTAAAACTAGGGCGTATTACAAATAGAGTGAGAATTTGCACTTTTCTGAAGTATTTCTGTGTGTATTGCTACGTGGATTTAGCTGGATGAAGTGTTACAAGTAATAAAATATTCTCTTCGTAGTAGCAATCCTGTTTCCTCTGTGTTTTTTTTTAATCAAAGGGAATTGCCCCCAGAAGAGCTGGCAGGAAACTCTTCCCACCTTGGAACACGGACCCTGTGCCCCGTGGAGGACTTGATTTGTGCCACACATTGCTTCCACGAAGGACACAGCCCGGGTCTTGTGGGGGGGACACTTTTTTGGAGGAAAAAACAGTGCCCCGTGGCTGCAGCTCCTCATTACTCGGGATAACCCAAGACACTGTCTTCATAAAGGTGGGAGAGAAAAGGCTGGGACATACGGCACAAAGAGGAGATCAAGGGCACCGTGCTCCAAGAAGTGCAAATTGACCACGTGCAGGGTTAGGAGGACAGCTGGGGCCACGTGGGAAGTTGGAGAAGCTGAGGTTTTGGGGTGAGCTTGCTCTAGGAACCTCAACAGCCCAGCAGGGAGCTGGCGAGGGGAGGGAGAGGCCGTTTGTGAGCCTGCAGCCTGCAAATACGTGGTGGACAAATACAAATTCAGCATTTTAAGGCTTCATTAAAACCATGAAGGCTGGTATAAAAAGGGGCACAGCAGCACACCTGGGAGGGTTCCTGCATCCCTTCAGGGATGGCTGCAGACCTCATCCCGGTGAGGTTTTCCCCGGAATCGTTCCTTTTTCCTGCTTCCCAAGCTGAGCAGCATCTCCGGGGGTTTGGGGGCTGATCCTGAGACCCCTGCCTGGAGCATGCCCGTGGACCCAAACCCCCTCGAAGCTGCTGCTCCCCAAGCGACCGAGGGCAGCCCCGTGGCATGGGGACACCCGGCAGTCTCGTTATACCCCTGCATCGCCTCCACCCCCTCAGCTTCTCCCCATCCCTTTTTGTAGGGTTTTGGGGCTTTTTATGGGCTGCAGGGGGAGTCCCCAAGGTTCAGGCTCCTTGGGCTGGGTGGGAGCTGCTTCTGGGCGCCCGAGGGACAAATCCTGCTGGTCCCTGAGCGTCCCCATCACCCCACGGTGCCTGCGAATGGAATCATCACTGTGCTGAGCGTGTCGGTGCTCAGCAGGAGCCTCCATCCCCATTTGTACCTGGTCCCACTAATTAAAAGTGCCAGGTCGCAGGAATTTGGCTGCTGGACCCCAAATCAAGGGCAGAGCTGCACCGGTCTCAGACCCACGGTAACAGCCCTGATCCAGGCCCCATCCTGCATCTGCACAGCTCCAAAATCACCGTTTTTTGCCCCGTTTCATGGCCCTGCCTTGCAGCCAGCCGGCAAGGGACAAATGAGGGTTCAGGGACAAATTTTGGGGCAGAGATTCCACCAAACCGTCCAGCCCCGAGCACCGACAACACACCAGGATGCGTGGGGGAAATAAAAGGGAGGAAAACCAAATCTGGGAGCCCGTGCTGGGTCTTGGGGCACTGCTGGCTTATAAAAAGCCGGGGCCGGAGTTTTGGGGTGCAGGGAGCCACGGGGAGGTTTCCTCAGCCTCGTAAAGCCCTCGGGGGAAAGTCGCGGCAATCCCAGCCCTCTCAGCGCACCTCTGGGTTTATGCAAGCAAAAAGCACGTTTTGAGCCGTGCTTGGCCGACGGGTCTTCATCTCGCTAATCCAGAGCTCTGCCAGCGGGCCCCGGCCATGGGTTAATCCTCCTGGATTGCCACCCGTGGGCTATGAGCTACGCAGAACAACGTTCGTGTTAACGAGCCACGCGAATTAAGCTCCTCCAGCTGGTTAATTAACCAACCGCTCGCACCCCTGGATTTGCTGGGGGGGGAAACAGGGGATGAGGTGGGAAAGAGGACAGGGAATGGGATGCGATTTCTCCTCTCCAATTCTCCCCGGTAATTCATCGCATGGGGTGGTGGGACGGGGACAGAGCCAACAAGGTCCTGGGACAGGAGGAAAGCTCTGGAAAGCTCCCTGAAAAGTGACATGATTCCGCAGGAGGAACTCATCTCGGATGGGCTGAGCTGTGCAGGCACCAAACTGGGGTCTTCAACGGGATCAGCGCAGAGCCAGGACCCTCTGCAGAGCCCCAGCTCTGGTGTGGGACCAGCTCCTGCTCTGCAGGACCAGCCCAGACCCCCGGGAAGCTCGGTTTAACTCGCAGCCTTTTCCCTGCACGAATGCAGCCAGGACACCCGGCTTGCCAGGCATCCACCCCTCTGCACCGCCTCCCCCGTCCCTAGGAGCTCGCCGGGCTTGGAAAACGGGGAAAATACGACGGGAGAAAATACAAAGGGAAGAAAATCAAAGCACCGTGCACCAGGTCCTGTCCTTCCCGGGGCTGTGGGCACGGGAAGAATCACGCTGCCCCTTGGCTGGGTGAAAAGTGCGGCGCAGGAGCCGAGCACAAACACACACACACAGGCTCAGGGGGGCAGAAAGCCTCCCCAAAACACCCCAGCTGCTTTCTTTTCTTATTTACAAGACACGCTGCATACATGCTGCAAACCCAGCAGTGGTGCCCCGCATCCCGAAGCAGCCGGCGCGGCACCGAGGACGCACCGAGGGTGTCCCCAGCCCTCCGAGGGTGCTGAGCCTCCGGGCACAGCGTTTTTAAGGAGCCTCTTTGCCCGAGCTATGGCTCCGTTTGGAAACCCCGCGCTGGTTCTCCCCGCTCAGCGGACCCTGGGTGTCTCATGAATTATGGACCAAACACTCCCGAGCGCAAAACTGCTTTGGAAAGCTGCTAGCTGGGTGATTTAGCAAGCCCCTGCCTCCCTAAAGAGCCCGAGCTCCGGGCACAAACCCCACAAAAGCGCTCTGCCTCCCCCAAAACAGCCCAGGAAAAGAAGTTTGCGAGCACCAGCAGAACTCTGTGCTCCCGGGGAGCCCGCGGCTGCCTGCCTGCCTCTGGAGAACCGACCGCAATAACCAGCGGATATCCGGAACCCCCCTGCGAGAAGCTTTAGAGAGAACAGACGATACAAGGGATGCGGCTTTCCATATATTTGCTGTAGGATATAGTAACAGGCACGGCTCTAAAGCAAACACGGGCGGGTGCACTGGAGCTGGCGCTTTCGCTTGGCTCGTTTTAAATTACGAAGTGCTGAGGCAGCCTAGTCTGGGAGATAGGTTGGAGTCCGAAAAGAGCTGCCCCCGCGAGCTCCGGGGACCATGCACGCAGCCTGCGGAGGCGATTCCCACACGTCGTTTTGTGCCTGGAAAGAGATGGAAGTGGTGTCAAACAAAGGAAAACCGGGCAATGGGCTCGGAAAAGCTCGTTGTTACTCGGGGAGAGAAGCTGAAGCTGGCCCGTGCTTTTTCCTCCAGGTGCGGAGCAAGAAACAAAAAGGGGGGAAAAAAAGAGCAATCAAGCAAAATTTTGCCTTAGTCAAATACAAATCTAATAGGAAAGAGCTGTACATGGTCAAAGTTGAGTCCGGGCTCCGGGAACGTCCAGGACAGTTTCAGGTATGGCCCGCAGCTCCCCGGGACGTGCCCAACACTCACGTGTGCGCCGCGAGTCCGACACGGGGACCGGCGTGGGGAGCGGCTCCTAATCCACGGTGCCACCGGGGCTTTGTCCTGGCCCTCGCTTCGCCCGCACGCGTATGAGGATGGGGGAGAGGATCTGGGATCAGGGCACCGGGGCGAACCGGTCCGGAGTCCTCCGAGGGGTGATGATGCCCACTTGGATGCACACAAACATGGGCACGGGCAGCATCCCTAGGGGTGGCTTTGTGTCCGGAGCAGCACCGCGGCACAGGGATGGGGCTGGGAGGATGCCGGGGATGGAGGTGTCGAGGGGCAGCGTGGTGGGTGGATTTTGGGGTGCCGTCAGAGGCCGAGGGTTCCGTCAGAGGCCGGGGGTGCCGGCGGTGCTGGCGCGGCGCGGATCGGCATCCTGCTCGTAGCGGTAGTGGTAGCCCTCCATCTGGTCGCGGCAGGCTTCCCGCAGGTTGTGCAGCCAGCGCTTGATGCCGCGGCGGTTCAGGTAGAGCACCATGAGGAAGACGATGCCGATGAGGGCCAGCACGATGCCGAAGAAGACGTAGGAGGCCGTCTCCAGCCTCCCGGCCTCGCCGCCCTCGGAGGCCGTGCAGCCCAAGCCTTCGGGCCGCAGGCGCAGCAGCGAGGCCCCGCGTAGCGGCGGAGGCCCGGCGCACCGCAGGCTTCGAGCGTCGGGCACGCGGGCGGCGGCGGAGCGCAGCCAAGCCAGCAGCGGGCGCAGGCCGCAGTCGCAGCGCAGCGGGTTGGCTCCCAAGGACACCCGCAGCCCCCGCAGCCCCGGCGCCTCCAAGCTCCGCAGCTCGGCGGCCGCCAGCCGCTGCAGCGAGTTGTTGCGGAGGTCCAGCTCCTCCAGGCCGGCGGGCAGCAGGGCGGACGGCAGCGCCCGCAGCCCGTTGCCCGCCAGCTCCAGGCGCCGCAGGGTGAGGTTGCGCAGCGCCAAGGCGAGCTGCTCCTCCAGCGGGGCGGCCAGCAGCGCCTGGTTGAGCTGCAGCGTGCGCAGCAGCGGGGCGCCGGCGAAGGCTCCGGCGGCCACCGAGAGCAAAGGGTTGTGGCTCAGGTCGAGGGTCCGCAAGGAAGGCAGCCCCTGCAGGGCCATGTCCTCGATGGCCTGGATGTTGTCGTGGCGCAGGCGGAGCAGGCGGAGGTCGGGCAGCGGGCGGGAGGCGAAGGCGGCCTGGCGCAGCACGCTCAGGTTGCTGCCGGCGATGCTCAGGTTGTGCACGGAGGCCGGCAGCTCCTTCGGAGGCTCGTCCAGCCGCTCGTAGCGGCACTGCACCAGCTCGGGGGTGGACACGCAGTAGCAGGGGGACGGGCAGCCCCCGGGGGCGGCGGCGGGGGGCACGGCCAGGGGCAGCAAGGCGAGCCCCAGCCAAGGCAGCCAGCGCCCGCCCGCCGCCCGCGCCTGCCTGCGGGCCATGCTCGGCACCCGGGCATGCAGGGGGGGTGTCGGGCCGGGCTGCCTCCCTTCCTGCCCCCCCGGGGGCCGAGCAGGGCTCCGCAGCTCGCTGCCCGCAGCCGGAGGCTCTGCTGGAAGCGCCGGGAGAGCCGCTGCCCAAATCGGGCTGGGGGCGGGAGGAGGAGGAGGGGAGGAAGGAGAGGGGGAGGAGGGGAGGAGGAAAAGGGGAGGAGGAGGAGGAGGGGGAGGACGGGGGGGCTGCCGGAGCGCTGCGGGATGGGCGGAGGAGAGCGGCGGGCAGATGCCGTCGGGGGTGCGGTGCCGCTGATGCCTGGCTCGGCTCGGCTCAGACCGGCTCAGTTCAATGTGTCTCGGTTCAACCCGGCTCGGCTCAGCCCGGCTCGGTTCAGCCCGGCTCAGTTCAGCCCGGCTCGGTTCAGCCCGTCTCGGTTCATCCCAGCTCTTTTCACCGTGTCTCGGCTCAGCCCGGCTCGGCTCGGGGCTGTTCGCAGCCGCCGGCACGGATCCCTCCCAGCCCGGGGATCGTCCCGGGGCTGTCCCGGTCCCCTTCCCCCGCGGGCAGGGTTGGGGCTGTCCCGGTTTTCGAAGCCCAGGGAATTGCTGGGGGCTGTCCCGGACCCGTTCAAGCCGGGGGGGCTCGGGACCATCCCGGTCTCCTCCATCCCGGGGGTGTCCCCAGCTCCCCGCAGCATCCCCGAGCCTCGCAGCATGGAGAGTGGCGGCTGCCACCGGGTACAGCCGGCATCGGGCTCCGTTATCTCCTCCCGGCTATTTTATTATTATTTTATTTTATTTTATTTTATTTTATTTTATTTTATTTTATTTTATTTTATTTAACCTTATTTTATTTTAACCTTATTTTATTTTATTTTATTTCAAAGCCTGCCTCGGTCCCGCTGGGGTCAGGGGCTGCTGTGGATGGGGAAGGGGGACACAAGCCCCTGGCCATGGGGCACAGCTCTGGGGTCGATACCAAATATTTGGAGTGCAGAGGCAGAAGCTGGATGGATGCTCACCGAGCAGCCCAGGGGGCAGGGTGTGGGTGCTGGACCTCTTTGGGTGCCTACAAACCTCCAGGGACCCGAGCTGGGGTCACTTTAATAACCCCCAGCCTGGGCAGATTTGGATTTTTCTCTCAGATTTTTTTTTTTTTTTTTTTTTTTTTTTTTTCTGCTCTTCCCTGCCCTAATCTCTCACCCCACTCTTTTTAATTGCTTTTCCCCAAAGAATTTTTTTCCCCATCGGGATTCCGTCTCTCTCAATGTCCCCTGGATTCTGCAGGGACCGGGTGCATTTTGGATGCCGGTGTGAGCGGCTGGCTTGCGCCTGCTCCAGCTGCTCCCGGCCACCCTACATCGGCCATCAGGAAGGACAAATCCTATATTTAAAGTGACAGCAAAAGACAGCAGCCAGAGAAAGACAGGGAGGGGTGGCAGGGGAGGAAGAGGTTCAGGAATACATCAAATAATCTTATGCCATGAATTATTTAAGCACGAGGCTGTGTCTGCTCTTGCACCGAAGGACTGGGAGCCCGATGTGTGCAGCTCCCGCCTGGTCCAGCCCCAAACCATCTCGGGACCCAGCTGCAGGTGTGGAATTCACCCTTTCCCCTCTTTCCTTTTGCAGCTGCTGTTCCCTGGCCTCCCTCCAGCTGGAGGGAGCTTTCCTGAGGTGCAAATCCCAAAGCTGAGCCTCCAGCACCCTGAGGACACCCCCGTCTTCCTCCATCCCCCAGGGGATAGGTTGCTTTGGGGTGCATGATCTGCCTGGCCATCCTCTTGACCCTACGTGTGCACCTTTGTGTCCTCTTTCATAGTATCCCCATGTCCTTGCGATGAGATTTAGGATGGGTTTGATGTAAATTGCTCCCAACAGCTCAAACTGGACCATCACATTTCCTTCCCAAGGCTTCCAAAGAGAACTGAAGGCTCATGCCACCAGCACGTAGCCACCAGCTCAGTGGCATTGCCTCCCCTTCCCCACCTTGACTATACCCGTGGTATTTTGGGAGCTGCATCCCAGGGATGTGGCTCCAGCCCTGGAGCCCTCTGGGGCCCATTTTTTTGCCTCCTCTGTTGCTTTTTTTGGCTTTTTAGCAAGAGCATCCAGTGCTTCAGCTCACGCTTGCAGCGAGGGCATCACTCACCGCCCCACATGCCCACAGGAGGCTCGGTACCCCCCTCTTTCCCTGCCTCCTGCTGCTGCCAAACGAGGCTGAAGGCTCTCCTCCTCCTCCCCACATGCCCCAGGTCTCCAACTCTCCACATGGGTTTCTTGCATTTTCCTCGTGGTTTCTGGCTGTGGTTTCTATGACCAGAGGTGTCGTAGAAACACTTTTGGTGCTGGCCAGCCTTAAATGGGTGATCAGCAACGTACGTTGCCCCTTGTCTCCTACAGGAGAAGATCCAAAGACATAAAAGGTGATTTTTTTAAATTTTTTTTTAATCATCTTTTGGCCTCAGTGCTGCTCCTGGGCTCATTTTCAGGTCTTGCTCCATGAATGCAGAAGGAATTGTTTTTGCACAGGGAAAGGTGCAGAGCCTCAAGCAAGGCTTAGGGGATGGAGGAGAGCTGCCACGACAGTTGTGATATTGGTGTGAGCTGGGTCATTTCAATGCCATTAAAATTCACACCCGTGACACTGGAATTGCTCATTTCCCTGCAGAATTCTCCTTAAAAGAATGCTGGAAAACGAGGAGTGAGAAAAATGCTGGAAAATGAGTGTTGTGCTGTGACCTTTCCAGGTGAAGCTGTTGCTAACAGCCCACCTTGCACTTTGAGAAACCCTTCCACCTTTTTTTTTTTTATTGTTTGAAAGGGCTGGCACTGAAATGAAAATTTTCATTCAGGTTTGGCTTCATCCTTGCTGACTTCCCTTCCTTTCTTGCTCGGATCACAAAAACTTCTGTAAAATTCTGCTTTTAGCCCAGCTCGCGAGGCAGGAGAAGAACCTGAGGGAAGCTTTTGAGGTTTTGTGCTTTGATCAGGATGGTGCAGGGATCAGATGGGCGCTGGGGCTGGCTCCGACCCTGGCCCATGCCCATGGCCAAGTGCTGTCCTTGAGGAGCCTGCCCTGGCTCAGCAGGCAAAGATAAGAAACGGAGAACAAAAGGCAGTGGGGATGGGGAGACAAAACACACGGCCAGCACGTCCCGGTGGCTGAGCTCCACTTATCACTGCTGGCACAAGCTCGTCCTGGGCACGGTGGTCACCCAGGACCTCCTCGCATCGCCAGCAGCACCCGCATCCCTTGGCCACTGTATCTGAGGAGGGTGAAGGTTGTTTCAGGAGCGCGACCACCACCCGTCCCTATAGGTATCGCTCCCAGCCCACGGCGCTTCTGCTCTTTGATTCATCAGCACCTGGGTTGGATTCATGGTGCTAAGCAGTGCATATTTTTGGATGGTATCAAAGATTTTGCGTGTAAATGTTCTGGGCTTGCAGAGCCACTTGCGGGATGGCTGGGGCAGTCCTGTGCAGTCCGTTTGCAGATGGAGAGGTGCCGAGGGCAGAGGCATTGGAGCAACTCGGGACCTGAAAACTGCACGGAGCAGCTGGGTGTGGGCCCTGGGAGCACCACCGTGGCTTTTCATGCCCAATTAATGAAATCCTGGTCCTGATGTTTTGCTGTAGTCCCTGCTTTGAGAACAAGGCTGCGGCTCGATGGGTGCCGGGAGCGGGAGCTTTGGGTGCCCGCAGCCAAGCTTGGCTTTGGTGCGTGTCCTGCTCATCACATTCACGCAGCAAATGCTGCAGCGAGCCAGCAGCAAAATGCACCTCTGGAAATGTCACAAAGCCCAGGAGGGTGAGGAGGCTCCTCCGGTTCGAGGCGAAAGCCCCAGGGCTCGGCTACAAAGGCGATAGGGTCAGCAGAGCCGGGGCTTTGTTTAACCGCGAGAGCCGAGGGAGGGGGGACCTTTCCCCCAGATGTCTGCAAAGCACCGTGCGTGCTAGTAATGCTCTATAAATACATTAGCAATAAATAATGAATTACCTGCATGGGCATTAAAGTGTAAACAGGAGGTGAAGGGCTCTCTCCCATTACCGGTCCCCCCCGGGACCCGCGCTGCCCTCTTTCCAACTCCTGTTTGATGCGATTCCAACTGCAGAGCCCTTAGTCACAGCAGCGACAATATCATAGATCAGTGGCTCCATAGTTAAGAAAAACAAGCCAAAAATAGTCCGGAGGGCACAGTCTTCCTCCCAACGGTGCGCTGGATTTACTTGCATCAGCATTTTTCCCTGCTGACCCTCCCAAGGAGTCGGAGTCCTCTCCATCGTGCCCTCCATCGCAGGAGCCATGAGATTTGGGAGGTTTAATCCCCCTCGGGCACAGAGGCAATGGGAATTTGTCACATGTCACCCACCCCATGGCTCCAGAGTGGCCCCAATGCTGTGGGGACGTGGACCCAGAGGGATGGGGTTGAATGGAGCCGGTCCCACAGATGGTTCTAGGGATGTCAGGGATGGATGGGGAGAGCTGGGCACAGCAAGGACACCTGCCCATGGGGCCGAGAGGGAAGAGATGGTTTCATTGTGGTGCTGCAGGGCTCATGCTTTGGGAGGGGGATTCCATTATTGAGGTTACAGGGTAATTGTGGGCTGGGGCCGGTCAGAGATCTCCAGCCTGGGTCTGCAGAGCGGGGGCTTGCCCTTCACCAAAAAGAGTGGGGATTTGGAAGGCTTGCAGGGTTGGGTACCGCAAACCCAACACAGTAACAGCAGCAATGGGGTGATCGTGAGGTTTTTCCCCTTGCAAAGAGGTGATGCTCAAGGTCTGAGCGGTGTCTGGACATGCAGATGCGATTATCTCAGGGCATCCCCTAAATTCTCCTCCGAGCTGTAGGAAGATGTAGGATTGGTGCATGGCACTGGGTTGGAGCCATGGGGGAGCACAGGGCAGCGTGTCCCAACGTGAAATATTTTGGTAGCACTTCTGCTCCCCCATTATTGACTTTGCCTCTTCCCATGCCATGCAGACCCCCAGGACATGGTGGTGCTGTACAAGGCAATACCCAGGTGGAACGTGAACAGGAGGATGGGGTTGTCCAGAAGACAGCTTGGTTATGGACACCGAGGGGATGGGAGATGCAAGGAGCCGGGATGGATGTGTCCAGTGGGAACACAGGCATGTGGTGGGGCCTGGGTGGACCTTTTTGCCCTGAGGTGGTTGGGTGGTTGGACTGGATGGTCCTTGTAGGTCCTTTCCAACTGTTCTGTTCTGTTCTGTTCTGTTCTGTTCTGTTCTGTTCTGTTCTATTCTATTCTATTCTATTCTATTCTATTCTATTCTATTCTATT